>BCKZ01000007.1:263964-693629 GCA_001600815.1 Alloascoidea hylecoeti
GTTCTTTTCTTTTTTTATGAATGCTTTTTTTCCTTTTTTTTTTTTTTTTTTTTTTTTTTTTGCTAGGAATTATCTTTTTTTAGAGGTAGGATTTTTTTATTTTATCATTATTTTTTTTGTGATTGTTATCTTAGTTATTTTAAATTTCATTTTATATTTCATTTTTTATTCGTTGTCGTTTCAAATCTTTACTGGTTTTAGTCACATACACTATATTATTATCTTATCTTTTATGGTTATAAGCATAAGCGGATTCGGATTGATTATATTTTATTTTTTATTTTTTTGCTTATAAGGATCCTAAAAGATTTAGAAAAGACTTAGATATTATTCCAATCGAGATTAGCTATCCTTTTTTAAAAAAAATATGAATAAATATATTTGTTAAATCATTTAAATTATAAAGAAATTAGGTTATAAGTATTCATTTTGACAAGCGCTGAGTGCACTCAGGTTAGAAGATAGCTTTCTAATTAGTTCATCTACTGTATTGTTATATACAGTCTATCATATTATAGGAGAATATACTTTGGTCTATCCTTTATGTTTCTTAAAAAGTGTCTACCGGTATTCATCAAACTCATCAAACATTACCGAAATACTGCGGCTCCATTTCTCAAGCTTTTTTACTATCCGTGAAATCTGTTGAATATCTTTGCTATTTGGGGCAGTTTGTTCACTCATGATTAGATTGATGTCCTTCGGATTGATAAACACGTAATTGCTCTAAAATAGCAAAGAGCTACCAAGTTGAATTATTAAAATCAAATAATTCAACAAAATCAATTCAGGAAATCCAGCTGCCCTAATGGGGTCGATATTCTAAGTACAGTTAGTAACTCGTTGCTCGAATTGCCAAAAGTTCAGTTTTGTAGATTGGATAAAATCAGAAGAAGATACCCAAACTCTTCTCTCAAAATTACAGAGTGTGAATACTAGAAAAAGTGGAAGCTTCAGCTCATCAGGTCGAAACGGGGAGAATGAGTTTTAGCTGAACCTTCACATTCACATTCAGAAATAAGGTATAGAGAAGAGTCAAAAATTCGAGTGACTTACGTTAATCCCAAAGCATTCCTTTAGAGGCTGTTCTTTTCCTAAGGAATTTGGAGTATAGTTTAAATTAGTGACTAGTAAAAGAATATTTTTTTTAAAAAATCATCATCCTCCCCTATAAGGCCAAGCCTTTTCTTCAAAAAGCTAATTTTTAGTAAGGTTATTGTTATTCGATGCACTGTAAGATCCCATTTAGTTTCAAACATTTCACTCTAACATTATGATAACTTGACCAAAAACTAATTCTCCAGCAATCGTTTTGGTGATGATTGTCAAAACCTTTTTTATATTTTAGTCGAGGTTTGCAAGTGTAGCTGCACGGTATGTGTCGTTCCGTTTCTTGAGATCTAATATCATTATGTTCCTAAAGGGCTAACATATTATGAGATTTAAAGGAGCGTTCTCATCCATATGATGATATTTTGCCATACTTTTAAACACCTGTTTTTATTTAACTAAAGTTTTTTTTCCTTTCATTCAGTAACATTTCAAATAAATGCTCAGGAGAAAGATCTGGTACTTGTTAATTCAAGGTTGTATTAAGCAAAGTTTCTGATGGTTCAAGTGAATTTCATTCTTTACAAGTTTGTTATTATTTGTAGAGATTAACAGAATGTTATATTATTATTGTAAATTATTTAAAATGATTGATAATAATGATTGATATTAATATTAACATATTTATAAAATAGAAGGTTTGATTGATTATAATTCAGAGTACGTTATTATGGTTATATATATAAGTATATATATATTTGAATCCTATATTACAGATGGGTAATATTCTGTATTGTTACTCTATCTTATATATGGTTGTATATTATTTAGGTTATATAACTTATATTTATATATGAAGATTTAGAACATTTAATTCAAATTTATATTATTACTTATAAGAATCTCCTAATATTTTTTGTATGATTAAGGTTGATGATAAACGTTCAATAAATTATGGCCTCAACTCACGATCTATTGTTCTACAAAAGTTAAATAAATATCATTTAATACTTAAATATTCG
This sequence comes from Alloascoidea hylecoeti, assembly GCA_001600815.1. Lineage (NCBI taxonomy): Eukaryota > Fungi > Ascomycota > Alloascoideomycetes > Alloascoideales > Alloascoideaceae > Alloascoidea > Alloascoidea hylecoeti. The sequence goes on from BCKZ01000007.1 coordinate 266,037, forward strand.
TACCCATACGGCTATAGCAATTGATATTTTGATAGGAAGGAGTCAATCCGATGATTGGTTTACATTATGAGCTTTTCAGTATATAATTTCTTAATAGCGCTAAAATCTAGGGAAGTTATAGAAAATATTATGTTACACCAAACAGAAATAAGCGAGTACTTGTTTATATAATTAATTCTAATATATAATAAGTATACATCTATATAAATTATAAGCATTTCCCTCGATTGTAAGTGTATATTCGAAATGGTTTCTCGGTTTTGCTGTAGTTATAATTGAGAAGAATAAACTAAGCAGACTTTGAATAGGGTTATTAAAAAAAATAAATCAATTAATTGTGTTTACAAATTGGGAATTTATTTCTAATAGAATTCGAATTTAATTGGATGTCGTGAATTCTTTCCTTCCAAATGTTCAAGATGGTAATAATTTCAAATTCTGTTTAATGATTTACTTACTACAAGGTTGTTATTGATTTCACGACCAATTCGCAATCGGTTCGAATTCGATAAAGTATACGATGGTACCTGCAGCTAAATTTTTGAGTAGCTTTCCCAATTAAATGTTTAAAATAAAAATTAATATATATTATAATTGACTATCTTCAATGATTCCTCATTAAAATTTTTCTTTCATACTTATCATAGCCAAAATATACCATATCTATACCAAAGTTGATAAAAGAAACGGCAACTGCGCGGGTGGTGCATCTAACAAAGTATAAATTTTAAGTATACAAAAATTATATTCCTTTTCTTCTTCGAAAATGAAAAGAAAGAATTCGAAAATTAAAACAACAACTATAAAACTTATATATATGATTGATTATAATATGATAATATGTATTTTTCTTAATTAATTATAAATAAAATAATAAATATATCTAAATAAAAAAGAAAAACAATTGTAAATATATATATATATATATATTGAAATGTAATAAAAAAAGCTCATCAGGTTTGAATCGTATGATGAATGTAAATGTAAAAAAATGCAATTGAGTAAATATTTATAATTAATTATTGAAGATAGTAACAATAAATAAAAGAAAAGAAAAGAAAAGAAAAGAAAAGAGATAATAAAAATTTGCTAGAAATCCAAAGCATATAAGTTATAACTAGCTATATATATGAAAAGTAATTTTTTTTTTTTTTTTTTTTTAAAGGAAAAACTCTTTCATAAATGATGTAAAAAGAGAATATATGTGTGTATAAATGTAATGTAATATTGTGTGAACTGTGTGAACATAAAATAGAATAACAAAACCAAAAACCAGAGAATAAAATCCTTGTACTAAGACAAATCATCAAACCAACCAACCAAAAACCAAAACCAATGTTATAATTTAAATATAGTTGAAGAGAAATTGAAATAAATAAATAAAAAGAAAGAAAGAAAGAACCGCAAGATAAACTAAACAGTTATAGCATAATGAAAATAGTTATAAGAATGATTGAATGACATATATATCAAAAAGATTTAGGTAATTAATTAAGAACCCAGAAGCAAATAAATCATAATAAAAAGAATAATAATAATAAAAACTAACAACATATAATGTAAATATGTGCTCTCATATGAGTTAAATCATGTAAAAAATAAGAGATCAAGAAAGCAATTCATGTATATCCATTCTTCTTTTCATTCCATTTTCTTCATTATTTTCATTTTGTTTAACAAAAGACTTTGTAGGAGATTCCAAGTCTAATTGTTCCATGTTCCGTGGTGCTAAAGCTAAAGAATTATTTGGGAGTAATGTATAATATCTTTTAAAGTCTGGAGGAGCATCATTAGTAGGAATAACGGAGGAATTTGAAAAAGATTCTGAATGATAAGATATAGAAGGGTTAGGATAAGACGTATATTGCATATTTGATATAGAGGAAAATGAAGGGATGCTATGAATTCCTAATTCTGAAACATTTTGGGGTGAATATTCAACTGGAGTATAATCAAATTGTTCATTTTTCGGAGGCCTTGAATTATAATTATCATTTGGATTTTCATTTGAATTATCATTTGACTCATTTGAATTGAAAGCATTTGTCACACGAATGTTAGATTTACCATCCCATTTCCATAATTTTCCGGCATATTCAAAACCGCCACCCAAAACATTTTCACTCCATCTGCGACCCTTGTCGCCCATTGATAATCTTTGTAGAGACCTTCCAGCTTGTAGGATATCGGTCATATCAGAAGGAGAATTGATAATATCTGGATGAAATCGGGACAAGTCGAGCCTCGAGGGGATTGGAGGCGGAGTTGTGGGAACAATGGGATTGTCATCATCGAAGGATCCAGAAAAGTTGTAAGCATGGGATGGAATAGACGGATAAGAACCCGTTCGTTTGTGAACCATTGCCGAATGAGATGGCCGGACATTGACCTCGCTTTTTCTTCTCTTGTGACCTTTTGTGTGGTTTGCGTTTGGACCCGCACTTGGACCCACATTTGGACCTGCACCGTTGAGGATCCGGAGATTCGGCTGGGATGGGTGTGAGACATGCAGTTGGCCGAGCTGAGAGGTGATTCCGGAAACGTTCCCGGACACGGACCCACAGGATTTCCGCTTACGTCTGCGCACATGGCCAGCGGTGGGTGCGGGAGTCACCAACTGAAGCTGCCCAAAGCCAGGCATGTCCGGAGTCAGACACTCCGCCGGGAAAGCAGCCCCAAACAACGGAACCAGGCAGTAGCGGATGTGGTAACAGGTGCGCTGTGCCAAAGTCCGAGCAACACCAAACGGTACCCACGTGCCTTGGATCTTCAGATACCCTCCCCGTACTCGTTTTATCACGTGTTCCAGCTCCGGGCTCGAGTCCACCAACTTCACGATGTCCGCCTTGCCATTTCCAAGTGCCTTCCAGAGCCCCGTTAGGTGTACGTATCCCGTGTGGTAGTCCCAGATGATCCACTGCTCATTGACCAGATACTCGTACACAGACAAATAGTTGCGCTCATCGACAGACGTGGCGTACTTCCTGCGCCCAATCCCGTCCCGTGTGGGCATCCACTGCTGCTGGTGGTCGGGAATCTCGGGTGAAAGAGTGGAAGGAATGCTGTGGATTGGGAAATTGTCCATTACCATTAAAGAAAAAATTTGTTCGATGGGTCAAGTATTCCAAGATTTCTAGTCTTTTTTGATGTTAGATGCATACTTTATTTACATCCCTTAACCCTCAATCTTACTCTTATCGATATCGGGCATAAAAACTATTGTTGCTTCGAATACTATAATTATAAATACTAATTATAAAATGCAATAAGCTTTGATTTTCATTTAATCATCTGAGACATTTTATTACATTTCTCTTACTTGATTAAATGATTTGGGGTAGTTGTTCTTCATTTCATGACTGTACTCAATGTTCATTTATGTTAAAAATCCATCACTAGGGCTTATTTCATAGAATTACATTTAGCATGTAAAGCAACCATATATTCTTTTTCCTCGAGGGATTTCTTCCAGGAGTTAATATAAATTCTAAAAAACTGTGGACATGTTTTAATAATTAGCGGTCCATGCACACTTAATTAATCAAAAAAATGATTTTTTACAATTGAATTTTGATCTAGATCGTTTCAAAATTGTCAATTTCAATTCTCATTGGCGCTCGAGACTCAAACCCAATATCTGTCATTACTTTTCAACAGGTGTCTACAGATCCTATAATTGTAAAATAGAGAAGTTTGTTTTAATCTTGGATAAACGTATACGTATACGTCTACAAGTACAAGTCGGTCGTATGATATTCTTGGTCGGTACACTCTCACGTGTTGCTAAATAGAAAATTAAAACAACAAGATGCCATAAATATGGTTATTAATACGAGTACGGTCCTCGGTAAATCTTGACCATCAATCCATATATCAACATTCATTGTTCCTACATAGTATTAATAAACCCGCAAAGCAGTACCACCAATAACAATTGATCAACCTTATGCTTAAAGATGGAAAATGAAACCCTTCATATGAAATGCTATTTATAGAATTATACGAGCTAGAACTATCTGGTGAGATCGCATGATACATAGTTATTAAGGTGAAATCGTGATATGATGGGTACCAGGATTTTAAAATGTATTTATAATGGAAATTACAATGTTGTTGTTCCTGGCCATAATTAAGTTTGATATACTTTTAGATCTGCATATGATAGTTTTCCATAATATGGAGATGCAGATGCTATAGCTAACAAATCTGGATCTAGGCATAAATATTAATAATTATGGAGCTTAAGTTCAAATAAATAATAAGTTGTATATAAACCAAATAAGCTTAATCTAAAACTATAGATGATCCAAATAGGAATAAAAAGAGAAATATCACATTAAGATATTCCAATTGAAATATTGACCCACACTAGTCCCGCAGTGGAAAAAAGTTATTTGTTATGCAATCTAGATCTAAAGCAATAATATACCTCGGTGATTTGAAATTGGTTATTGGCAAATTGTAATTGTGAATGTGAATGCAAATTATTTTAAATTTGATTGGTAGCGCACGTGGGGTTTTCTTATCTTCGAGAAATTAAGAGAAACATTGAAGTGATTCCAAATTCCGATTGCAATTGCAAACAAAACTCTAGAGATCTATAGTTTTATAATATCAGATATATAAACCCCATTGGTGACTTAAATTTTCACTAGGTCTTCAGACAGGGACATCAATTCAATCGTGTGATCGTGAAGGTGGAATTTTCCGAAATTGTCCCCCGGGGATAAATCCTCCGTTATAATTCTCACTTCCCCTCATTTAATTACACTATTAGACAGGAGACATCCATTTGCTTATGGGAAAACAATAAGTGGTATCTGTATTTTTTGGTATGTTTTTGTTAATATGGGTATGGAATAAGTGATCATGTTTAAAATTGTAAGAAGTATACTCGAGCTCCGTTCTTTACTGATTTATGATCACAATTATGATATGAAATTGCAATATAATTGCAAAAACAATTAGAGAATATTATAATTCTTATCATTAAAAAGTATACAAGTATATGAGTAGAATTATAACGTTAAATGAAGATGGAAATGGAAATAGGAATGAGTCAAAAGAACATAATATTTTCATACATCATTCATTATAGCTATCATAAGAATAAAAAGGGAACAATCCACCAGAACCAGATCTTGAATGTCTTGAAAAATAATCAAAATCAATACTAACCGCTGTACTTAATAATATAGCTCTTTGATCAATATCAAGACCTTGTGGATTATTATTAATAAGTCCTCGATATTCATCAGTTTCTAAAGCTTCTGGTTCCATTCGTAATATATAAACACCAGTATCTGTGAATAATTCTCTTCCGAAACCAACCCAATTTCTATCAACAGCACCAATAATTAAACCATTTTCATCATTGATTGGGAATGAAAATGATAAAAATGGTGCATCAACAATACCAAATTGTTCAAAATTTTCATCCGAAATATTTTTAAAAAGATTATATCTTCTTCTCCATAAATGCCAACTTTGAACACTTTCACCAATTATTCGATCTTTTGACCATGATTCTCCAATCTTTGAATTTTCAACTATTATATTACTTGGTAATATTGATTGAATATGTGAATTAATGAAGCTAAATGGTCTTTTAATAACCATTAAAAGATTCCCTTCTGTATCTGTTAATTCTACTTTAAAAGGTCGATGTAATTTAGTTATTTGTCGCATTATAACTTTTCCTATTCCAAAATCTTCTTCTCGTAAATAACCTAGATGTGTACCATTTCCATCCATTAAAATATATTGATTTGCCTGTTCAAATCCAAACATAATATTCATCATTTCTAGATTTCTTTGCAGAATTAAAACAGGACGAGAAAGTAAATCGTACAATCGATCTGAAGGTTTAACTATCTCATTACCATTATTATAGTATGTTGTTTTAGAGCTGGGATAAATAACTGATGGTTGTTCATATTGTTGTCTTATTGGTCTACGGTTGTGACGTTTTTTTTGTGGGTTTTCATTGTGATATAAGGGACTGTAATACCGATACTGATTAATTGCATTTATCTTCTCAGGTAAGGAAACGGACCGCACGGGATTATATTGAAATTGGTTGAAGACATGAGATTTAATTGATGAAGAACAGATCCTGAAACCAACCTTAAGGCTCCCTGATATTTTTCCAAGCATCATTTCATAGCGTGATCTGTTAATCCAAAAGGAAGTATAAATATTTGATGTTAGGAGGTTAGGAGGTTAGGAGGTTTGTATTTAAACTTCTAGATCCAATTAAAGTAAAACTTATGGTACTTTGAGACTAAGCACAATTAGTACTTTTTCACAATGTAATTCACCGTATTATATGTTAAAATTTAGCGTCTCATGTGATAGGCAATTAATTTTTCTGTGCTTATATAATTAAAATTTGATGAATGACTAACCAATGTAAAAACCATCGATCCCAATGACAATTTTTTACCACAGTTTTATGTATTATTGGCGAACAAATACTTTTTCGGGGCATTTAAGCACTTAAAGAATTTGAACATTAATAGATATATCGATATCGGATATCATTACAATGACTCTTAGTTATATAACAGTACTAATTGGATGATTTTTGAAGAGAATCAAGCTTGCTTAAGCGCTAAAATTACAATCGTTATGATGGCTTAGCAAGCTAGTTTTGATAATTATTTGATTTCGGTAAAATCAGTCATTGGCCTATATATTAATATGAAAAATATATTTATTAATATTTAATAGATATAAAATGTTCCAGGAAATCAAACAATATCGGCTTAGCATATAACTTTTCAAAATCATCCCTACCATTTTAAATTTATTCCCTTCTCCAGATCTGATATAATTAAGCTTGAGATCTAGACAAGAAGATAATAACTAACTAAAATTATTTCAATATAGTAATAGCTAGGTTTTATGTAACTCAAGCAATAAACAATCTAGCGATCTATTTAAAAGATTAAGATAAAAATACAAATTTATAATTAAGTGTTTAATTTAGAATATACGTGAATAAAAACATTAAATATCAATCACAATTTTTTTATAGATTTTTTTTTGATAGTGAAATAATAACATTATATAAATATATTTATTTATGTTTTATTTTTTTTTATATTATTATGTGAAAAAATATAATGAAAGATTAAACTTAACAAAAAACATATATTCCAAAAAGTTTAATAAACACTTAACTTTAATAACAATAGAATAGAAAAGAAAAAGAAAAGGACGAAATATTCTGATAGTAGAAACAAAGGATTATAAAAAGACAAGAAAAGAATAAATATAAGAAAACCATACAATAAAAATTAGAAATAAAAACATAATAATGTAGTAATAAGTTACAATAATAATATTTTTAAAAGTCCAAAATTTTTAATTTAAAACAATAAGCTTTATTTTAAATTGTAAACGTTGAAACTTTTTCCAATCTTATCACAATCGCAAAGAAGAATTCGCTTAATCATATCATTTCAAGAAAGGAATATATAATAAGAACGACATAATAGAAAAAATGGTTATAGAAATGATAACGGGCTATTGAATATTGAATATTTGATACTGTTTGAATTGTTATTTCCGGAAAGACACACCAAACTAATTATAACATATATAATAAGCTCTTCAAATATTATATATTAAAAACAATATTATAATTAGATATCGGGCAGCAAATAAAAAAAGAAAGAGATTATTGTCGAATTTAGTATTATTAGCTTCTTTTAAAAACGGGAATGTAAAGATTAAATTAAATCATAGAATTTGAAGCTAGTTAGTTTTAGTTGTAAAGAACAAATTGAGCTTTTCCTGTTGTTACAGCAACCGTACAACCATCTGTTCCATCACCGTTATAAGTACCATCTTCATATACACAGTCACCATTTAAAACAGTAGTACTGTTATAAGCTGAGATTTTAACGTTGTAGTTAGCAGCTTTTTCATTGTTTGGATTTGGAATTAAAGATAAATAAGTAACACCATCGGTATAACCAGCACCGAACACCAAAGGAGCCCAGTTACCAATAGTACCTGCAGATGTTCCCCAAATACAACCATCTTCAACACTTATACCAGCATTGTTGACGTAATATTGAGCAGATGTCTTTAAAGTACCTTTCCATTCAAAGTAACTATCTTCATCGACAACGGTTAAGACTTTTTCTTCACCGGCCGTAACTAAAGTTGGAACATTCATGTTTTCACTACCTGGATAATCGGTACGGCATACAGCAACATCTTCATCAATTTCAGAAGTAACAACTGCAGTATCTTTACCCCAAACACATAAAGTTTCGAAGTCGGTATTACTTCTGTATAAGTAACCATTTTTACAGTATAAACCACCTACACTAGCACCAGAAGAAGGTTGAGCAGAAGGCCATTGTGTCTTTGACATACCTGCTTGACAGGCATAAGAACAGTACATACCATCTTTACAACTTGTACCAGAAGTAGCATCAGCATCAGAAATGGTTGTCCAGCCATCAAGACCAATCCATTCAATTGGAATAACACCTTGGCCTGAAGGAAATTCGGAACATTTAATTTTTCCATCTTCGAAAGTTTCGGATGGTTCTTCGAAATCAGCAAGATCTCCTTCAATAACTGAGCTATAAGAAGTGGAAGTAGATGAAGAAGCAGATGATGAAGCAGATTTAGTGGCAGATGAGGTAGCAGTGGATGATTCTATTGATGATCGCTTATGGAGGTGGTGGGCATGTTCAGGAGTAGGAGCAGCCAAGGCGGTGGAGGCGACCAATAGAGTGGATAAAATTGTAGAGTATTTCATTTTAAATTAAGCTATATGATATTGATAAAATTAGTTAGAGTTTGAACGATGAATATCAAGATTATAGTATTCTTACTTTTTTTTTCTCTAAAAGTTTCAGGATTATATTTAGATATTTAGAAGTAAAATTTGACTAGGAGATTTTCAGGAGAGATTTGAGATTTGAGGTTTGAGAGATTTCAAGTTCGAGTAGTAATTCCTGTGGGACAGACAGAGTTTATGGGACGGAGGATCAAAAGAATGACAGACTATGAAAGAAATAGCCGGAGAGAACAAGAGAATTAGAGGGAGACAAGCCTGTATAAGGATGACGAGAGCGAGAGAGAGATGTAAAAAAGAGGAAAAGAGGTAGAAATCGCGACCGATCGGCTTCTTTTTATTGCATCCTACAATTTATTTAATTTACTCTGCAGGTATTAATATTTTTAAATTTTTATTCATATTAACCCGGTGATTCAAAGATAAACGACGCCCTAAACTGTGATCCTCACATTTTCCAGCTCTTTCGGGTGAGCTGACGACTGGAAGGCATAGTTGTAAACCCGAAGATATTTATCCATTCTACAAGTTTAGCTCTACCGCGCACACGCACCGGGCTGAGACAACGCCAATGGCGTTTGGGTATCATGTAAATACGTATTATTCATGAGCCCCCATTTCAAGAAAACTTGATGTTTGCTGGAGACATACAATGTAGAAATGATCCCAATGCATTTTAAACCCTTTTTCTCGTGGTTACGTGGCTCTGTCTCCTCGAAAAAGAGTCCGAATAACTAAATGTCAATTATAATATGGAGGTTTGGATTCCTCGAAACCTTATTTATGCATGCATCATGCATGATTACATAACACTGGAGTTCCGGACCTTAGCTAAATAAAAATATTTCTAAGCATTTCTGACCTGATTGATTGATTGATGATTATACATAGAAATTTTATGGTCTCACATACCATAAATAGTACTTGTTACTTGTTCGTGTTGTATCAAAAAACCCCACAAAGATTGTTGATCACCCAAAATATGCTATCGATAGTCTTGTAGAAAAAAAATTGAAATCTTTGACCGAGGCTTGTAAAATTAAGAATTTCAAATTCTTTTTCAGAATTGGATTCAACATTTGCAACATTTATATTTGAACTGTTTAACACTTTGATCACTTGATCTGGTCTATCACTAACAATTCCTTTAAACATTTGTGACTTTATCATCCATTTCATAATTTCTTCATCATTAACGGTCCATGAATATAATTCAAGATCTTGATTTCGTATCTCTTTAATAAATTTACCACCATTTGATCCAAAAAGTGCCATATGAATCATTGATACACCGTTCATTTTAAAATCAGGTTTATTCTTTGCCAAGTATCGTATAAGCTTCTTTGTATAAAATATACTAAAACTAATATGAATAATTTTAAATCCATTAAATTTAGAAATTTCTAAAAATTTCATAAAAAATTCAATATTCCATAAACCAATAATAATTTTATCTTTCCAAAATGATAAATCTTCATTATGTTTAATTAATAAATTTAATAAATTTTCTAAAACTTCAATTCTATTTGTAAATTTGATATCAATCATTATTTTAACATTATTATAATTTTCATCATTTATTAGTTTATCAAGAATTTCACTTAATGATGGTAATTTAACATGAGGTTCCTGTATTGTTGATAATTTGTTTAATACTCCATCAAATGGAACTTTAGGTAATGAATATCCTGGTTTACCAAAACATCGATCAGTTGTTTTATCCTAATTGTGTGTATTATCATTAGTTTACATGATTAGTTATTATATAATAACTTATACATACATGAGATATAACAATAACATCATCGGAAGATTCATGAATGTCTAAATTTAAGAAATTAAATATACATGGTTTAAAGAGGTTAGTATATTTATGACATATCTTGACTTTATGATAAATAATACATGCCTAGCTCAAGAACATCTGTTCCTGCTTTTACCGCCTCATCAAATCCAAGAATAGTATTCTCGGGAAAAAGACCGCGAAAGCTTCATGTTTACATTTAAATTTAGATTAATATTCAAAGGTTGAAATGAAATGTTCAACCAAATGTCTCATACCCGCGATGTCCAATACTAAGTGGAACCCCAATGTGAGGTACTGGTGGTCTTTCGTTATTTTTTAAAGTCTCTGTCATTATTACTTTTATTTCTTCAATAAAATTTTAACTCTAAATCTATTGTTTATGGTATTATAGGAAACTTTTAATTTATATAGTCTCTAGATCTTGGAAATGGTGGCAAACAACACACCCCTGAACACGTGTGACAGTTGTTTACACACAATTTATATTGATCTAAAATGCAATTGATATTGATGCTAACGTCGCCATACAAAAGTTTTTGTTCTGTAATATAATACGCTATTTCCGTTATGATTATTTTTCGGTTAAGTATTCTGTCGTTAAAAATCAATATAAATAGATTGAATAATTCTTAGCAGAAGTATTCGAATGAAGTAAATAGAGGTAAATGATAAATAAGAGAAAGGGTGAAGCCAAATCCAAGAGAGGATTTAGTTCTCATTTTAAAATTAAAGGATTCGTTATAAACCTATATCAAATGAATCGTGTTTTTTAATGATTATGTCGTAAGTATTAAAATATTGTTTGGTCCTACTTCTCTCTGGTGGAAAGAAGTATTCCGTAGGTATGAGTGTGTTATTTTGGCGCAAAAAAATTAAATATTCGTGTCAGGGTTACATATCTGACTAATTTGTTCACAAACGACGAAAATGTGCCTAAGCAAAATAGCAGAATTATATATACAAACTGATAACTAATTTTTAATTCCTTTCGTTCGGAAATAACACACACCTCTTTCAGTGTGGAAAAACTGCACAGTCAATCTGGTTGAATTTACTCAATTCAGGTTATCTACCTTTTGGATTAAATATTTGGCCACATGATTGATGAAATATTCAGCCACGTTGACGAATATGTAGCGCATCATACCAGCCGAATAGTTAACTTAAATTATCGCCGAAATTAGGTAGATCGACTAAAGACTCTGCTTATAGTTAAGCTTCATTTTATTCAGTTTTATTTCAACTTCCTTACACCATTAACGTTAATTAATTTATAGCCTGATATGTCTTTGAAGCAATAGTTACTAATATTACTAATTCTTACTAATTTCATGGTTTTTGAAGATATACCACTATATAGATATGATGTTACGTTATTTTTGGTACCTAGCACGTCATTTCCTTAATTACGTTAATTCATATAAACGTTGATCTTGATAAGATCTGTAGTTGTATAAAATAAAACATATAAATTCCCCTATTTTTGGTGGATATTCATTTCAGTTACCAAGTTTTTTAAATTATAAAAAAATGTCACCGGTTCCAACAGAAGCTCTTCAAACACTTTCAATCTCAACTGATAATGGAATTATTAACATTGATCCAGCAAGTAGAGTTAGAAAAATAGCAGGATCAAATTCATCAGATATTGAAAGACTTCCAGCTACAGCAAGAGCTAGATTTGAAAGACATAATGTTGATTTATCTGGAGGTTATCCAATTAGAAAACAAGCAAGTGATATTCCAGTATATTTAGATGAAGCTTTAAAAATTCGATCAGAACCTTTTGAAATTGTTGACAGAGGAACTTTTGCAGATCCAGAAAAGAAAGCATTATTTGGTGCAGCAACAAAAGTTATTGATTTAACAAAACATATTGGAACTGAAATTGTTGGATTACAATTGGCAGAACTTTCAAATAAACAATTGGATGAACTTGCATTGCTAATTGCAGAACGTACTGTTGTTTTCTTTAGAGATCAAGATTTATCACCACAAAAACAATTAGAAATTGGGAAATATTATGGTCCTGTTGAAGTACATCCATCTGTATCGTATGTTCCTGGTCTACCAGGAGTTTCAATTATTTGGCCAGATTATTTTGTTAATAAAGAAGGACTTAAGGCTAACTTCAAGAAACCAGTTACTACTAGTAATTGGCATACAGATCTAACTCATGAGGTAAATCCAGCTGCAATTACTCATCTACATAACGATACGATTCCTTCTGTTGGAGGTGATACTAATTGGGTATCAGGATATGGAGCTTATGATAAATTATCACCAGCATTTCAAAAGTTTTTGGAGGGTAAGAAAGCAGTATATARATCYTTTCATGGTTATGTTGACAGGGATGATCCACTTTCTGGACCAAAATATATTGAGAGAGAACATTCTATTATTCGTACACATCCTGTTACAGGTTGGARATCTTTGTTTGTTAATAGAGMMTTTACAGTTAGAATTGTTGGATTAGAACCAGAAGAATCTCGTATAATTTTGGAGTATTTATTTAATATTTTTGAAAGATCTAATGAGATTCAAGTAAGATTCAGATGGCAACCAACAAAGCCAGGTCTTGGAACCTCAGCATTGTGGGATAATAGAATCTCCCAACATTCTGCTACATGGGATTATGAAAATGGAGAACCTAGACATGGAACTAGAGTTACCGCTTTGGGTGAGGTTCCATTCCTTGATCCTAAATCGACAGGAAGAAGAGAAGCTCTTGGATTATCACTTGACTAAGTAGTAAAATGTTTATACCTTATATAGTTGCTTTCATTTTTTCTAATGAATCTTCAAGCTTTTTAACATTACTTTAAATTAATTTTCAGTCGTATACGTAATGCCCATCGGTCCATCCATACCCACCTACCGTTAAAAATTGCAAGATAACTGGAACACATCTACGAAGACAACAACATTACATGCAGGGTTTTTTTGTTGTTTGCAATCGTTAAATTTCAAAATTAGGCTCTCTTCTAAAATAAGATTCAGAGTTATGCCATAATAACGGAATAAACCCGAAATCAGGATTTCGGTTTTTAAACAGAGTTTTAATGAGTGAAACAAGTCTAACCGAAAGAAGTCCAATTAAGGTAAGAAACTGTGAAAGTGGGGTTGTACCATAATACGCGTGTGGCTTTATCACAAAACCTGTTTCCGCATGATCTGCTTTGATCAAATGACGAGATCTTATTTTAGCACCGTAGTTAACTGAGACAATTATATTTTGAATGGTTAAAAATGTTTAAGGTTTCAATGAGATATTATCAAATAAGGTTTATAAAGAGGTTTACGTATTCTGCGAAACCGAAAAAAGTGTGTAACAGTAGTAAGTAAGTTTATTAACAATAAGTACGCTGATCAGGTCGGATTATGTAAGTCTAATTTGAAAGTATAGGTTTAGGAAGCTGATATAGCAATTACGGTCGAGAAGTTTCAGTCTCAGCCACGATTAGGATATTTGCTCTGTATGTATGTTTGTTCTAAATAAATTCCCGCACTGTAAACTAAATACTCGGGCTTAACAGAAGAATGGAATTCCAAATAGTTTTAATGGTGCCTCATAATTTTCTAATGGCTAAGCTGTAATATATGGGAAAAAGTGTAAAACTATATCGATACATGTTTTGTTTACAAACACTTCCAGTAGAAGACTCTTTTAATATTATTGAATAAGAATCATACGTATGAAACTTATATTTGTTAGATCATTATGTGTATTTAGAACATTTTGTAGATAATAGACCCTGTTATATGTTTTTCATTATCAATACTATAACCTTAATTATATTATGTTTTGCAGAAAGTATGACAACAGCAACATATAACCCCGATTTTGCATTTATATATTAACCAAAGACCAATATAATAGTCAAATAGGACGTTAATTATCACAAACTCATTATATATACATTACTTTATAATTTATACAAATGGATATAATTATAATTGTGAAGGGGTGTTGACCCTCCTTTCTTGTGTTTTCAGTTCGTAGTACTACGCTAGCTATAGCTATAGCTAGTTATATGTAATAGTTCCATCATTATTTGAACATATCTTTAGGGTAAGTCACGTACCAGTTGCGTGTTCAGAAAATTATCTCGAAATTTCATGCCCCGTAAAACCATTGAAAATATCCCAACTCTATACTCAAAGAGGGTATAGCAAACCCACCAAAAAAAAGGATAATTGCCCAGAAACTAAGAAAGACTCAAAATCTGGAAGACGCTATTCTACACACTTGGCCATTTTCTATGAAAAAGCACTAGGCATTACAAAGGATTACAAGGTGACCGAAACTGCACTGCGAGGCCGGATTAATGGAACTTTTTCCAAAGATATCAGCAACCAGTTGATGCAACAGCTTCTTGTTCTGGAGGAGGCCAAAATCTCAACCAATATTTGGGTAATGGCAGAGTTGGTATTTGCAGCAGTTAGAGCTACAAAGTTTTAGTACTATTGGGACCCTCTTAAACAAGCCAGACAATTTCAGAAGTTTTAAAAAATGAGAACGGGTATTATATAGGTAACGGATGAATCTATGACTTTAGAATGGGGATTTTGAGTTGAAATGTAAACGCGCAAACACACTGAATGTCTACAGATTTGTTGCTTAAAATAGGGATGAAGTGTTATATTGGTACAACTGATTCGAGCGTTTATTCAATAGATATAACTATAATAAATGGAAAATTTGGAATAAAGATTGCACCGCATCTGGATCTATGGTTGGTGAGGTAAATGAGTTGGCTAAGGTGTTGGCGCCGACTGCGAACAAGAATGTGTCTCAAGCCACCTATAGCTATAGGCTTAGTAGTTTGAAGGGTGCTTTCAGGGAATATAACTAAGGAAATCTACCTTAAACCGACTAGAAATTATATTTCCAGAAAGTTGATTTTTTTGGACTACATGATAAGTGGTTTTCCAATTTGGTGGGAAAATATTCGATTTCTGATCAGAAGGGCTTGGCATATGTTTGAGTCCAATTGGGCGCTATTTCATAAATATGACCATAGTCGTGCAAATCATTCAATACACTGGAGAGCTTGAATAGGCCATCGTCTGGAGTCATTTGCATGTGTGAGAAAGCTTACCGAAATTTGACCTAGTCTTATCATTGATGAAATCATGGGAATGGTGAACATCCCTCCATAATTATGATGCATTACACTCTCTGAAAAACACCAAATATTAATGCTTGTACAGGCTTACCTAAATATCTTTTAATTAGACGTTAAATAAATGTTAAATTTTAAAAATTAAAAATTAAAAATTAATATTAATATTGTTTTTGGTTATTATGGTGCATATGCGCATGTTAGGCAACTTACCTCATACAATTATAAAGTTTTAAAGAAGCCATATGCATATGCGCAAATTGTCTTTATTAAAACTCAATTAATTAGATATGCATATCAGTAAGAAAGTATCAACCTTACACTAGATTGTTTGAAAACATACGTACATAAATTTGGAATTCAAATGTATTTAGGAAGTCAATAATGATGTTTAACTATTAGCTATGGTGGCATTGAGATTCATTTTTCTATGCATAAATCAAACATTAACAGAATTATGTCTAGCTTTATTACATACTTGCAGATTGGTCATAGTATATTTAGTATACTAAGTTTAATGTTGAATAGTTGCAATTTTTTCAATTCTTACTGACCTAGCTCTATATTCCTAAATTTCTAATTGTACTATAGTAGCTATATGTAGATATATAATATGTCCATCATTAAATTAACTAACCATGAAATAATACCGATAATTATATTATAGCTAATATTAATAAAATTATATCCAAGCTCGTATATGCACCTATAAATTATATAGAAGTCTGCCTCATTTTGGGCACATTCCAAAAAATGTCCTATAAAACCTATCATAAGTAATATCATGCAAAACAAAACTAAACATATATATATATATATAGTATTGCAGTAAAAGCTCACATACATCAAATAACTTATAACACACATAATCATATCAATTAAAACTGTAATTCACATCCCTTAGCAAAAATAGAATGTATTAAATCCAATATAATCATAAATAACATAAATAAAAATTAAAAACCAGGTAAAAGTTTAGCTTGATGCCCTTCTTTAGACTATCTCGAGCTCATTTTGAAACAAATTCATCATAGTTGTGATCGACCGATCTTCATCCCATAAATCTTCTTCATTAGCATTATTGATATATAAGCCAGGAACGGAGTCTCGGTACTCGCTGACTATTTTTATTAATTCTTCATTATTAATTAGAGTAGAGTTTGGAGGGTAAACATTATCAACCAGTTTCTTTCCTTTAGCCAATGCCACTGATGCACAATCAATAATTAGTTGAAAATTCAATCGTTTCGCAACTTCTAGTAGCTGTGTATCAGATAATTTATGAAGTATTTCTTCAAAGTCTTCTTCAGTTTGCTTTTTGATTTCCTTCAACAACTCTGGAATTAACATATTTATGAATGTATCTCGAACGACATGATGACAAATTAGGTTGAAATCCTCGAGCCAAAGTTGTAGACCTAAAGATAAATCCCGGTTGATATCAAATTTTGAATTATTTAAAGATGTATTTATCATTATTTATGAATTTTCAAATGTGATAATAAAGTGTTATAACTTAGCTTCTAGAATATAAAACAAGTTTGGACTTTCAAGGGGTATGTTAGTTTTATTTATGAATTCAAATAGTAGCGGAATAATGTAAATGTGAACGTGGCGGCAACAATTGGTAACCCCTGATCATGACATTAATTAGTATACCTAGTAATATTAAATTCAATATTGTATGTTCTATTTTATTGTTATAGATGTTAATATTTAGAGTAGAAGAGCAACTGCATCTTTGTTTCCTTTTTGGGATGAAATGATTACCCTCCTGCGATATCTCAAACGCTCTCAAGTTCAACTCCAACCTCTCTTTCGTAATCATCAAGGGCAAATAAATTTTTTTCTTCCATGTTCTTTCTTTTAGTCTATGTTAATCAGTTCTAATAATCATTTTCCGAATTCTTTTTGGAGATGGCAGTGTGGTTAACGCCCTGGTATTTAATGATCTGATGCATATTATTATGCAGAGGCAACCTTTATTATAATAATTGATTAAGAAAGTTTGAAATAATAGACTTATAAAGTGTATGCTTCTTGCACATTAATGGTCATGTCAAAATATCTTCCAGAAGGATAATTAATACTTTCTAGAAGCACTCAAATTTAAATTATGTTCTATTTAGTTTCGATATGACCTTCCATTTAGTATTTAAGTTTTCTGTGGAAAATCAATTATTATCCTTTTAGAATTTTGCATGCATAAATTTCATACCAATCAATTATACATTGCAAATCTAAACTTGACAGTTGTTTTAAATTTAAAACAACTAAGTATACGACTATATCTCGACTGATAGAATAACTGTAACTATGATCTACGTTTACAAATTACAATTCATAAAGTATTGCAATTGACATAAATTAATATTATCACTGATATTCATGTGTAATTGTAAGCTTAAGTTAACGTTGAAGAAAGAAATCGGATCTTATACAGGTCTCAGTTTATTTATCATATTAAAAACTCCGTTAATGTTAATTCAACCTTTAGTTTGAGCCTATTAACGAGATTCATGATCATATATTATATAATCGCTATGACCATCGTTTTCTCAAACATTTGAAAGGGAAATCCTCCGAGATTTACAAGTACAAGTATTACAAACTGACAAAGCTAAATGTATGTGCATTTAACACTAAGCCTTATAATTATTAATATAAATTTTATTAAGTTAACAGTGACCCCAGTTCCAATTGCATCTATTATCCTCGCGATTGCTGAGCTTTGCGATCCATAATATTTTTTTTGGATTATAAACCATATGCAATGCTTAACTGTTCTTTTCGTTAAGATCACATATTCACTTATTCTAGATACATTGTCCATGCAAAATAAGTTACGTATTTGAATCATAGCATTAATTAATTATTTATAGAGGTATTTTAGCTATGGGCGCTGCTCATTATTATTATTTATAAAAAGGCACTGGTAAGAATAGAGAATATGGGAATTTCTCATGTATACGTACCAGTGGATCAATTTCAGTAATGCTTGCACATTTGCATAAATACGATATTTATATGTATAGCAATTAGGTTGTAATTGAGATTGAGTACTGTTCTACCAGAATATATGGTATAGTATGTAAACGCATTAACCCATAGGTCTGAGTATTCGGGTCATCTAGATTACATTTATAAATGCCCTCAATGAAGAGTTATACAATCTTACTGCCTACTTGGTATGAAAAATTCTTTAAACTTAATGGTTTTTTAAAAGATTTCCGCATCAATATATTATTACTATTCGTATATGTTTGATTAATGATGTAGTGTAACAATGTATAACTAGCTCTCTTTACGCAATCGCATTATCAATATTAATTGATCATGAAGAATCAAACGTATATGAGCTTAAGGTACTCAACAAATCAGTTGCTATTGTAAGTGCATGTATAATTATAAGCTGTTTGTTATCATGAAAATAGACCCTATGTATAACCTTATATCTCTCTGAGTTTATCCACTTATGTCTTATGTTATGGATGATCCCGATTCTAATAATATAATCATAATCAATAATGAAATTTATATTATATTGAAGTTGCAGCTATATAGAAATCAACATCTTCTATTCCCTTTTTGGCTTCAAACTAGTTGTTGTTATGAGTATATAAATTAGATAAATAGGTGAATAAATAAATGAATAAATAAATAAGTGAAAAAAATAAATAAATAGATAGATGAATAAATGCAGCCTTAATCAAACTGAATATTAAGGTTATTGACTGTTAACTAATATAAATCCCCTTCTAAATCTATCTTCTTCCGTTTTATTGAACTTGATTATTGTAATTAACTATACCTGACTTGTGATGGTGTGGATGTGCAGCATTATAGAAAACATTTAATTATATATGTATGTATATTTTAAATTATTTTAGAAACAGTCAAATACCTAGAGACTTTAAAGATGGCAATTTTACTTTTCTAGCTTTAGAATTCACATCATTCTCACTATTTGTTTGAACTCTAGTAGTACTATTAGGTAATATATCACGGCCAGCGGTTATAGGTGGTCTAATATTTACCTGGATGTTTTTTTGATGTTGTAGTCCTGGAAATTGATACTGTGGTAGACTTTGACCTTGATATGAATCTTGAAATTTTTGTTGATTTGCAGCAAATCCTTTCCCAATTGGGGTTAAACTTGCATTAAGCATATGAATCTTCAAAGGCATATTATTGGATTGTAATTTGTTTTCATAACCACCCTGAATTGGTAAATAAAAGGGACTTAGATTATGATACTCTTGTAATTGAATACTGGGATCTCTCATCAATTGAAATACTGGACTTTGAAGTGAAGAATTTTTAATAGGATTATTTAAGATAGAGACTCTCTTAGGTTCTTGGATTAACTGTCTTTCCTTGTTATTATCTTTAGGAGAAGAAAAGTAGTTGAGTACAGAATTGCGTACGTGCTGGTCGTGATTCACTTGCGATTGATCGTTATAATCATCATCACTTGCAATATTTTTAGAAGAAATATTGGAATTCTCAAAAGATCCTGTTTCTTTTGTTAAATTTTTTAGTTCGCTAAATTGTTCCAATCTCCTTAACGCCAAACTTGAACTTGAACTTGAACTTGAACTTGAACTTGAACTTGAACTTGGATTTGGATTTGATTTTGACTTTGATTTTGACTTTGATTTTGACTTCGGACTTTCTTCGATTAAGGTTTCTATGCGGCCAAAAGAGTTTTGTGGCTGATATTCCGGATTCGAATGATTTTGTGCATTTGCAGCTGAAGACTGTGAGATTGAAGGGTAGGGAGCAATTGCAAGGTAGGGATGTTGCTGCAATGCTAATTGACCTCGAGCTCTTTGCAATTCTTCCGGCGCTTGAAGTGGAACATTTGGAAGAAATGTTGGAAATTCCTGTGCACTTGTTGCATTTAACTGAGGTATCTCATTTCCAATATGAAGAAATTGACGAGAACTATAATTAAAAGTAACAAAAATATAGTTTTTGAAGTTAGTTCTTGTTATTGAAATAATAAACGATAAATTCTTGTAGTTTAAGTTTTAGATGTCCATTGAATTATAAATATAAAAGTTCATACTTTTTCTTGCTTCCTTCTTTTCGTAAACGCAGACGAACACCTTGCTCGCATACCAGCTTAGTTAAAGCCGTTGAAGGTAAAGAGCCACTATACTTTTTAGGAGTGAAAACTTAAGTTTAAATGTAAGGTTAGTAAATCAGTATAAGCACTAGGTGATATGACCTAACAGTAATTATAAACTGAATCGAATGTAATCATAAAACGAAATCTAAAAGACGTGAAACACATACCTTCGAAATTGTTTGATAAAGTAGATCCCCTGAATTGAAATAGTGTACCTCTTTGTTGTCCGTTAGAATTAGTATTCGTCATAATGTGTATAGATACTTACTGTTGTTCATAAACTGTGAATTTCAGCTGATATAGC
The DNA here is from genome assembly GCA_001600815.1 of Alloascoidea hylecoeti. Taxonomy (NCBI): domain Eukaryota; kingdom Fungi; phylum Ascomycota; class Alloascoideomycetes; order Alloascoideales; family Alloascoideaceae; genus Alloascoidea; species Alloascoidea hylecoeti. Next base: position 287,229 of record BCKZ01000007.1, read on the forward strand.
CCTGTTGTAAGCATTGAAAGATCACTAAATACAAAATAAAAGCCAGATCCACCATGATGTTGAACCTTATGACCCGAAGAAACACGAACTCCGATTAAAGGGCTTGCAGCACCAGCATTATGTACTTTTTTATCAGCTGGATTTAGTCTTTTTCCTGTTCGAGTTTTACGTGCATTGCTTGATTGTGGCACATACATCAATGAATTTGGATAATTATCAATATTCCTTGATGTTGAAGCAGAATTTGAAGATGATTTCATTGTCTGTGGGATTTTAGTACAATCGGCTTCCACTGCTTCGCAGATCATAATATAATTTCTGGAAAAAAGCCATTGAGGACTATATTCTATAACCAAATAAAATAACATTAGTACTTCCCACCAATCATAATAATGATGGAAAATCCTTGCAATTGAGTAAGATAAATGGATAGGAATATATATGTATGTGTAATATAGTCTTACCTGTAGTACAAACTCTGCTGACACTGTTTCCGAACTGCTGATAAGGTATAACCGATGGCCCTTTCACTGACAACTGCACAATAGGTGGTGGGTCAATAGTTCTTCTATCAGCCAAACCACATTTATCATATCGTAGTGTGACTTTACATTGAATAGGCTGTTGAACTACAGTAATAGAGTAGCGTGGTTCTGACTCTATTTCATCAAGGGATTGTTTAGAGCAAATTTGTAGTTGATTTTGATTACGATTAGGGGTCTCATGTTTGTAAATGATATTCTCGTGTGAAGAAAAAGTGTTAGAGTCGTTATATAAATCTAAGGGGGGTGGTATCGATTGTTTTAAGGTAGGCAATCTGGCTATAGACTGCTGAGAATAGTTCGGATCTAGACCAAAGGGGATACTGACATTTTGCTGAGATTGCATCAGAGATCGAGGTTTTAATTGGTTAGTCAAGTTGTGAGAGGGTACAGGAGTTTGTCTATTAAGATTATATTCTGTATAATGAGAAGGGGTTGACGCTGAAGACGATGAAGATGATGGTGAAGTAAGATCTCTTAAACTGGAAGTTGGAGTCCGAGACTCTTTGATATTATCATATATCATAATTTTTGGCATCAAAATAGGACGAGACTTAATTTGGTGTGAATTATCGTGTGATTCAAGTTTAAGTGGCCATGGGGGTAATCTGAGTGAAGCGGTAGTTTGAGGATCATCTGAAAATGTACGTCTATAGCTAGAACCCGAACGCAAGTCGGAATCCAAGTGCAAAGGAACTTTTGAAGGAAGAGCATCTGTCATTTCTTCATCCTCAGTTAATAAATTAATGAGTTCAAATTTTGATTTTTGTCGTATATCTTGAGATCTCGAGGAAGATGGAGAAGAAGATTTTATTCCATAACTTGAGAGTTTTGCTACACCGTTAAGACCGTTCCGAGTAGTACTGATATTATTGGTCCGTGGGGATGAATATTCGGACTTTAAATTCAAAGGAGAACTCATTCTAGAAGTATGCAATATTGTATATGGTGTGTAATAGAAGAAATAGGGGGAACCCACATATAATATAGTTCCACAATTCTCAAAGGAAGTATATCACGAATACGGCAAAAGAGCCTTCAGTGAATCTAAGGAAGTTTCCCAAGAAGTCCATCAAAAAAGATTTAAAGCGCCCAATGTGTAATTAATGGTGATAATTATAATTGTGTGGTTTCTGCAAAGAAATATCTTCAAAATTTAAATAAATATGTGTTTGTACCAAAGTATGCATATGCACATTTGCATGAGTGTCTACATTACAAACCTTGTTCCTCAACCTCCTACTGGTTTCTTCTTGGAATACCACGAGCACTAGTCCCGGGGCCAAACGTTAATTAGAAAATGTATTCCATGCCATCTTGCTTGAAATTGCTTGCAACTACTTGCTTATTTGCCTAGCTTTACATCTAGGATTACTCTATTATATTCCATGATACAGCCAAGCTTAACCTTCCAATTCTAGGTTGGCAAACTTGAAGAAAACAATCACACAAGAGGATTAGAATTCAAAATGCAAGGATAGTTTAAATTGAATATGTATATTTGAACACAGCCACACCAAACTACTGTATCTATGGCTCAAATATCCGGTACTTCCCCGGTTTCGATATCGACTCGAGCGTTAACTTTGAGGTGTAATTATATATACGCGATCAATAGATGCAGATCCACTGATAGCCATAATCAATACTTCGATTGATAGAAGGTGGAAAAGTAATATGGCCAATTGTAATACGATTATTTATATTGATCTAGAACAAATATTAATTGCAATTGGATGAGCATAAAATTAGTATAGTTGTGTGTATATACATTCCAGGTTTAATAAATATTCTTATTTTTTATAAATTTATATTTGATAAATTCTACTAAATCACTGATACTATGATTTTCAAAGGATCATCAGATTTATAATAGTGTATTGAACTATATTCTACCTTGGTACAAGTATGTGTCAATAGATGATCACACATTTATGTCCGCGACTATTATTTAATAATGCCTGTCCCAACTTTCACTGATAATGGAAGATGCATTAATTGGTTAACCAAAAAAAGGGTTATGCATTACAATTACAATGGCAGATGCCACGTGACCCAATAAAATGTTGACATTTTGCATTTAACATGGCCAAAGCCGGTGGCCTCAATCGATAATTGTTAAGCTTACACTAGAGAAGAGGAGAGTTCAATTAAAGAGCTTCGAAATATTGCAATTGGAAGCTCTTATTTTGAATTTAAATCCATTCTTTTATTACAGTAAAATGCAGGTGATTCGTATATAGGAAATTTTAAAATATTTAATTATCAATTTAAACGATTTTGGTTCGCTTTCCCCCTGGAGTCCTCCAGTATATATAATGTTTTTATATCTGAAGAATATTTAATATACTAAATGATACCTAATTATCGAGACACGAGCGCACGGCATACCGAACTGTCAACCACTCCACTGGTAAGTTCATAATTTTTATTGTCCTTATTTTAGGGACAAAGAAAATCAAGCAATACCTTGAAGTTGTTTTAGATTCACTTATCACTTTTCGGTTTCCTAATTGGAATTTAGATTTCTGTTTTGTTTCTCAAATATATGAAAAGCGGTAAATTCATAATATTGGTCGCATTCCATTGATGTAATTTCAATGTACTGTTAATTACGTTAACTTGACTTTTGGTATACTATATTTGCATTCCTATATATCGATCAACTGCAGTAATTTTTAATGTATTATTTAATATATATGTAGATACAATGTATAATACGAGAACATGGAAATTTTAAATTTCTTTTAACTGGTTAAAACTGAGGCTTAAAACTTGCAATTTTGTGACCAAAAATAATTCCGCTCAACTTTTCAAAGGAGGTAGTAAATTTAACCCTATATAATCAGATTTAACTACAATTGGTAAGCGAAGCTTACCAATTACAAATAATTATGGATATTAATATTGCTTTTATTGCTCAAATCTGTATGCCCAAGGCTCTAGATCTAGGGGCATAAATTATAAGATCTTTCTGAAGTAATGGGAAAGTCCACAGAAAATCCTAATCAGTTATTAATAGTTAAAAATTGTAGCGGTTTTATTTTTAATTTAATAACGCCTCTATCATGATATTACATCTCACAAAAATACCTGTCATATATTTATATTATCATATCGATTGGTCTAGATAGAATTATCATTTATGCGTAGTATTTCACTCTTTTAACCCTTAATGGTCAGAAAATTCATGATCAACATTTATATCTCCCCGTTTACACTGAAAATATGACAGAATTTTAATAATTATACTTTAGGGATCTAGCTAGCAACATCCACTTTTATAGAATTTTGTCATATAAGATTTAATATTGATATACTTTTATTTTTATAATTATAAATAAAATTCTACAAATGTATATATATTACATAGATATGTATAATCATTTATAGAGAATAGAAGATATAAGTTATATTGATATATAATAAGTTTATAGGTGTAACAGAAGACCAATAGACTTCAACTCCCCGTATACACTTTAGCTTTTATTTAAACTGTGAGCTAACATTATAGTGACAAACAAAGAAAAATTTGATCCTATTCTATTTATATATATTATAATTATAAAATTCTTGAGGTATATTAGGAGAAATTAGATAATTTATGCTTAACGCTCCCATCCAAAGATGGGCTGTAGGTAACATGGAAACTAAGCTTAGGCCTTATATTTTGATAATGTTTAAATATCACTACTTGTATCAATTTCAATAATATATATTGAATTCCTAACAAGAATCCCGAAAGTGTTGCTGTAGATATGAATAACTCGAGGAATATTTGCCGAATAAATTTAAGTGAAATTATTCTTATAAATCTAAACCTATTTCTTGGGATTATAACAATTTCTCATGATCATGAGAGTTTTGCATCTCAATCGAGATCTATTTACAGCGACAAAATGCTTACTAGCCAACTTTATATTTGAATCTCATGGCTATTGTAAGAATTAATAGCTATCAATACAACTGCATTCTTATCACTTTCCTAGATCTTTCCTTCATATGAATCATCAATACTACATTCTTAACCTCAATCATATATGGGCTAATATTAGTGGGTGTGGAGGCCCTTCAATTATTTTAATCTATAATTTGTATAAATATCTATATTTCTTAAACTTTGTTGTATCAACCTATGGAAGCTGAAGAAATTTGGAAATCTGTCTTAGGTAATTATAAATAATATATTCCTTAATGGGGTTTCAAATTTCAATTAAAAAGAACCCATCCATAGTTTTAAACATTTATGCTAAAAAGGAAATCATCAGATCATATTCAATATCTATTGAGAGTGAGCTTTAGAAGGCTCTATAACTTTAATATTAAAGTCAGAACCAATAGTAGCTAATAGATTGTTGATATTTTCCATGCTTCCTTCTTAGAATCAAGTTTATTCCCGATCAACACAAGCTTGTTCTTAGGAAGTGATATCAATCAAAATATTTTATCTTTGAACTCTCTATTTTTGCATCTATTTGATTATTCTGTACTACAGCAATTGTGAAAGTTGGATAGGTAGATATCTTTGAATTTAATCTTATCCTATTTATAAAAATTCTGAATAATGGTTTAAACAGGGGCTCACATTACATAGTCCTATAATTTATATATGCATATGCCGAAAATATTTCAATATCTATTAATATGTTAATATTCTGAACCGGAGTTCAATTGAAAAGCATATTTATAACCTAATATAACGATGGCTAGTCATAGCTACCAATCTGGGATGGGTCGGTATACGTAGTAATATAAGTACTGGAACTTTAAATAGTTCTAATACTATTGCTAAGATTGAGTGTTTGTTTTGAAAGTCAAGTTGGTTAGCTGTGTTGTAGAGTTAGTGGAAGAGGAAGACTCGGTGTTGGAAGCTATGATGTTAGACCGAAGAGGATGATAATTGTTATATGTTAGAAGAATAATATATATATATATTGAAAGAATCATTAGCTAGAGTTATATCCATATACATTTAAACTACTGCTATAAATATATATACACATTGTTACAGAAATAAAAGGTCTTAAACTCCAATAAGCTCGGGGTCCTTAAAATTCTAGACAATGAGCCTAGATTAACAATGCAACGATTTTATTACAGTTTATATGCTTCTCCCGGTAGACAGCTTCACTCGAATTCCCAACAGTCATGATAATCAATACTATCTCAAGAATATAACAGTAACTCAATACTTCAAAATTTTCAATCACATCTGATAGCTAATTTTAGAGGAAGACACCATATAAGTTGAATCACATTGCGGCTTATCCATTAGAAAATAACCCTACCGCTCAAACTGTTGGGTATAAGAGTAAACACGAGCACAAACACACAATACTTTTTCTTCATCAACTGCAATAATATTCCGTATATATATTGAAGCTAGAGCGGGGGATCATATATGCTAACTGACAATTCAGAGATCACATTACTATATTGAAGTTGGAATGAAGCTTCATGGATATTAAATGGCAATTCAGAGATCCCACTTCAAGGGGTGGTTCCGTTAAATATCAATCTTCATTATACACTCTTTAATATCATTTCAAAGTAGATTGCAACACTCCATAATTTATTATTGTATCTCTTCTATATTGAATATTTAGAGTTGAAACAAACTTTATAATAGCCAAATATTTAAGAAAAAAGTTAAGTACGGTATCTTGAAACATAGGAATATATCAACATGACTATAGATAGAGATATTTCGGTGAGGACTATGAATAATCATGAGAGAAAAAGTTTTCTGGTGAGCGTTGACGCTTGAACCATACCAATCATCACAATATCATAAAAATTATAATTATATTTATAAGTTTCAGGCATATATTTTTTAATCCTGATTCCTATAGTTGCTATTGGGCTTACAGGTCATGATCTCATTTTTATAATTATATGAATGACTAGTTTTATACCCGCGGCAATAATTTTATGGAGGAATAAAAAGGCTGAACATATCCATCATGATCATGATCCGTTATTTGGAGTTCTTGAGATATTTATAGCTAATTTTAACTATGGGTGTTTACATTTATGCCTCTGTATAAATATTGATTATAAGTTCTTTTTCTTTACAATCACATCAATTACAATAAATACACGTATACAGCGAAGTTGTGAGGAATCGGTTATTGGTAAGAATAAACAAAAGGAATTCCTCGCGTATGGAAAAAATAGTGCATTTTGAATTTTAATAATCGCAAGTGAAAAAAATGTGTTGCAATTATATTTAATAGATTTACTTTCTTAGCTAATAGATAATTAAAAGCTTTCATTGTAAATTCTCAAAAATGTTTACCTGCGATTTTCAGAGAAATAAACTTCAAGCTCCTTGTGAAATCCTTTTCACTGACGTCTTCTTACAGTATATTTCATACTTTTCAGGTTAAGTATATAAAGTTTTATTTGAAATGGTGTATTTATTAATAAGATAGCCATAAAACCTGTTTCCGATTGATGTGATATCTACCTATATGTGTTGGATATAATATGACATCTTAAGCATAATTGCAATCTGTAAGTAGAGAAATGTTCAGTCAATTAATAAATTAAAGGATATAGCATAAGATGATACATTTTAGAGCTTATTAAGTATATGTAGTCTTAATCGTTTAAAAATCATTATACATATTTCATAATATAAACTTTTATCTGAAACTTCAACAAAGATATGATCGCCTAAATTGGTATATATAAACTTAGACCTTAAAGAGATCTATAAGGCTTACACGTGTTAATGATACTGAATCTTTCACGCTAGCTAACAAAAGGCATTTATTTAGATACCTAAGCTTAATTAAGCTTATTAGCTCAATACAAATCTTCTTATGTTAGCATGCTAATCTTTAACAATATATCTAATGATCGACCACAACAATGATACCGATTTCAGGTCAAATTAAAGGTCCTAATTTCACAATTTCTATGTCTACATACCCGCACCTATCACTACAACAATGTAACTCTATAACTAATTATAATCTATAGACATATTCAGCCTGTGGACGGATATAACTTACATGTATACCCTATTGTCTCATTGTCAGTAAACATGATGTATGAGTATGAAACAATCTGTTTAAAAAATAGCAATATTTCAATAAATTTACGAATCATTTTTACAGCTAGCTATATCCCATTGTCATGGTAAATAATTTATAAATTTAAACATATAATTACAATATTATACAGCATCTAAACGGCAGCTGTACTTTATTAAAAGTCCAACTAAGACAAAACATTAGTGTCAAAGGATTTAAATTTCACCTCCCTCTAAAGTTTACTTTCGACAATAACCCCCAATAATCCCAAATATCGGAAGATTGGATTCGATTTGGTCTTTACAATTTCAATTTGTTTCCCAACATTTTGTTATCGATTTATTTTTTAGATAATTTTAGGAATCTTACCAGTACATATATACTATAAGTCATGACCTTTTAACCTCGACGTGGTAATTAGCAAGATATTAAATAATTCGGTGAATTCTAATGGGGATGGAGTGCGATGGACCCGTACCGCTAAATCGTATGCCTAATATTACATATATATTTTTTGTGTTTAGTTAAATTACAGTTACAAATAATCCGGGATTAATTATACGACTGAATCCCAGACATACTATTATTTCTTTTAATACCTTCTGTGCAATCAACAATTATTTATAACACGTTAACAGATGTTATAGCTATATCTTCTCTAGATCTCTTTCTATATATACTATACATATGCTATAGCCTACATATATTCCTTGTAATTAAAGCTAGATATACAACTTGGTAACTTCTCTTAATATTACATGATACCTTTTATTCTATAATTATCGAATTTGAAAGTCTCTTATCATTATATTATTAGATTAATCATTGTATCGTAAAGTTAGTTTCGTTCCTACCAATAATTATTTATAATCTATTAAATTTAGCTTGGAAAAATTAATTTACCTTCATCTTAATGAATGATTGAAAAGATATTTCGAAACAGATAACGATTTTTAGCTATAATTTTAATTCAATTTTCGTTTAAAGAATTATCATTTATAGGTTTATTTTAATAGTCATGCTCATAATATATTATTGTTATCCAAATGCATATAGCCTACAGCTAGCTATTTTTTACTTCATTCTTGAGCTCTTCTACACGTATACTTTCATGATTATGATTATGTTTGGTACTTCTAAGTGAAAGAATAGCACTTATCAAAGAGATAAAACCGATCAAGGGCTAGTTTGAAGCCTAGGCTTTAAAATATACTATATATGCTTGATTCTATACAACTTCAATGAAAATGTTAGCTGATATTAATGCTTTCTTAGAATTTCGAGTATTCAATCACCTCCAGTACGTAGCAGATCACAACACAGCCACCATTAAAATATATACATGAATATACTCAAATACCCTTTCAAATGAACATTAATTGCTGACTTCTCTGCTCTTTGTCGAGGAGAGAAAGAGATTGGAATATTTGATGATCAATTAGCTATAGAGCATTGCAACCGAGAGCTTGCATAAAGCGTCTGTCAACTTTAAAGCTGCAGCTGCAGTTGTTTGCTCCACTATGACAGTTGTCTTTACTGTATTATAGTGAGCATGGCTAATGCCTACCAGGGATATCAGCTGTAGTTTACATTACAAAAACATCATGATCATATGATTAAAATTTAATAAACCACTAAATAAACAATAAACTCCGAGCTTCTCAGAATATTTCAAGTAAACGTTAGTTTAAGAATTACTTGTTCAATCGAAGTAATGCTAGTAATGTTTATCAATTGCTTAAAATATAAGAAGCATTTACCGGTAAGTGCTAGTTAAAAGACCACAGCTGAAGAAGATGGGGAAATTGTTCTTTTGCGTACTAGAACGCATGGAAAAACTGATTACGAAGTAAAAGCCGAGATATCTACCACCCAACTCTTTTATCATTATTCTACATAAATATGTAACTTTACCCCAAAATCTAGAACAGTCTTAGAGATTTGCTTGAAAATTATAAAAAAGCTATATTAATGGTAATAAAAACATATGGTTACATAATAGATACAAGTGAAGCTGAGAAAAAATAATGAAAATATAGTTCTAGAGATGTAAGTTTGATGTTCAATGTTCAATGTTCATAGATGGAAATCTACTTGATTGTAAGCTTCTATTAGAATATAGTGCATGCGATTATTTATTTAACAAGAGATACGCTTAGTAATAAAGCTTGGAGAAGTTATTTCAGGGAAATTCGGAGCCAACAGTAAGGTCGCCATATGCATATATACTTACTTACTTATAAATACTTCAAGAAAAACTATGCATATGCGTGTTTTTCCGGTTAAGTAATTTCGGCAGCTGGTTCAAAGTTGTCGTGTGGCTGTGGAGACGAATTATTGATATAGGGATGAAAATGAAGCGGCACAACACAATCGTGAATGTATCAAAATATATATAAGTACTATCTTCACGATAACGAACAGTTTGATACAGTTGTCGAGATTAATTAACCGGAAACACTGAATCCAATCTGCTTAAGCATTAATCTAGAATAACTATCTATCGATCATAAATATTAATCTGAATGTAAATATGCACATGCATAATCTAAAGTCTTTCGGTAGAACAGATAAAAGCCTATGAAAATTTAATAACTCACACTCGATATTATGAGATGGGCGAAGTTTTCTAAAGCTAAATAACTATGACATATGGAATAAATTTAATTGCTACATATTATCATATTATATTAAGCGCCTACATAAATAACTAAAAATTCAATTCCATAAAACAAATGCTCATTAACAAGTTTAAGTAATCAATGTACTAGTTCTTTATAATATATAGTATCAACCAACACTGATGCTGCGTTATATACTCCTTCTCGACTAATTAGACTTTGAAATACAGATCCAATTTGACTTAAATCCGGGGTTTTAAGATTTTCGTTTTTCTTTATTAAAGAGGTGCTAATTAATGAGACTGGTTCACCTGTAATATGGGATTCGGAATTAAAAGATATATTCCAAGTAATTACCAGTTCGTAATTATATGTTGATGATGACCCGCCAAAAGATATACTTTTTTCATCTCTCCATATATTAAGCAATCGCGCATTTATAAATTTACTATTTTGTTTTCGAACTTCTTTTTCCGTTATTATTTGTAGTTTGTTCATTAAAGGCTGGTACTTTTGAGCCAACGTTTTGAATACGTCAATTCTTTTCTCTAGCAATTCACCATACTTGACAAGGCCATGTAGACACCTGAGAACATCTTTATCGACATAACACTTTGAAATAAAAGTTGATAATTCCATTCGCACCCATGGTGATGAAACTGCTTTAAAAGATTCTACAATTTCTGTTTTTGTGACATTTAGTTCAATATTACAAGTGAATAACGGTAAAATATTCTGCCACTTATATTTAAAAGCAAAAAATTGCTTCCGTAATAGATATTTATCGGTGACGTTAACTGAAGTGGATCCTAAATTCTCGAAACTAATGTTGGGAGAAAATACCTTTAAGTATGATAGTCTAATAGGCCAATCACTGATTGGAAGAGCAGAGAATTCTTGAAGTTCATTATCACCTTCATCTAGTACACCAGGTCGATCAACTTTGAATTGATAACCTATAAGTTTTTTATTATTTTGGTCGATAGCTTTGTCCATTAATTGATCTATTGGCTCCATGCTCTTAGACCTTTTTTTTCTCTTAAGGTCCTCAATTTTATGTTCCCACCCTCGAACTTCTCGTTTTAATTGTTTAAGCTGCTTTATAAGACCGCTCTTCTCTTCTTCAATTTCAACTTCCTTGGTTGGATCAAAGGAATCAGATGCTAGTGGAGTTCTACCACCATATATAGATGACTTTGAAGGTGAGGACCGAAGATCCATTACTGCTATTGATTTTGATTTTAATGGTGAATTATCAGTATCTGATTTATCTTTTTTGTACGAACCATCAAACGAGTTTGGTTCATTGACACTTGGAGGACTTGAATTAAATAAATCGCTTGGCCTTGCAAATTTCATTGCTTTTCTATTTGATGAGTTTAAATTACTCCGTATAGAACTTTGACCTTCTTCACCCTGACCACCAGAGCTTGGAACCGGCGATCTAAAGTTATTCAACCCGAGACCCAAGCTGTCATTAAAGTGTATAGGCAACCCTGGTAATCCATCACTCATCTTTTTAATTGTATGATGTTTACATTTTTGGCGCGTTCACGTTTACTTCAATATCCGGGTAAATATCACGAAAGAATGAAAAATGTTACACTACGGATCCTGATTGAAACAAAGCTCTAAAATGGCTCCACAACTACCAGATGTTAAGAAGGTAAGTACTCTATTATTGTTTTGAATATTGAATTTGATCAATTCTTGTTCTCATTTACTAACAACTTCTCGAACTGATATTGTTATTTGGCTAGTGTTTTTTTGGTTTAAGAACCGCCAAAATACTATCCATAGAACAATACATTTGTTTTATCTTGTTCTTCAATAATAGTATATGGACAAGAAATTATCCATCCAATTAAATGGTTCTAGGAAAGTGATAGGTGTACTCCGAGGATATGATGTAAGTAAAAAGTAACAAATGCAAAATAAGATACTTTTCAAATAAACTAATTGGCCAGCCCTTTTTAAATCTCGTTGTTGATGAAGCGGTGGAGGATAAACCGAGTGGTGAAAAGGTTAATATTGGAACAATTGTGAGTTCTCTTTTTGATGTGATGTTTTGGGTAATTATGATCAAACGTCTAATATAAGGTCAAAATAGGTTATTCGAGGGAATTCAGTGGTAATGATTGAAGTATGTCTTTTTTTATATTTAATTCTCTTATAAACATTTACTAACATATTCATTAGGCACTTGAGCGTATTTAACTAAGATATTCAAATATTATAAAAGAAAGTTCAAGCATGAAAATTTACCGTTTTAATGAAAATCTAGATGTATAATATATGGACTTTGGATCCTACTTTTTAATTAAGATACTTTGATAGCTATTTACAAGAGGAAATAAAAAAAAACAGTTAAATTGACTCTTCGAAAGTCTCCAGATCTTAATATGACGTTGACATCGATTTTTTAAACTAGAAATATTTAACATGATCATGATCATTATCATATGTCCTTTAATATGATTAATAAATGTATTTTAATAGTTATTCAAACCAATGATCCAATGGAAAAAAGAATTACGGAGTTCCATTAGGCGAATGAAATCATCTTTCGAAACTCCCTAAATTTATTCTTTTCATTCCTTGTTCTTCTTTTACAATGATGGCCCATTGATGGGTGTTTTAATTACCAAACCATCTACATCAATCTGTAGATAATGTAGACACCAACATTAGATTTAATTATAGCTGAAACCAACTACATATAGGGGGGTTTAGGTAGAAATTTTACATAACTGCTAACTAAGCTTCTAATTATGATGACGTAAACAAGATGAATTATGTATAGCCATAATATGGCATAGTTCTATTAAATTCCAAAGATTTGTTATATGCATGAGATTTTGTTTTACAATTGGTGGCTGCACACAAATATTATTTGTTTAAGAAATCGCCGGCCCCATGGCCCATCAAAAAGAAACACACAAACTGCAGAATACATAATAATTAATATGTTATAAAGTAAATTTAAAAATTAATAAAAAATTCAAACATATTTCTACTATCCGATGATTTAAACTTATCGGATAATGTGAGTTGATCGATATCGGGATACAGCATCGGATAAGATAAAGTTTATAGATCTCGAAAGTTAGCAACCAAACCAACTAGATCTAGATATAGACTTAATATCATATCATATTTAGTACAAGTAAGACTTACAAGACTTTATATTAAAATTTCCAAGTATTTCAATTAACGTTAACCTTATGCTAGTTTTAGTCATCTAAATATTCGGCCACAAAGATGAAGAATAATCGTACGTTTGCTTGACTAAATATCCGCCAATTTTTCAATTAAATTATCGGCCACTCTCCAATATAATTAATTAAAAATTTCTATACTATTAGCCCGAACCATATATAGTATAGATATAGTAAAGTAATTATTGAAGGGGAAATCAATAATTACTAATTCACATCGCCAAAGAATAGTTTATTTATTTTAAAAGGTAACCGAAATAAAATGGAAACCGTATGGATATCGCAAAATAATACCATGCTAAATTTTTAGTGTTGCGCTTTGCACAACCTTACTCTCTTTATTTCGTTTCTGCTTCACGTTTTTAACAACATTCAAAACAAAGCTTCAATATGCCACTTTATGAAGATTCTGATGATGAGGATACATATGAGGAAGATGATGATGACTTCGTAGAGGATGCGGCAATTTTGGCAGCATGTGTAGCAGCATTTGCAGTAGCTTCGACAATAGACTGCTAATCAGAAAAAACTCAATCTAAATCCGGTTATTCCTGATATAATTTTTGATCTTGATGCTATGGACGACGCAGTCTTAAACTCAATTTCAAATTTTCAATTGAAAGACTGGTAATTATACTATTGAGAATACCGGAAGATATCACGCGTCCTAATTATATGTACAAGGTCGATAAGACTGAAGCCCTCTGTATATATTCCCGGTAAGTTTGTTTGTGAATTATAAATTTATAATTTATCCGACTAGTACTAATTTTTAATAGCCGAATAGCTGTTCCGACTAGATGGTCCGACTTAGTCAACTTGTTTGGAAGGAGGCATCTGCTCTTTGCCATATTTACGGATCTACGTTAGATTTTATTTACAACAATTATATACATCTGCTTGATATGAAATCTCATCCTAGTTTATTTAGCTGGATGAACCTTCGTAAATATAGTAGAGCAGTAAGAAAAAAGGAAGGTGTGGTTAATGATGTAGTGGGGATGAGAGTCAACGCCCAGTCGCAAGGCCACACTATCAGAAATTCTTTTATTCTCGTTACAAAGTAATATAAAAATTTCTTTTATTTGTTGTGACTTTTTAAACTAACAATATTTTTAGGCCTATCGTTTTTTGAAAACCCAGGCTGTTGCGATCCCATCTGGTGTGATTTTGGATTGTTGTGGCCCAGCTGCTCGCCCATTCCTAGCAAATAGAGACAAATTTAAGAAAATATGTGAAGAAGGTCAATACATTATATACGGTCCTAAAGCTTACAGAGAAACTGATATATTGTATGTTCCTTTCTCATCAAAGTCATCACCAGAAGAATCAGATTTGATAAAGGAAGCCATTTATAAAAAAAATTGGAAAATGTACCGAGAATGAGTTTAATGCAATTCATCGTAATTGGGGAAAACTTTGCTTTTACCATAAAAACAGCAAAGATTTGGTGCTGAATACCGCATGTGTATATTAATGGCTAACCTTTTAAATTGTGCAAGTCCCAGTCAGATCTCACGACACTTTGGGCTACGTGGGCCTACTCTGGATGAATATATAAATGATCCTTTATTTGAATAACAACTTATATACTTTTCTTTTTAATTATGACCAAATCTAAGAATCTGAATTTGAATTATTCTTTTTTTGTCTCCCAGGGCTTAATATTGCTACCTAGTCCCAACCAACGAAAGTTCACATTTAAGTTTAACAGTTAATATTCCATCATACTTTCCAGCTTTTCTATTCTTTTTATATCTGGATTCATCTAATCATCTAATTTTTTTGACTTTAGAAGGAATGAGTTGGATTGAATTTGAAATATATATCCATCAGCGATTTATTCTTTTTTTTAAGAACAACCAAATAAAAATAGACTATGTAAATTTAGCCAAATTGCGATTTATTCTGTTCCTCTAATTGTACAAGTCCGAAACCAATTATTCTTGGCCGATGACTAAGCTCATTGATATATTCAAGGGAATTTGCTTCCTGATCGCACTTTATTCCATCAGCTGGACCTCCATAATCTACAAGAACCGAATCTCCTTTTTTTCGTGACCTCGATTTTACTATTGTGGTGGGAAAAAAGTTTATTAAACTTGAAGCTTCGTTTATTTACGTCGTAATGAACTCCATAGGATCAATTATAGGGACTGTGTTTGAGGGCAGCTACCTTAAAGTCAGTGTCAAATCATTTGTGAAAAGAGTTTTTAATGCGCTGCCCCCGATCAAGCCTATACTTGTAAATAGCAGTTGCTGCAATGAGGATTTCGTAATATTTACTATCTTGCATTGTTGGCTTGGTTAATTTGACCCGGATAAGCTTTGGAATCGTATCTTTTCTATTTTTTGTAGTACAGTAAAGAGTATGTTTTTACTGGCGTTAAGTTAACTGTCCCATTGTGTTAGGATATTAAGCTATAGCTATTGTACTTTTTATGGGCGTCAATTTTTCAATCGGATTTGCTCTTGTGTTCGTATGTTTTGGATCTTTTTGTATAGTTACTAGTTAGGCTATAACTCACGATGTGTAGAGTTTTACAACGAGGTCAAGATCAGCATATCCAGTCATTAGTAATTACCCACACCTATGAAATTTGGTCCTGCAGAGTTAACAAGACTACATAATATAACATACGACCGGCTATATGCGCATATAATTTTTCAATTGTTATCAATATTATTAATTACAAGTGAAAATTATTTATTTATATTTATTTGCATATGTATTTAATTAGAAAAACGTGAATTAAAACAAAATATTAATGATAATGCACTGATTTCATTGAAATCATTTAAATTTAAGCTTGATATAAACAGGACTTATGGTTAAAAGGTTTTGCAAAGAGAATCAATAAATATACATCTGTATAAGAAAAGCTCGAGTGAAGACAAGGGAGTAACATATCAATGATAAAATGCTAAAAGTAGGATAATTAACGATCTGCTTAGGACCTTGATACAATAATTTAATTATAAGATAATAGTATAATAATAATATGAAACTTATACATTTACGGATCTCTATGTAGTTATCATAGGCCTGATTGAATGAAACACTGCTTATCAGGTTCAAATCATTCAATTGAAGCATGGATCAACTGTAAATTTAAAGTGAAAATTATATGTTTTGAGCTGAAAAGTTTTTTGCATATATCTTGATCTACAAGCCAACCGGTAATTTGCCATCTAGTCGTTAATATTTTATATATACGTATGAATATGACTACAGTTTTATATGTTCTTAGTTAAAATTCGCGGTTGAAAAAACAGAATTCCGGAATATAGATTTTTGTAGCGTATGTCAAATATTAATCGTGTTGTTACAATTGATTTTAATTTATAGTTGTAGATCGCGGCTGCAAAATATAATGCATAGAATAATGAGCATTACAGGACTTTCAGCGGCGCAACTAAACAGTTCCTCGATCCAATCTTTTGATTGGTCACGTATTAACCTTATCAAAAAATGTCACTATATCCAATTAACCATAACTATCCAAAAATGTTATCTCTCCACAATCGGAATGAGGGGGAAAGAATATTTATATGATTGCGTTTGGATCATGGATATAAAAGGACCTTGATTTCACCTTCATTCAATTTTTCTTTTAAGTATACCCAGAGATCATCTATCTTTTTTAATAATACAATCTAATACATATTTTCACAATGGTCTATCCAGCCGAGCCAGAGTTTGAACAAGCTTACAATGAGTTAGTCTCATGTCTTAAAGGTTCTACTTTATTTGAAAAGCGTCCTGATTTAGAAGCAGCAATTCCTATTGTTTCAATTCCAGAAAGGCTTATTCAATTCAGAGTTGTTTGGGAAGATGACCAAGGTAGACCAAGAGTCAACCGTGGTTACCGTGTTCAATTCAATTCTACCCTTGGTCCATACAAGGGAGGTCTTAGATTACATCCATCCGTTAATCTTTCAATTCTTAAGTTCCTAGGTTTTGAGCAAATTTTTAAGAATGCTTTAACTGGCATAAATATGGGTGGTGCTAAAGGTGGTTCTGATTTTGATCCCAAAGGAAAATCCGACAGTGAAATTAGAAGATTCTGTGTAGAGTTTATGAGAGAACTTTCAAGACATATTGGCCAAGATACAGATGTACCGGCTGGTGATATTGGTACAGGTGGCCGAGAAATCGGATTCCTTTTTGGCGCCTACAAGAAGTATAGAAATCAATGGGAAGGTGTTTTAACTGGTAAGGGTTTGAACTGGGGTGGTTCTCTCATTAGACCAGAAGCTACTGGATATGGTTTAGTTTATTACTTAGAGAAAATGATTGAATATGCTTCAGAGGGTAAAGATTCGATCAAGGGAAAGCGTGTTGCTATTTCTGGTGCGGGTAACGTTGCCCAGTATGCAGCATTGAAGGTAATTGAACTAGGAGGAACAGTTGTTTCTCTTTCAGATTCAAAGGGATCTCTTATCACCACCGGTGAAGAAGGTTTCACTCCCGAAGAAGTATTGGGAATCCAATCAGCAAAACTTAAGTTTCAACAATTAGCAACTATCCAAGAATCATTCAAGGAGAATAAATTTAAGTACTTACCAGGTGCAAGACCATGGGCTAATGTCGGTAAGGTCGATATTGCTCTTCCAGGTGCTACACAAAATGAAGTTTCCGGTGATGAAGCTAAGGCTTTGATTGCTGCTGGATGTAAGTTTATCGCCGAAGGTTCTAATATGGGATCTACCCAAGATGCCATTGATGTCTTTGAAGCAGAACGTCTTAAGACAGGAAGCATATGGTATGCCCCAGGTAAAGCCTCTAACTGTGGTGGTGTTGCTGTATCTGGGTTAGAAATGGCACAAAATTCACAAAGAGTTCAATGGACTACTGAAGAAGTTGACGCTAAACTAAAGAGCATTATGATCAACTGTTTCAATAACTGTATTGAGACTGCAAAATTATACTCCAAGGAAACAGGTGATAGCTTCCCATCATTGGTTAAAGGTGCCAACATTGCTGGTTTTGTTAAGGTTGCTCAAGCTATGAAGGAACAAGGTGATTTCTGGTAAACTACACTAAGGAGATGGAAATATTAATGACCTGTTATGATAATTTAAATCTATTCCATATTAAATATAATGTTTTATGATGCTTTGCGGGATCAAGTACAATGATACATGATTATATCTACGAAAAATAAGTATATAACTATCTAGTCAATTATAAACCTATAAGTTGTGTTTTTTTAAATTAATGATCTTAAGTTTTTGTGTACGAAACTCACACGGGGATTTCACTTTATTTGAACCAGGTGGCAGACTAAAATTTGGCGCTGTTGATCACTGGTTATCGGCCATCCGACAATCAATATTGGTCGTTGTCGATACTTAGTAAGCTTTTAAGTTTTGTACTTAATTGCAATTAACTTTCTGTTTTATTCCATATCAACAAAATAAGACATAATGGAAGATTTTATTTTCAACTCAAGAAGATCAGTTGTTCATTCTACAAAAGGAATTTGTAGCTCTACAAATCCATTAGCTAACGCTGCTGGAATAAAGATCTTGGAGAAAGGTGGGAATGCCGCAGTGAGTACTAAGCATTGATTGAGTCATAAGTTTTTTCAATAATATAATTAAAGATAGCTAACCTCAATTCCGATTCTGACTAGCATAGATGGCATGTGTTGCGATTATTGCTGTTCTTTCTCTGGTAGAGCCTCATATGACTGGCCCAGGAGGTGACTGTTTTGCATTATTTTACTCCGCTAAAGATAAGAAAGTTCATGGTATTAATGGATGCGGTCGATCTGCTTCGAAGCTTACGGCGGACTATATCAAATCCCAAGGAATTCCAGGCCCTAGAATACCTGCTACATCAATTTATTCAGTAAATGTACCTGGTGCTGTTGCGGGTTGGATTGATATCATCGAAAAGTGGGGTAATGGAAAGCTGACATTGGCTGAGATTTTAGAACCTGCCATTCAATTAGCAGAAAATGGAGCACCGATTAGTGCTGTCTCCGCAGAATTATGGGCCGAAGGTGTCGACTTACTTAAAAAGCAAGGTTCTACTGATCTATTGAAAAATGGCAAACCGCTAAAAACGGGTGAGATTTGGATTAATCGTAAACTAGCCAATACTTTCAAATTAATGGCGTCTCATGGTAAGGCTGGTTTTTACGAAGGAACTATTGCAGATTCAATTGTTGATGAGGTTCAAAAAAGAGGTGGACTTATTACACATGAAGACTTGAAAAATCATACATCTACTTTTGTAGATCCAATTAGTGTTGAGTTTGATGGGTTAAAATTATGGGAAATTCCACCTAATGGACAAGGTCTCGTTGCATTACAAGCACTCGGAATCATAAGAGAATTGGCGAAAAATAATAAAATTGAACTTTCCAAACTAAAACATAATTCTATTGAATATCTTCATTTGATAACTGAGACATTGAAATTGGGATTTGCAGATGCAGATGAATATGTCACAGATCAAAGTTTTTATTCTATACCTTTAGAAGAATTAATATCTGAAGAATATCTTGCGAAAAGAGGAGAATTGTTTGATCCTTTAAAATCAAAAAATGATTTTACTAATGGAATTCCAAATCCAGTTCATAAATCTGATACTGTCTATTTCACTGCTTCAGATCCTGAAGGCAATGCCTGCTCTTTCATTAATTCTGTATTTTGGCACTTTGGAAGTGGAATCGTACCACCAAATACAGGATTTCCTTTACATAATAGAGGCGCTAATTTCAACTTAACCAAAGGATCAAGAAATGTAATTGAAGGAGGAAAAAGACCATATCATACAATTATTCCTGCTATGATAACAAAAGATGATGATTTATGGTCTTCATTTGGAGTAATGGGTGGTTTTATGCAACCACAAGGACATTTACAAGTATTTTTAAATATGACATTGTTTGGTTTTGATCCCCAACAAGCTTTAGATGCACCGAGACTATGTCTTTTCCCAGATGAATCAAAAAAGCATCTTGATAAAGGCAAGGGATCTTCAGGTCCAATGAGTACACCTACTACTATTGTAGGACTTGAAGAAGGTGTACCAGAAGATCTTATTAAAGGACTAGAAGCAAAGGGACATAAAGTTGTCATCTACAAGGGAGCAAAAAGAGGGAATTTTGGTAGAGGACAAATTATCCGAAAATTTGATACGGAGAATGGACTTTTATATTCTGCTGGGAGTGATTTTAGGGGAGATGGAGCAGCTGTTTCTCTTATTTAGTGTAAATAATAATAAGAAACCTTTGTAATTAAACAGGTAGTAGTATCTATAGGAGTTATAAACATATAAATCTGAGACTATTTATCCTTAGCTGGTGACTATTCTCAGCGATATATTCAAGAGAATCTACAACACGAACCACTATGTCTCATTGACCATGGGCACCTCCGTACTCAACAAGAACTGAATCTTTTACTAGATTTTACTATTGATGGGCTCATTTATGTAATGAACCACATGTGGTCAATTATAGTTCTAAGATCCTAAAAGTCGGTGTTTTGGTAAATAAAGTTGTTCCAATATAGTTTCCGTAATATTTACCATCTCGGTTTGTTGTTGTAGTTCAGAACATTCAAGTAGAACATATTCATTGTGTTGGAATTCATGAGAGAGTCATTGAACTTTTCTTCCCATTGTTGTTCCAGTTGCATTCTTATGAGAAATAACCAAATAATATTGGTGGATATCAACACGTGCGAGCTTTGCATCACGTGGGCATATATAAACATTGACAATGAAGTTACTCCTTCTCCTCCGAATTCTACAAGTCATCTCACCGAAAAAAATGCTTTTTGGGGTTAAACTTGCCAATGAAATATATCCTCCTTGGAAACAATATTATGTTGCATATGATTCTTTAAAGAAATTGTTAAAGGAATCATCTATATCGAAAAATGATTGGACAGAAGGAGATGAGACTCGTTTTGCGGAGGCATTAGATGCCGACTTGGAAAAAGTATATAGTTTCCAAACAAGTGAATATAAAAAAATTGAAATTCATATCAAGGAATTAGAAATTAAAACTGAAGATGTTGATGAAATTTCAAAATTGGATTTAAAAGAATTTGAAAAAGATATTGAAGAAACTGTTAGTAGGGCTCAAGAACTTGATCGATTTAGTAGATTAAATTTCACTGCTTTTTTAAAAATTGTGAAGAAACATGATCGTTTACATCCAAATTATTCAGTTAAGGCTCTTTTTCAAGTAAGATTACATTCCTTGCCATTTTACTCCGAAGATTATTCTCCATTACTCTATAGGTAAGCCCCTTTTCCATCATAATTAATAATAATTATTATAACAACTAACAATGGAAATAGATTATCATCATTGTTTTCATTCTTAAGAGAAAATTTTAAGGCATCTACAGGTGGAAGTGCATCAGCAATATTATCAGTAGTGAATGAAGAAACTGCTTTTAGTAGTTATAAATTTTGGATTCATCCTGATAATCTTATGGAAGTTAAAACAAGAATTCTTAGACATTTACCAGTTCTTTTATATAATTCATCTAAAGATAATACAGAAGATCCAACAGATCCAACAGTTACAAATTTATATTTTGATAATCCATCATTTGAACTTTATAATAATAAATTAGGTAAAAATGATAAATATTCAACTTTACGTTTAAGATGGTCAGGTAAATTATCAGAAAAACCAGAAATTACATTAGAAAAACAAATTGTTGAATCATCACAATCATCTGAAATTATTGATAAATTAATAATTAAAGATAAATATATTCAACCATTTTTAGAAGGCTCATATTCAATGGAAAAAAATATTCAAAAAATGATTGATAGACATAGTCCAGAATCAGAAATTGATAATTATAAAAACTCAATTGAAAATTTACAAGAATTTATTCAAGATCATGAATTATCACCAGTTGTTAGAGTTGTTTATACAAGAACTGCTTTTCAAATTCCTGGTGATAATCGTGTTAGAGTTACAATTGATTCAGATGTTATGTTTATTCGTGAAGATTCTTTTGATTTTGATAAACCAATTCGTGATCCAAGTCATTGGCATAGAACTGATATTGATTCAGATATTCCAAATCCTTACTCATTATTAAGAAAAGGTGAATTTTCTAAATTTCCACATGCAATCATGGAAATTAAAGTTAGGAATTCAAAAGGTGAAACATCACGTACTATAACTCCAACAATTTCTAAAAAACATTATAGATGGATTAGTGAATTGACAAATAGTCATTTGGCTAAAGCAGTTCCTAATTTCTCTAAATTTATTCAAGGTATTACAATGTATGCTGAAGATGATAGACTTGATAATCTTCCATTTTGGTTACCTGAATTGGAACATGATATTAGAAGAGATCCTAATCAAGCATGGGAAGAAGAAAAGAATAAACTTAAGGAACAACAAAAAGAAGTTGCAGCCATTAACAATCGTACATCATCAGTTTCTGCATTATCTCCTCAACGTAAGGAAATACTTGGTGTTAGTAACGGCAAACCATCAATCTCAGAATTACCAGAGACTGTGGTTGAAGATGATGAATTTCCAACTTACAAAGGAAAAAATAAAGCTACAGAATCAAATGCAGAAAGCACTAGTGGTACTAGTGAACCCCCAGATCTTGAAGATTTGGAATCAAGTGATGATGAATATAGTGAACCAAGGACGTCTAGGCCAAGAAAAAGAGGAGGTTTATTATCACAACAACTTACTTTTCCATTTTTCAAATCTTCAAAATTATCAGTTGATTCAGAAGATGAAGAAATTTATCTACCACCTGGTGTTGTTAAGCCTACAACACTTATACGTCAATCAGGTCCCGTTAAGGTTGAAGCTAAAGTATGGCTCGCAAATGAACGTACTTTTAACCGTTGGTTAAGCGTTACTTCTTTGTTATCCGTACTTACTTTTTCCGTTTACAACTCTGTAAGTCAAGCTAAATCAGAGCGCCTTGCTACAATAATTGCATATGTTTATTTTGCTCTTACGCTTTTTACTGGCTTCTGGGGTTATCATATCTACATTAAAAGATTGAATTTGATTAGACAACGAAGTGGTAAACATTTAGATGGACCATTTGGACCAATAGTTCTTGCAGTTGTGATTTTAGTATCCTTGACAATTAATTTTGTTGCACGATTCAAAGAAGTTTCTACTACAGAACCCCAGACGCCTGATGGAGAATCTCAGGCACCACATGTGATTTTGTCTCAGTTTATTGCTAGACATGTTCGCTAGATCTTTTTTCTCTCTTCTTAATATGGAGCATTAAAAGTTTATCGGATTGCAAATACGATTAAATTCTTTAAATTTGAAGATTGTTTTTTGTTTTTTAAATATCATCTAGATCTATAATCGGATTTATAATATAATTCATGTGAGTAATACACATATTTACATATATTTTAAGCGAATAAAATAAGTTAAGTAAATTACAACGGCCAGGCTTAGCTATGGCGCTAGCATACCATTTAATACTGACAAATACAAGGTTTCATATACAAGCTAGTCTAGAATAGTATTGTCAATTATAATTAGGAAACCAGGATTTCATCAATATTGCCAATATCAAGGTTTAATAAACCATTGCCAATACACCGTTATTGTTTGTCAAAATGCAATAGAAATTCTAAATTGTATTAGTTTGTAAGGTGTGACAGAAGTTTAAATCGTTTAAGCTTAAGATAGAACTTTCATATACCATGGCTAGTTAGTAAGTTACTTGCTTATAATATTTTCACTGACATATGACAGCTGAATCTTCTACAGTCGAATCAAAATATTAATATTAATTACAAAGACAAAGAATTAATTACAAGCATAATTGCTGCTTCTTGCAGATTTTTGACTTTGTGTTTGAAGTTTGGTGTGGCGGGCAATACAAAAATACATCAATATCTTGAAAATGAATGTTTTCACTTGAACTCATACATAATTAATATATGTTTTATCATATGTTAAATATATTATTCTTCGAACTCTTTTCATTTCCATTTTCATTTTCATTTCGTGTTTAATTCGTGCTTTTATTCTTTTTGGATTTCTTAAATAAGTTGGTTTCAAAAAATAAGCTATCTGTTGTTTACCTTTCAGATTATTATCTTTAGAAATCATATCGAAGAAAAAGAACATTCATCAGTCATCTCCATTTAGAAACGTTAAAATTAGCGTGATTGGGTACATGGAATCATATCAACAGTTATATTGTCCTCAGGGCCAGTATCCTTATAATTTAGTTGACAAAATAAAACAACAACAGCTTCCACCAATTGAAAATTTAAACAATAATAGTGACCCATCACAAATAAGTCCGCAAGTATCGCCAATACCAAAATCATATTGTTCACCAACGAAAACGACTACTTTTTTCGTGGAGGTCGACTCGGATTCAAATACTTACGAACCTGTTGTTCCAATCGATCAAACCCAAAGACATAAATACCACCAACACCCAGAACAGGCATCTTTTTTCCCACCAACTCCTGAGTACACAACAAGTTCCTCGATGAACCCTTTTTCATCATCATCTTCAGTGGGAGACACATTAATCACACTGTTCTTTGGTTTATTTTATACTATATTTAAAGCCTTTAAATGTGTTTTTAGAGTCGTCTTTTCTGGTTTTCGGAGTATTTGGCATATTACTGAAAGAACTTATTCTCGACATTCATATCAATATTCAGCTGTAGAAACTCCAAGAAATCGTCGGATACGTTTACTTAATGCCATGAATTGGAGATCAAATGATGAAATTGGCCTACCAACGTATGAACAAAGGAATTTCAATCGAACTGTTAATTATCCTTATTTAGATAATAGTAATAATTCTTTTGAAAAAGCTTATAAAAGACCAGGTGATTTTAGTGATGGTTCTTCTGAATTAGAACCATTTAGACAACAATTATTAAATAATACTCTTTCTCAATATTCTTCAAATTCAAATTCAAATTCAAATGTAAATTCAACACAAGATGTTCCGCCTCCAGTTCCTCCAAAGACAAATTCTAATATAATTATAAATGTGGATGATGATCCACAAATAATCGATAATAATGATAATGATAATGATATTTCTTATTTAGGTACAAGATCTAAAGTTATTGATTTAACTATTAATACTCCTCAAAAAGCAAAATTACAACCACGAGAAAATATTTCAAAAACTAGAAGGTCTAATAAATCAGATAGACAAGAAACTCTTTTACCAGCTTTTAAACCACTCCCTACTTTAACTCAAGAAACTAATAAAAAACAACAACGTAGACGACACAATCATAAAGAAGAAGATATTATTGAAATTAAAAAACATGAATTTAATCAATCAAATAATATAGCACCTAAGCCACCTATACATAAGACATTATCTCGAAAAGCATCCCATACAGAACAGGATCAAGATGAACCATTATTAATATTAGATTCAGATGATGAAAAGGTAGATAATGATCTAACTACAATAAATATGGATCCAGATGTTGAAGTTTTAGCAACAAAACATCCAAGTCAAGGTAATAATCAAACATTTATAGTACAAACAAAAAGAAATAGAACATCTGATACCTTTTTAACATCAATTGCTAAAAACAATACCCTCTATAGTAAAAGTGATAAAGGTGAAAATGAATTAGTTGATAAAATCGAAGATTTGACAATTTCTAGTGATATTATAGAACCATTAAGAGATGATCAACTTCGACAAGTTAAAAAAATATGGAAAAAATCAGAAGATTCAATAATAATTAATTCATTTCGAATAAATATAACTGGAAGTGATATACAAACATTAAAAGATCATCAATGGTTAAATGATAATATAATTGATTATTATTTATCATTAATAACAGAAAGGTCCAAAAATTCAAATGATAAAAAATTACCATTAATTTTTAATTTTTCAACTCATTTTTATACAACTTTAGAAAATAAAGGTTATAATGGTGTTGAAAGATGGGGTTCTAAAAAAAAACTTAATATTTTTAATATTGATTATATTTTTATACCTGTTAATAGAAATAATACTCATTGGTGCCTTGCAGTAATTAATTTAAAAAAGAAAAAATTTGAATTTTATGATTCAATGGGTGGATCTGCTGGACCAGTATTCCCATTACTTTTAAATTATATGATAAATGAAACTAAAAAACAATATAATCAGAATAATTTAAATTTAAATATTGATTTTAATATGTATGAAAATTGGGAAATGAAGGATAGAATAAAATGTCCAAAACAAACAAATGGTTCAGATTGTGGAGTTTTTACTTGTAAATTTGCTGAAGTTTTATCAAGTAATAAAAAATTAAATTTTCATCAAAGTGATATGAAGAATATAAGGAGAAGAATGGTTTATGAAATAATTACAAAGAAATTATTATGATTATTATAAATAAATTTATTAATAAGGTTATTATTATGGATGGGGTTTATATTTTTATGGTCCCTGGACCTCTTTTTTTGTTCTATATTTATTTACTATTTATTTAACATTTCATTACTAAGTAACTATTATATATATGATATATTAGAAGATCTTACTGGACATTTATTAATTTTATTAAAGAAATTTATAAAGCATATTAAAATATTATCAAATTATTTAAATTCCACTTCTTAAACGATCAGTAAAACGTTGGTAAGCATTGAACAACTATAGAAAATGTGTTAGTGTTAAATATTTTTGTAAAAATATTCCATAGTTTACTTTACTTACAGTTTTCTCATTTATTTCTATATTTAAAACAGGATCTGATTCTGGAAGATTAGAAACTCTGTTTCTAATAACTCCTGAATCGGTTTCCAAGATAATCCCATCATCAACTGTCTCATCAATGAGAATCGCAACTGAATCGTACATTTGAAGAATCGTTCGCTTATCAACATTACCACTAAATAATAACAATTAGAATGTTAGACAAATTAAAATTGAACAAAATCTTTTCATCTTTCACCTACTTTAAAACCAATTCAAGACTATCTCGTATTCCAAGGACAACAGAGTATAACATGCACTCATTTTCATCCAACCCACCAACCACATATATGATGATATCTGAAACTTCTTTATAAACAACAAGAGTATTTTCTAATAAAACAACATCTGCTCCTTGCTTATGTGTCTTTGAAAACAAACTTGCTTCAAATGCTTTTTGAGACTTCAATGTTGGGAAAGGATTCTCTACATGATTGGCCAATGCATCTTCAGCACTGACACTGGTGGCATGTGGAGGTTGGTAATATTTTGCAAACACCCGTTTTCCTTCATTATCTAATATTAAAACAGCTTTGACTGTGTATAAACTGAGATTTGGTGCTACCATTTTTAATATATGATGGTGACAGAAAGACAGAGTGTTAACGTTGTTTCAAGAAGCAGGGTAACGCGGGACATAATACACCCATCAAAACCAAACACAAATAGAAAGAATATCATATTTATCAGTTTATTAACAATGAGCTCGGAATTCTACTTTTCATTGATACGGATAACAGTTATACAGGTAAGAAATCACTAGATCTATTTTTGATTAAATTACAATCTTAGGAGTATGAAAGATTAATCATAAATTATAGATTTTAAGAAGCGCAGGAATAGATAAATGTTCACCTTCAATACTGAATACAATCACTGATCTTTACATACGGCATTTGAACTTATTGGTTCAACGGTGTAAACTATACGCGAATGAATGCGGTCGTGATGATATAAAAGTTGAGGATATAGCACAAGCTATGGAAGATATTGGATTGATAAAGCCATGTGCAGTGATAGACCCAAATGATACACATCCAAATGGACAAGAAGGTATGAACCGATTTTTAGAATGGTGTAAAGGGGAAATTCCAGAAAGAAGTAGAACAGTTGCAATGGTTTCTGATACAGGTAATTCCATTTTACGAAATAGCACTTCAAATATTGATATGTTAAATACAGCTGTTGATGAGAAAACAGAAAAAGATGCTTCTGTGGATTGGCTTACAGCTTTGATGAATAAAAATCCAAATATTAATCAAGAAGAAAAATTAAAGGATACAGTATTAGGTACAATGATACCGAAATCAGATCCAAAAATAATAGGTTCAATTCCTGGTGGGCCAATTTTTCCATCTACAGACTAGACACACTTTACTTAATGAACATAAATATCTGTAATGTTAAAGTTAATGTCGGTAAATATACTAAAAAATTATATGCCTATATGATACATTGTGTGTGATTTAATTAGAACTTTCTATTAGACTTGAATCTCTTTTTATTTTGAATATTGTTCTTTTTCACAAACTTCGTTTTCTTTGGCTCATCATCTATATCCATATCTTCATCTCCATCGCTATCAACATTAGTCCTTGTACGTTTATATTTTAATTTATTACGTTGACCTCTAACTGGACCTTGTTTAACTGCTTCTAAATAAGCATCAATACCACTACCTTTCTTTTCAGCGTAAGGATCATCAACTTCTTTTCCTTCTTCGAAGATAAATTTACCATCTTTTGTTGTTTTAAATTTATTGGCATGGGAAGTATTTTTCTTTTGAGAACCAGGTTTAGAAGATGATATATGTGCTAATGTTTTATTATCGAGTAAATCAAGTGGTTCATTGTTTGATTCTAAGATATAAGTAGACGGTTTTTTATTCCTTGATTTATTATTTTTATTATTTGAAGAATCTTCCATTTCTTCATCACTATTATCATCAGATTCATCTGAACTTCCATAAAGAGCTTCATCATATTCTGAAGCAAATTTAGATTTAGTTCTACTACTTTGTTCTGGAGTATCAACATCAGCAGCTTTCTTACGTCTTGCTCTTTCTTTACTCTTTCTGATATTCGTAAGTAATTTCATATCTTCTTCTGGGAAGTATTCTTCAATAAGTTCATAACCAAATCTTCTTATTAATCTTTCAATAATGTGTTTCACTTTTAGTTTAAAATGACCCTTGTGTTCATGAGACCATACCATAAGACTTTGTACTAATTCTTTTAAATTTCGTTTAACGAGTTCTTCTGGTAAACTGATACATATAATTTTAACAAACCCAATTGTTGATTTTGCAATTTCACGATTATTTGATGTTAAAAATTGTGAAATTGTAGTTGATAATTCATATAAAAACTCTTTATCTAAATCATTATTAAATTCAAATAATACTCTACTTAATGCTGTAATTGTTGCACTAATCATATGTGGAGTTGTTCCTTGTAAACCAGCTAAAACCATTGTAAAAAATTCTTGTAAATTTGCTTCAACATCTGGTGCATCTTCTCCCATATCAGGAATTTTTGAATTTTGAACTGTTCCTCCATTTTTAAATTTATTTCCCATATCAACTAATAATTTATAAGCTGCTTCTCTACTTTTTTCATTAACATCTTTTGTAGAGATAATAGCTTCAGGCAAGATTCCTAAAATGAAATGTAAATCAGTGATTGGTAAGAAATCAACAACCTGAGATAAAACTTGTAATCTAACACCTCTTGAAGCAGGGACAACAGATCCAATTGAATCTGTTAAAGCTTTTTCAAAATCTCCAACAAATTGGGATAATGTCTCTTTACCATCTTCAGTTTCACTTAATTTAAGGAAAACACGATACGCTCTTTTTTGAAGAGCACCATTTTGAACATTTAATAAAGATGCTCCGATATTTAATAAAGCACCATGTGAAGATTTAGGTAAATATGGAGACATTGTGACAATTAAATCCATCATATTTATACTGTTTTTTGGTGTTGCGGAAGAATCACTGTCAGCATTAGGATTTACAGATTCTTCATCAAGGGATTTTTTAAATAAAGTACATGCATTATTGAATTTATTTGCTAGGACATCGGCAGGTGTAATAGAAAGATAAACATTAATACATTCTGAGATAAAACTTCTTTGAGAAGCAGTGGTTTGACTGAAAACATTGTATAAAACAGATAATAAATTTGATGTAAAAGGTAATAGATATTCGATATTTTTCTTTGATTCTGAAATTGGAAAATGAGCCATCATTAAAACATCATCTTCCATTGCTCCTTCTGAGTATGCAACATTACTTTGAACTAAAAGTTTTAATGCTTGACATATATTTGAACGAAGTTTCTCTTGTCTAAGCATTGTATTACAAAGAAGTACAGCGAAATCTTGAGTAAATGATTCTCTAAGGTCAATTGGTAAGT
The DNA here is from genome assembly GCA_001600815.1 of Alloascoidea hylecoeti. NCBI lineage: Eukaryota > Fungi > Ascomycota > Alloascoideomycetes > Alloascoideales > Alloascoideaceae > Alloascoidea > Alloascoidea hylecoeti. The sequence continues at coordinate 317,809 of BCKZ01000007.1, forward strand.
CACAAAAATGAGGAAGTAAAGCCCAGATTTGATTAACCAAAGTTTCATAAATTTTGGTCTGTTCTGTTTTATTTTGTTCTTCTGTTTCACTAACTTTTAAATAAAATCTTTCACTTAACGGAATAAAATATTTAATAAAGTATCCAAGTTGTGCATTTCTAACATTATCACGAAGAATAGGTAATAACCAAACTCTACCAGGTAATGAAGGATTTTCCAAGTTCAAAGGAAGTAATTCCAAGACTTTTTCTGGACCTATTGCTCTAATAGCAGCACCAATAACTCCTTCTTCAGCTTCTTTTCTTAATTCAAAGTTATCATCTTGTAGTAACTCTCCAACGATTTTAAGTGCACCAAGTAAATGAGGATCAGATCTCCATCTATAGGTATCGAACAATGTTGCTACAACTTCCATAATTTCTTTAGCGCAATTCTTATATTGAATTGTGAACAATCCAGTGACTTTTTGGGAAAGTTGGCCTAACACTTTATCATTTGTCTGGAATGATTTTTTGCTAATACTACCTCCAACAGGTAATAATACCTCAGTTGGAATAGCTGTTGATATTAAAGCAATTAAACATTGAGAAGCTGAAATATAACTTGAAGCATTTTCAGATTGTAAAAAAGGAATTACCGCATCAAACATATCAGGAAGATTTTGGAATGCTTTAATAGGATGTAATGAAGAATAAGAAGAACCAGCTTGTGCAACTACAGCTAACCATGATCCAGCTAAATGTGCATCATTAATTGAAGGTTTTAAATCAAATAATACTTTAAGGACACTGGTAAGTTTATCTAAATCTATTTCATCAGTCATTGATTGAAATAATCCTTCAAATGCTTTAAAAGCAGCAGAAATAAGATATTGATCAGTTGATTTTGAAACTGATAATAATGCATCACATAATTCTTCTAAATGTGTTATTGGCCAACCATTAGCTTTTGTAATTGATGTAATAAGTTGTAAAGCATGAATCAATTTGGAGTTAGAACCACCAGTTTTTGAGATTTTAATAGATTTATCATTAACTAATGAAGTTATAGCTTTCAAAGCTGTTGAGGAACACAAAGAAGCAGCAGGATGAACCATAGTCGGACTTGGAGGAGGATTTGCTAATATTTTTGTGACAGCGTCTTGAGCCCGCTTTCTAACCTTTGGTCTTGGATCTAATGATAAAGTTAACAAAGCTATTATACCTCTTTTAGGTGAAGAATTTGGACCTGAATTCCATGCTTTTGAATCTTGAGCAACCAATAATGATTCCAAAGCACCTAAAGCTGATCTAACTAAAGGTGCATCAGCATCAGAACTTGTAATTGCAGGAGCGAGGATTTGTAAAATAGTTTCAAATTTCCATTGTAACAAATTTTTTGGAGCATATGGAGCAACTAAATCAAGAAAATAAACAGCTGAAGTCGCCAATTCTTTTTGAGAAATTTCTCCATTTTTACAACTTTGTTCTAATAATGCTAAAAAGGCAACAAAATAGGCAGATGGTGTGATTTCTCCTTCTTGTTTTTCGGATAAACTTTCTTCAATGGTTGAAAGAATAACAGCCAACTGTTATATTAAATATAGTTAGAAATCAATTATAAAATTGAATTGAAAATTAAAACATACCTGTTTTTGATTTGCTAATTTTGAAGTTGACTGAGACCTTATCCGTGAAAATTTCTCTTCTAATGAAGTTTCAACTATAGAATCCTGTTGAGATTCCGCTGTATTCTCAACCATTATTTGTAATTAAATATGTGAAAAGTGACAAGAATTTATATTTAAAAGAAGATTTTTTTTCAGTTTTAAATTTCAACACAAAACAATTTTTTTTTTTCATCTGAGATGGGGTGTTACCCTACCTTGAATTCATTTTTTTTCAACCTTCCTGTTTTCGTATTTGAAAAAGTAAATCTTAGAAAATCATTTACAAATGAAGGGGAGTATCAGAATAAGACTTGCCAGATTTGGACGAAAAAAGAGTCCTTTATACAACATTGTTATCGCAAAGGCAAGGTAAGTTATTAATGATAATTTCTCACTATTGTAAACAAAATTAACCATTATATGATCTTAGGAGTGGTCGTGATAGACAACCATTGGAAGTTGTCGGCACATATAATCCAGTTCCAGTACCACGAACAGAAAAACAAATTAAAGAAGGGATTTTACCAATAAAAGATATAAAATTAGATTTTGATAGATGCAAATATTGGATTGCTGTTGGAGCCCAACCAACTGATACTGTTACAAGACTTTTAATTAAAGCAGGTATTTTAAATCCTGCTGATGGATGGGATAAAAAAGGAAATTTTGAAAATAGAGAAATTGTAACACCTGCTAGAGAGATCAATTAATTTGTATATATCGACTCTCAAGTTTAAACATTTCATTTATAATTGCAATTGGATATTCATTATATTATAAAGTTTAATTGTTAATATCATTAAAAATAAAAGAAGTGTAAGTTTATACGTAGTTTTACAATCTACAATCTTAAAAATATTTATTTATTATTGTCATTTTCATTTTACAATACTTTACCATTTATTTGAGATACAAATTAAATATAACTTATAGTACGAAAGAATTGAAGAAAAACACAAGCTTAAGCAATATTATACATAAATAAAAGTATCCTTAACATCATGAAAAAAGCAATTGCAAAGAGCATATTACTCAATATTATTATATATTTTAAAATAATATTGTATGCCTATTATTAACATTTAACCTTCTGCCAATTCTTGGTTTTGGTAAAACATTATTTTCTAATTCATCATCAATAAATCCAGTTTTACTTCTAACAGGTGATGATAAAATTTCTCTTTCTGATGTTCTTGTCATTGTTCTATCACCACCATGACGTAAACTGAAATTTCTTGAATAATCAGTATTATAAGAATTATTATTAAACCCACTTGGAATTGGATATTCATCAATTGTTTGTGCTCGTGATGTACGAGTACGGGTTATATCGGTTTGTAATGGATGTCTTGGTACCATTGGTGATGAAGTTATTGGATTATAAAGTCTTCCAGTAAATGTTTTAGATGTATTATCATTATTATATTGAGATGAATCATATAAACTTCCTCGTCTTGGTAAATGTTGTAAATTATTAGAATATCTTGGATCATTATCATGATCATATGTATTTCGATGTTGTTGAGATGTTTGTAAATCATACATTTCTCGTTCTTGTTGAATACGTTGTTCAAAAGAATTTTCAGGATCAATATATCTATCTTGTTGGATACGTTGATCAAAAGGTTCAGCATATCGATCTTGTTCTACATAAGGATCATATTGATCACTTGGTGATCGGTATTTAGCACCCCAATTTCTATTCCCACGAATATAATTTAAATTTTCTCTTTGACGAGCTGTAGAAGCGGATGTTGCTGGAGTCCTAGAACTTAAATAATCTGCAAGTCCACTATTATGAGAATAATGTGTTCTAGTAGTATATAATGGAGATTTCATCTGTTGCTGTTGTTGTTGTTGTTGTTGTTGTTGTTGTTGTTGTTGTTGATAATTATATTGATTATTTGACATTTGTTGTTGTTGTGATGATCTTAAATAATCAGGATTGATCATTTGAGCTTGAGCAAGAGATGATTGTCTCATTGACATTGATGGTGATGCAATAGGTAGTCTTTCTTGTAGTTGCTGCATTTGAATTGGGGTTGTGTTTGAACTTAATGATTTTAAACGATTATTATTGATTTGTTTTGTAGGTGAAATAAATGGTACTGATGATTGGAGCTCTCTTAATGAATTTAATTTATCATAGGCATAACTTGTATTATGTGTTGATTTTTGTTGAGTTTTTGGTTCATAATTATCTTCTTCATCATCGAATTCATCATCAAATTCATCGTCAAATTCATCAGATTCACTTGATTTTTCAACAATATTTCTATTTGGAAAATCATTAATATCATTTTTGTTACTATTTGTAATTGATTTGTTATTTAAACTTGAATGATATGATTGAGGGGTTTTATTACTTGTCAATGATTTTGTATTTAAACTTGAATTATATGATTGAGGAGTTTTAATTTTGTTTGTATTTTCATTGCTATTGTTATTGTTATTTGCATTTGGTAATTGTATAAAAGGAGGATTTGAACCTATTGAGCTTGATGATGAATCATAATCATCAACCATTGATATAATAAAAGTTGAAATATTATTAACCATTAATTGTAATAATTCAAATGATGGAATATCAATACTATCAATCAATCTCTTTTGTTGAATTGCATTTCCTTTTCCATTAACATCTTCATTAAAATTATTAATTGGACATTTTAAAAAAGAAAATAATGAATTTATTAATTGTTTTAAGTTAATTATTCTTTTTTTTAATTTTGGATCAACTTCATAATCTATTGATTTTAATAATTCATTTAGTTCATCTTCGGTTGATAAAAATTGATCAATTATTTTAGAATGAGTATTACTTGTATTTTTAGTTGATGGCGGTGATAGTGATGGTGATGATGATGATGATTGGAATGATTGATTATTATGATTAATTATACTTGTAGTTCTATCATTGTTTTGGATTCTATTCCGTGGATATGATCGATGTTGTTGATGATAAGCCTGTGGCGGGAGTTGTCTGCTATGATCTAAATCAGATGAATTCCATTTATCTTCATCTTCTTCACTATTATTATTCTTATTATTGGTGTAATTAAGGGGTACTCGGGTAACGGGGGATGGAGTATTACTATCCAGAATTGATTTCACTCTATTAGATATGGCTCTTACCTCCTTTAAAAAAGAATTATCTTTATTTGGACCCGTCTGATTTATTGAAGGTTGTCTAGGAGTAAAAACGTGAGGATTCGGACTAGTACCGAGTTGATTAATATTGTTGGAGATCTTCATAGATCCATGAGAATTGCTATTTCTTCGGAAACGTGAATAAAAATCATGATGATGATGATGATGATCCTTTATACTGTTTATATCAGACACACCTGAGCGATTTTTAGATAAACGATGTCCGTTGGAGTTTCCCATTGTGGAGTTTCTATGATTATTTGTTGTACGGAAGGTTGAGTGGTCCAAAGCCTCTAAAAAACTTCTATCTGGGTGCCTCAAACTTCTGGTTTCATCGGAAATATCGGCTGCTTGGTCTGCGGTGTAAGAAGACATCGAACTGGACTTCACACCGGCTCCGTTTGATTCGGACTCGTTTGTATCAGCAATAGAATCAAACCCATTAAAATATAATGGTTTCTGCTGAAGTGAGGATTGTGGAGATTGAGCTGCCGGGGTTGTCATGACTATCAAACTAAACAAAAATGTATAAAGAATGAATAATGTTGTATATAAACACAGTACTAATACTAAGAATGTAACGTTTGGAACAAATATTTCCTTGTTTTTCACTTCTTTGATTTGATTTTATTTTTGTTTTGTCCTGATATATAAGATACTTAAGCAGTGTATTAATTATAGCTAAAGGAGTCTGGTGGTTACATGATTTTTATACTCATTCTGCAATTTTATTTATGATTATCCTCATATCAAGTGTTTATGTTCATTAAAAAAAATTGTTATCTGTTTATAGCCATCTTTGTTATTAATTATAAAAACGATTCGGTGAATAATTATTTTGCGTGTTTACCAGAAATTAGTTCGTTGGGTACTTTGTATGCTGCAATATATTTCGCTGTGGCTTTGAAATTTATTTCGCCTGTCTCATCAAAAAGACTGTTTATTCCACAGTTTTTCCTTCTTCTTTAAATTTAATAGTTATAGTATAATCTAATATATATAAATTTTAGCTTTACGAAATCTATGAATTTATCAGATTCTGGGTTGTGTTTAAAATAATTTCAAAAACATATAATTATAAGCATTTATCATTTCACATTCACGGAATAATATCCATCCTAGCTGCAGTTTGAAAAATTGGCAGAGAATCTGGAGATGTGCACTTTAAACTTATAAACTGTGATCATTATGATGTTATTTCTTTATGTGATCTTTGAATATGATAGTATATAGCAATATTATTACCTCTGGAGTTCGAGTTCGACTTCTGTCATTGATATTCATTCTATTATTTAACAGTTGAAACGACGGATAAATAAAATACATGTATAAATTCAAGCATAAAAAAGTTCTTCAAATTCATTTAAATTCATAACCACTTGACAATGAGATTGTTGACTGACAATTTCACCATGTTTAGTCTATTACTGCCAAGATTACAGGAACTAGCTACCGGTATAGTAGTGCAAACAAATTATCATGCCTATTATACTATTTGAATTAGATATTCAATCAAGAAATAGTGTAATACTGATATCGACTTTAATAGTTGAATATCCTATATAAAAGCTTTTAATATGACTTGATAATTTTGCGATTTATTAGCATTATTTATTACAGCTGATATAGTTATGATAATATTCTAGTATCCTGTTAAACATACTTTAAAATAATGGACAATATTATAAATTAAACCTAATATAATTACTTTGACAGTTTGGCTACAACACAGCGGGTGTCATGGTTAATTAATTTATATGATATAATGCATTGTTATAAATATTATACAGGCACAATTTATCATACCTGTCGTGTTATAATTAAAAAGCTGCGCTATATCTACCATTTCAGCTGGTTGTTAAAGGTTAATATGATCAGATAGACTTAATTTGCGAAATTGAAAACATCTAATCTGACAAGGGAAAAGGAAATAAATGCAACCCATTTAATTTCTGCTTCTCAACCATCTGCAATCTACTTAAATACAATAAACAAGTTGCCTCATACCTCATCAAGATAAAAGGATCGAGTGCAGGGTTGGGAAAAGGACTTGTAGGTGATTTCCTTATTTTTATTCCAGAGCTGGACATAGTTTTTTTAAAAATAGAACCTATGGATACCTTATTATAAGCTTAAGCTTGCCATTTCTTTTTCTATATAATTCTTCCTTTATTTATGATTTTCATATTATTCCTTGTATTTAGGAACCACCATTTCATTCAATGTCCAATTGATATAATCTCTCATTCTTTTCAACTCTGGCATAGTTTCAGACTTTACAATTTTTCACCTTTTTTTTTTTTTGTATGTTCTAAATTTTTAAGATTTTGGGAAGTCAAGTCACATCTATATCCAACGAATTAGGAAGGTTTTGCCAGGAAAATGTGAAAGTAAGTGTTTAATGGTCACGTTAGGTATTTTGGAACAAGAAAGATGACTATGTCTCTATACAGATCCTGAAGTGGCTATCAAACTACAAGTTTTGATTTTCAATGGTTCTGCTTAAAAGGATATATTACAAATGAATTATATATTAAAGATTAATGAAATTATATTCAGAACTATAAAGGCTTTATATATTCTAAGAGATGAGATACTATATCAAATGAATACAACTCATTTGAATGACCACGGGTTCATATTCATCATCGAAATTGGATCCATGAAAGGAAAAGGAATATTTATACCAATTGGAAACTCTCCTTGGTTCATCATCGGAAAGAAGGAATAATTTCCATTCATATTAAAATTATAATTATTATTTTCTGTTACAATTGGTTTGGATTTCTTTGCATTGATATTACTGATTTCCACTTCTTCCCGTTTTCGTTTATAATTACTTGAATGATCATGATTGTTCTTATGTTTTAAAAGTTTCTCTTCGGTATCACCATCTTTCAACAACTGTTCTAACAAAACTTCATCTTTCCCACAATTAGGACATTTAAAATCATTATCCATTAATGTTTGTTGAATAGCATCATATTCATAAGTTTTACTACAGCATGGTGTTTTAACAGGATGTAAGAATATTTGATTAGTCAAAGGACATACAAGTTGAGTGTTGGGTATATGAGCTGCTGCTCTTGATTTCTGTTGATGATTCTTCCACGATTTATCATCTGCTACAGCCACAACATATTCTCCACTTTCTGTGATCATGTAATTACCTTGATTGGCGTCTCCATGTTCAGGATTTGGTATAGATTTTAAGAATGTTTTAGGAATACCAGTGGTTTTCATTACACGTTTACCGTCCCATTTGGGATCATCCTTTGTAGGACAATTTTTGATCCAATGATCTTTTGAGCCACATCTATGACAAACATAGTCAGAAGGTGGATAGCTGAGCATATTAAAATGTGATGATGATTTATTATATATAGGAATTGCAGATGTCATACGTTTTTGGGTTTCTTTCCAATGATCTGACTGTGCTTGAAAGATGGCCTTGATTCTATCATCTTCTGAGCCAGACACTGGAATTTTAATATTATTAGAACTATTTTTTACAGAGATATAGGATGAATGTTTGTTGATGAATTTTGGTATTGGTGTGGTTCCGTTGAGGTATCGTTGAATTCCTTTGTTTTTACCTCTAAGTTTCACTGGTATTCTTCTTACCAATATACTTGCTGATCTTTGCAACACTTTGGAATCATCGTGATACTTTTCTTTGGTATCTGGATCCTCGAGTACTATATCAAAATCACTTCCGGCTAATTTATTGGAAATTATAATCTCTCGTTTAATATCGAAAACTGAGACGTTAATACTATCAAACGTAAGGGTTGAGTGTCGCTTTTGAGACATAAATCTATAGTAGATACAGGAAGACATTGCTGGTTGACTTTACTGGTGGTTGTAAATGATAAATAATATTGGATTCGAAGATAAATGTTAGCTTGAAAAATGGACGTTTATTGATAAATAACGCAACACCTAATAGTTTCAGAATTTAAAATGAGTATTAATAAAAGATGTATGTTTTCGAGAGTATGTTAAGTAAAGGCTGGAGTCTGATACTATCGTAAAATTCGTGAGGTTAAAAGTTATATAAAATATAGCTATGAATATGAGAAAGTGGATGAAGAAGTAAGAAGTGTGGAGTAAACGGACTAATAATAATTGTATGTAGTAAATGCAGGGTAACTCGTCTAAATAATTCCAAATTTGTCAGACTTCTGCATTACTTCCTATAATGGAATATGCATATACAAATTGAAATACTACAATTGCAAGAATTTAAAGGAACGGTAAAATATAGTGAGCTTAAGCATATTTCTAAGTATTGTTCGTTCCATAGTCTATAAATCGTACATGATTTTCCAAAATCGTTCAACTCTTAAACATAAAAAATACTAAATCCATACTAAATCCTTAGAAATATGCTTAAGCTCACTATATTTTACCGTTCCTTTAAATTCTTGCAATTGTAGTATTTCAATTTGTATATGCATATTCCATTATAGGAAGTAATGCAGAAGTCTGACAAATTTGGAATTATTTAGACGAGTTACCCTGCATTTACTACATACAATTATTATTAGTCCGTTTACTCCACACTTCTTACTTCTTCATCCACTTTCTCATATTCATAGCTATATTTTATATAACTTTTAACCTCACGAATTTTACGATAGTATCAGACTCCAGCCTTTACTTAACATACTCTCGAAAACATACATCTTTTATTAATACTCATTTTAAATTCTGAAACTATTAGGTGTTGCGTTATTTATCAATAAACGTCCATTTTTCAAGCTAACATTTATCTTCGAATCCAATATTATTTATCATTTACAACCACCAGTAAAGTCAACCAGCAATGTCTTCCTGTATCTACTATAGATTTATGTCTCAAAAGCGACACTCAACCCTTACGTTTGATAGTATTAACGTCTCAGTTTTCGATATTAAACGAGAGATTATAATTTCCAATAAATTAGCCGGAAGTGATTTTGATATAGTACTCGAGGATCCAGATACCAAAGAAAAGTATCACGATGATTCCAAAGTGTTGCAAAGATCAGCAAGTATATTGGTAAGAAGAATACCAGTGAAACTTAGAGGTAAAAACAAAGGAATTCAACGATACCTCAACGGAACCACACCAATACCAAAATTCATCAACAAACATTCATCCTATATCTCTGTAAAAAATAGTTCTAATAATATTAAAATTCCAGTGTCTGGCTCAGAAGATGATAGAATCAAGGCCATCTTTCAAGCACAGTCAGATCATTGGAAAGAAACCCAAAAACGTATGACATCTGCAATTCCTATATATAATAAATCATCATCACATTTTAATATGCTCAGCTATCCACCTTCTGACTATGTTTGTCATAGATGTGGCTCAAAAGATCATTGGATCAAAAATTGTCCTACAAAGGATGATCCCAAATGGGACGGTAAACGTGTAATGAAAACCACTGGTATTCCTAAAACATTCTTAAAATCTATACCAAATCCTGAACATGGAGACGCCAATCAAGGTAATTACATGATCACAGAAAGTGGAGAATATGTTGTGGCTGTAGCAGATGATAAATCGTGGAAGAATCATCAACAGAAATCAAGAGCAGCAGCTCATATACCCAACACTCAACTTGTATGTCCTTTGACTAATCAAATATTCTTACATCCTGTTAAAACACCATGCTGTAGTAAAACTTATGAAGATGATGCTATTCAACAAACATTAATGGATAATGATTTTAAATGTCCTAATTGTGGGAAAGATGAAGTTTTGTTAGAACAGTTGTTGAAAGATGGTGATACCGAAGAGAAACTTTTAAAACATAAGAACAATCATGATCATTCAAGTAATTATAAACGAAAACGGGAAGAAGTGGAAATCAGTAATATCAATGCAAAGAAATCCAAACCAATTGTAACAGAAAATAATAATTATAATTTTAATATGAATGGAAATTATTCCTTCTTTCCGATGATGAACCAAGGAGAGTTTCCAATTGGTATAAATATTCCTTTTCCTTTCATGGATCCAATTTCGATGATGAATATGAACCCGTGGTCATTCAAATGAGTTGTATTCATTTGATATAGTATCTCATCTCTTAGAATATATAAAGCCTTTATAGTTCTGAATATAATTTCATTAATCTTTAATATATAATTCATTTGTAATATATCCTTTTAAGCAGAACCATTGAAAATCAAAACTTGTAGTTTGATAGCCACTTCAGAATCTGTATAGAGACATAGTCATCTTTCTTGTTCCAAAATACCTAACGTGACCATTAAACACTTACTTTTAGGTTGTCTTTGAATGTTCTCAGATATGAAGTATTGAAAATATATGATAAGTGTTTAAACTAGACATTGTAGTCCAAAAAGATACTTTCTCATTTCAAAATACCAAATATATAACCATTCGATCCAGAAAAATATTTTGAAGAAGTCCTGAGATGGAAAACACACACACACACACACACACATAATTAAACCGATTGAAAATACGAGTCTGTTTCATAAGAGAGACTCAATTAATAGCCAGATAAACAAAGTATGGAATGATTTGTTGATTTTGTGGTAGAATATTGGATTTATAGTGAAAAGACTGCTCACCTGCTCCATATGTTTGAGTCCTATTGGCACTAATTCATAAATGAAGCATGCAAGGAACTCAATTTACTGAAAAACTTGAATGGGCTATCTTGTAGAGTTTCCACAGATATGTGGGAAATTTAAAGATTCTAGCGATTCTTAACATTAAAGAAATTAGATGTTTCCGTCTTTAAGACGTATTCCATCTGCTAAATGACATTAAAAACTTCTAAAATTTATAAAAGAAAACTGTCTCTCTTGTGTCTCATGAAAGATATGTGTATGATAAAGACAGTTAATATGTTTGTTAAATTTTAAAAAATGTTTTAGTTTTTGTGTATTTTATAATGCATATTCAGACACAAAATTTTATTTATTAAACCTGGCTAACTAAACATTTAGTATTGGTATTAAGAATTTTGGTTAATTTCATATAGCGAGATTTTGATGGGTGTGTTTGACGATATCAGTCAGGAGAAATTCAACCTTCTCAGTTGTGGGGAAAATAAAAAGTTTCTGAAAAGAAGAGTCTGTGCTCGAATCAACACTACCCGGCAATATCGATTCACGGAATGATCTGACCGAACACAATGAAACAAATCCCCCGTTTCTGATATAGTTATAGCTAGATTAATTACAGCTATTACAATGTTTTAACTAAATATTCGACCACAAGAAGAACGTATTTGGTTTATCACACGATCCTGCTCTCATTATACATCACGTGCTTTTGCCTAAATTAAATGAGATGTACTAATGATGGACCATACAGCACTAAATAAATGGAATGCTACTTGAAAGAAAAAATTGAACCAGAACATCGCCCACATCAGACAAACGAATATGAACATTTTTGGTATTAAAAATATATGATCTTACATACCCATACTTAAATTTTTAGATTAATTATGTATAACAATTAACAAGTGTATGTAAAAATCATTAATAAGATAGCTAGGTTTAAAAAATTTGCACATGAGAAATAAATAGCCCCAATTCGAAATTAAAAAAAGCTTTCGTAAATAAAATACCGCAATATACATTAATAATGAATAATGAAAAAAAGTTTAAAGAACATAACCATGTTTATAATTTCTATAAAAAGCGAAAAATGAAAATTTTCAAGTATAATACATGTTTTAAAATATCAAAAATATATATATAAAATATTAATTTAAAATCAAAATCTTTGTAATTGATTTTAAATAAAGATAACATATAAAAACAATAATTTTAAAGTAATAATAAAGAATAACAAGATTAACTAGCAAAGTTTACAATATATAAAAAAAGTAGTGGGTAATAATGATAATAATGACAATAGTAATAATAGTAAGGTAATAGTAATAGTAATAATGATAAGTAGGAATGAAATTAAATTGATAAAGGATTGATTTTTATAAAACTTTTAAAACAATAGGGAATTGTAATAGTAATATTAATGAGTAAGAAATAAGGGGAAAAAAGAGGGAAATAAAAAAAAAATTCTAAAAGAAATTCAAATATGTACCTTTAAACATTAGATAAAAACAAAAAAAAATCATTTCAATATTCATAAATAATCATTAATTAATTTTTTTATTACCAGCTTCACAAACTTTAATACTTCTAACCCATTCACTATTTAAAACTTCTTTACCATTTAATCTTGTAATTGGATTTGGATCAAGCATTGAATAAATAACATTTCTACATTTCAAACTTTTTAATGATTCAATTGGTGCATAACCAGTCCTTTTTTTACGATCATTTAAATATGATTGATAAAATTTATCAACGGATGGTTTTGCAATTGTCCACATATAATGACCAGTCCTCATTGACATATAAATGATACCACATGACCAAATATCAACAGGTCTAGGATCAAATTCATCAGTTATATATTCTTCAGGGGCAATATAAGGAGTTGAACCACAAAGACCATGACTTGGATGAACATCTTCTTCCCAAGCCATTTTAAAACATTCAGAATTACCAAAATCTGAAATTTTACAACATCCATCACGAGTTAATAAAATATTTTCAGGTTTTAAATCACAATGAGCAATACCCATGTTATGCATATATAAAACCCCACGCATAATTTGTTTAAACATACAATTTGCTTCACTTGGTTCAAGACCTGATTCACCAGTTGATAAAATTAAAGAATATAAATCACCACCAGCACAATATTCCATAACACAAAAATCACCTTTAATATCTTTCATTAAATCAAAAGTTGAAATAATATTTGGATGATGTAATGAAGCAGATATACAAAATTCGGTAGTCAAACGTTTATTATAATGATCAGGAGATTCATCAGCTTTCTTTTTAAAATCTTTAATTGCAAAATAAGTACGTTCTTTTGTTTTTGAATCAATTCTTTCAGATAATCGAACAACACCAAAAGATCCTTTACCAATAACACCTTGTAATTTACCATATTTTTGTAAAAAACTTGCTTCATTTTGGATATTTGTTGAGCTAGTAGTTGTAGTTGTAGTTGTAGTAACAGTAGTGGCAGTTGTTGTTGGAGCATTTCTAACTACATGTTTAACATCTTTTTCACCACGTTCTATTGCCGATACTAATCTTGACATCATACTTAATTGATTTTTTGGTTGGTTTTGTTGTAAACCATTCATTAAATCTTCAGAAAGAGCCAAATCAGGAACAGCAGAAACAGCTTCATCACGTAGCTTTTTATTATTTCTTAGTAAGTTATTTAACATACTGCCCAATTTTTCTTGTCGATGGGCAGGTTTTAAACGGTGAACATGTGAATCTTCAGCAAGAATAAAACGACCACTATTAACATTTGTATTATTTGTTGAAGAAGAAACAACAGTAGATTGGGTATCCGATAGTTTAGAAGTTGAAGAAGATCTTGAAGAAGTTGACAAAGACTTAGAGGATCGCGAGGATCTAGAAGAAACGGGTTTTATAGTATCATCATTGTGATTTGGATCTTTGACATGAGAAAACAGGCTCAATATTTTGTTTGGCATGGATACCAAAGCAGGCATTAGTAATCGAAAAGAAGCTCAGAAAGCACGCGTACGCCTTTGCTACTTAGAAAAGCAGAGGAACACAGAAAAAACAAACACTCGAGAAGAAAAGGGAAAAACAGATACTGTCAAGAAAAAAACAGAGAAGAGCAGAAAACAAATTCAATTTAACTGCCGCACTCGGTACCACATGTACACATCACAGTATACGTCAGCACACAGGGAGGTGCATGCTCATGCACGAGTATGCCCTGAAGTGCGGCACGTGACCCGTGAATGAGGTAATAATATAATATTCCTTAACAGTGGCTCTTCCCGTCGGTCACATGAGGAGCACGTGAGTCTCCTGTGAGTAGTCTTGGATGTTAATCATGAAACACGCATTCACATTCTACTAAGAATGTTTGGTATATGAAAGACCATGTTGAAACAGTTACCCCATGAGGTCTCACTGCCCATATCCAACATGGCAGTTAGCGTTTTACAGCTTTTATGACATCATTTTATAAAAATATAGATATATACTATGGAATCACTTATTTAGTCCGTTTTCTTTTAGTTGGTCTAGCATTCTTATCCATTCTTTTCTGTTTATTAATTCGTTCTTTATAAATATCTGATGTTGATTTTAATTCATTAACTGCTTTATCCGCAGTACGAGAATTATATTTCTTCTTTTGTTTTTCATAATTATCCCTAAACTTATCGGCTTTTTTAGGAGCTGCTTGTTTATTATGTTGAAATTTTTTATAACCCATAATATTAATATTACTTTCACCAGGTCTTCTTTCATTATTACGATTACCATTGTTATTTGAAATTTCAACTGTACCAACTTTTGGTCCTTCTGTTTTATTTTTATTTTTCCAAGATTCAAATCTACCACTTCTATATGTTGCAGGTAATTTTGTACCATTTTCTGTAACCATCAATTTAACACCTTCTTTAACATATTTACCCTTTTTCTTATCCCATTTGGCCTTTTGTGATTGATTATTTTTACCTTCATCTCCATTTAAATCAAACGTATGTGATGAAAGTTGATATGGTGCTTCGAAATCTGTATAATGTTGTAAATAATTCTTATCTCTTGTATTTTTTTTCTTTTGTTTTTGTGCTCTATCATTAGATCCAAAAGTAGATTCTATATCATCTTCATTTGCCATATCAACCTTGTCTTTCTCTTCTCCATCTTCCAATCCAAAATTAACAGCTGAATTAAGTAATTGATCACTAGATCCATGAACCAAACCAGCTTCTCTTTCCATTTCTTGAATTTTTTTCTTTTCTTCTGCTTTCCTACGTATAGGAGCAATTTGAATTCTTCTCTTTTGCATTAATATAGCAGCTTCTGATGCACCATTACCTTTTGATAAAAATTCAAAAACTGTTTCTTTATTTCTTCGATTACCTAATTTCGCTAAAAAATTTAATTTTTCTTGTTCTGCCTTTTCAATTTTATCCTCTTTTGTTGCAAATAATAAATGAATATCGTTCCATGTTGAAATATTACCTGAATTTAAAGGATTTGTATTCGCAATTGATAATAATTCTTTTGTACGTTTAACACTCTCCATTGATGCTCCAGTTTTTGTACGTGTATACATTTCTTCACCTCTTTTTGCAACATCTTTCATCATTTGTAAATCATAATCTGAAACAAGTATTGAATTAACAATTTCCATCGAACTTTCAATTCCTGTTCTTGGTATACTACCTAAAGTTAATCTTTTTGAAAATAATTTTATTGGTGGTTCTTTACCTTTTGCAACTTTTATATAATCTTTTGCAAATAATAATTTTTTACCCAAAAAAACTTCTAAATCTAATAAATATGGTAAATCTTGTTCTCTAATAATTGAATATGCCCAACCTTTATGTCCTGCTCTTGCTGTTCTACCAACACGATGAATGAAAATTTTAGGATTTGATGGTAATGTATAATTAATAACATTTGCTAATAATGGAATATCAATACCACGAGCTGCAACATCAGTAACAACCATAATTGTTGCCTGTCCACTTCTAAATTTTTTTAATTGATCTCTTCTTGCATGTTGATCTAAAGATCCATAAACATAAGCAGTTGCATAACCAATTTTTTTCAACAATGTTGTAATATATTCAACATGATGTTTTGTTGGTACAAAAATAATTGATGAAAATTCAGATGGTAATATATCCTCAATTGTACGAATAAATTTCCCTTTTTTAAATTTCTTACCATTTTTTTTATTATTCTTAAATTTTTTTTTCCTTGCATCATTATCATCATCTGAATCATTTTCATCTTTATCTTTTGTTTCTAAAGCTTTTAAAACTTCAGGACTTGCAAAAGGCATTTTAATAACATTTTTTAAAATATATAATAATGCTGATTCATTTTCATCTTTTTTAACTGAAAAAAATGATAATGATAAATCATTACTTATTTTAGATTCTGCATCTAATCTAATTAAAATTGGATTTTGTAATCCTGCTTTTGCAAATTCAACTAATAATTTTGGTAATGTTGCACTAAATAATAATGTTTGTCTTGTTGGTGGTAATAAATCTAATAAACCATTTAATTGTTCAGAAAAACCAGATTCAAATAATCTATCTGCTTCATCAAATACAATATATTCAATAGTTGATAAATTTAATTTCATTTCAACTTGTAAATGTAAAAATCTACCAGGTGTTGCAATAATAATATCTGGATTTTTCATTAAAAATCCAAATTGTTCTTCTAATGAATCACCACCAATTAATACAGCAGTTCTTAAATTTGTACCTTTTGTAAAATCATCAACTACTTTAACTGTTTGTAATGCTAATTCTCTACTTGGTGACATTATAATTGCTCTTATACCAACTTTTGCAGAATGTGTTTTTAGTTTTTCAATCATTGGTAAAATAAATGCTGCTGTTTTACCTGATCCTGTTCTTGCCATACCAACAACATCCCTATTATTTAAAATTAATGGAATTGCTTTCTGTTGAATTGGTGTTGGGGTACGGAATCCTTTTCTTTCAACATTTTTTTGTAATAATGATGATATTTTAAATTCAGAAAATGATTTTATTTCTTTTTCCTTTTTTTGTTTTTTCTTTACTATTGTTGTACTATCTTCATGATCATCATCTTCTTCCTCTTCTTCATCACTACTATCATGTGCTTCTTCATTCTGTTTAGTGAAAAAAGAAGATGTCATTAACTCTTTGGTATTAGACTCAACTCCTTTATGATTTCCATTATCTTCTTCATCCTCTGAATCAGATAATTCAAGATTAGGAAATCCTTTATTCTCATTCTTATCCTCTTCTTCTTCATCACTACTGACAATTTCATCAGATAAATAACCTGTATCACTGCCTTCATCACCATCACTAGATGAATCGGCATCTAATGCAACAGACTTTGTGATATCTAACTCATCATCACTGGAATCGCTTGACATTGTAAATAAGTAAAATCTATTTGTGTGAAAAATGAAAATTTAATTACACACACAAAAAATTTATTTTTTCCAAAATATGAAGAGGTGTATGGGTGTGATTATCAAAAGAATCAACTATCAAAATGAATAACAATTATAACTTAAATATACATAACCATTCATCAAAACAATAAATACTAATATAATGACAGCATCTGAGGAAACAGAAACATCAACAAGTCCACAACAACATACCATTGCAATGGCAAACTTCACGCATGATTATAATGAGCTTGTACATACAATCACCCAAAGAATTCAAACTTTATCAAATCAAGCAGTTCAGAGTACAAAATATACAGATCAAACATGTCAGGAAGGAGTGATTAAAGATGCAGATACAATTATTGATAAATTAAATCAATTATTAAAAGAATGTGATTTATTGGAACAAGAATTTATAAAAGTTGAACAATTAAAAATGATTACGGAAGATTTTGATGGAAGGTTAAAAGAATTAGAAAAATATTTTGCAATAGGGAAGTGAATTAAATGTTAGTTTTTATTGTAATATATAACTATGCATAAACATAAGATAACAATCTTCATATGTTTTTTTGTTGGTGGTATGTCAGTAGCATATACCGTCATTCCACTTAATTTCGGCCACACTTTAAAATAAATATTCAGCGATGCTTATTACAAATTATCGACCACTCCTTTCATTAATTAAACATCTCCATACTCTAAGCTCAAGTCATATACATGTATAATATTCCTATAGTATAGAAGAAATAATTAGTGAATGGGATGGGTGGCTGAATATTTAGCTTAAAATATGGCCGAAATTAATGATAGAATTAATCTACTCTAATAACAATTAAAAGAATTTAGAACTTCATAACTATTTATAATTATTCATAGTATTCAAATGATAACCTGTAAGTAACTTTTAGATAACATATTTTAACTGAAATAACATTCCTTTTTCTCCCTTTTCTCTTAATTAAAGTTAATAATCATTCAATATGCTAATAGTGCGGGTTTCTTACTGTAGCAATCATAGGTTCGGAATTGGGACCAATTGCAATCTGTTGCGGCTGTCTCTAACTAAAATTTGGTCCTGATTTCTGTGTTCTATTAACAATTATAGGGAAATCGTCTTAGATTATTAATAGTCAACTCACTTGTGACATGAGAATCACAAAATGATTGTGTCGTGCGAAAACAATTAGTCATTATAAGCAGTTCATTGAAATATTGCTATGTTGAAGATTTCTGCATAGATTATTTCCGAGAAATACAAAAGATTAGGGTAGACCAGATCCAATCCAATCCAATATTTTGCGATTTAAAATGTTAAATTTTCTCAACGAATATATTTCAAAATTATTCCAATTCTAATCTAAAAAAAATTATATATAAGTAGAAACATAAATGTGATACAGTTGTTTTACAATCCTCTTAATATTTTCTTTTATTGCTTCCAATCCTCGGCCGCAACTTCTGTATAATATTAGTTAAATCATTATAGTATTGACGTATTCATTAATTTTTTCCATGCGCTTTCTGTAATGGGTTCACAAAGTTAGATGTTACTCTCCATAGACGTCCTCGAGTTCTCTTTGGTTGGCGCAATATAACACCAAACCTTAAACCAGCGAGTTAAGGTTCTTAAACCTATAAGTACAGTAATATAACGATTTGAAGACTGTACATTAAGCTTATTATATATATAATTACATGTTAGGAAAGCACATATATAGGGCTATAAGCCCTCGTGTTACCCTTAATTATACATCTCTATTTACCATCTTTAAACATATCTATAAGAAGTATTAATCTCAATCTATAGGTATATCACAATTTTAACCATGATATTGCATTTGAATATACAACTTATATCCCAATTGTTATTTATACTACAGTTGGTTTCTTTTGGTTTTGGGTTGAAATTATCACACAGAAAGGTGGGTCCTGTTTTATTCCCCGTACATATTGGAAATCCAAATCAGACAATATATACGTCCTTAACTTTTGAATTCCAATCAAGTTACTTTCTAGGAGATTCTTCATATTGTTCAGGTGAATATAAAAATGACTCAGTAGCTGCAATTAAAAATTCATATAGATCTATATACTGCACTGGGTACAATCCTGATATTTCAATTACTTATACTGAATTATCTAACGAAAATATTAAAAATATAACAATAGGAAATGAAAGTGGGACTTATTATAAAGTCTCAGATAATGTATCTATTGGTGAAATGAATTTCTCAAATAATTTCTATGTAGAATCATCAGGAAATATCTCAAAATCAATAATGTCGATTTCAAAACCATTAAATGATATTGACCGAGGATTGACATTTTCAGAAAATTTATATCAAAAAGGATTATCTAAGATAAATAGTGTTGCTATATGGTTAGGACAAGATGATTTCACTGGGATTGTTACTTTTGGAGGTATATACCGAAGCTTATTAAAAGAAGCAAATATAAAAGAGTTTTCATCTGTTTATTTCTCGAAAAACGATTATGCAAATTATTTGACGACTCCGTTGGAACAAGTGAGACTTATAAGTGGTGGATTTGATTACAATCTAAGAGCAAACATAACTTTTAGAGATGCAAATTACTTTTATTTCCCACGTGAACTCTTGCACTATATACTCGTTCTTTATAATGTGAATGGACCGGACAAAAACGGAGAGTATATTGTTGATTGTCAAAAAGCTCGATCAATGGCAGGTGCTTTATATCTAACATTTCCTGCTGAAAATTCTGATAAGTCGGAATCGAAGGAAATGAGAATTCCGCTCAGTACCTTTTATGTTCATCCATATTATAATGGAACTTGTGCACTTCCAATTGGATCCACTACAGAGTTTGAGGATGTTGAAAAGGATGAGATCGTTATTGGACTTTATGCTGCTCATTGGTACTATCTCGTCTTTGACTATACCTCAAACTCGTTTAGCTTCGCAAATGTAGAATTTAACCGGAAAACCTACAACAAGTTTATTTTATTTCAAAATAAATGGAATGACTTTTCTTTGGAACACAAGCGCTCTATTCCGCCCGATCTTCAGAAGTTCATAGGATGTCTTCTTGCGATTGCAGTGATTGGGATTCCTACATTACTTATATCTTGTTGTGTACGTGAGCGACGACGACGACGACGAAATAATATTGGTCAACCACCAACTGGAATAAATGTGAATAGGGCTTTTGAATTAGCAGGAGTAGATAGGCCAGCTGAGAGACAAATTCCCCAAAGAATTTAAATGGACCAATTGCAAAGCTAATCCCTTGGCTAAACTTCACTTACGTATAACTTACATAATTACCGAAATATGACCATAAGGGTATTCTATAGCCGCCATCAATTTATATATATATATTGTTCAACTTTACAAAGTACCTGGATTACTTTTCTTCCTGAAGTTTATACTAATGATTATAATTAAAATGCTTTTAACGGCAAAAAAAAATTATTGGCATACATACTTCGGTGTTATTACTTTTCTCCACATTTATGATTATAAGATTTGGAATTTCTGAGCATGGCCATATAAAGGAAAAGCTTTATTATATTGACATAATGATTTAAGGTCGTGAAAGCAATATAGTTAATAGTGGTTTGTTTGAATCAAGTTAGAGGCATTCTTAAAACCTTACAAGATGTATTTTGTGTTATTAATAAATCATATTCCACTGTTTTCTACTCGCCGCAATGATTAATTATAAGGTTTATTGGGTTTATGTAGTCTCACGCCAGCCGAGCATCGTATGAGAGCAAGACGCTGCAAGCACTATTTTAATGATGTAATTGAAATTAATATAAATAATAATAAAGAGCCTAAGAAGTCTTATCAAATTAAACAGCAATATGAATCGCAATTTATCTCGATTTACTTTTAAATTTGGTAAAATGATTTTGAATCATTTTATTACTGATCCTATAGATATGCAGCAGATATAGATAGTTTAGACTCTTGAGAGCTGTAATATATTAATTGTAAAATGCCAAATTCTATTACCGGTATGACCGTTATTATGCAGGGGCTATTGTAATTACTACTTTTAATTATGTACATGTATACATATAAATAATAACCAAACGACCTTCTATTTAGAGAGCTCGAGGATTATTTCCTCCTTACATGATCTAATTTTTCTTATATAGTATTACTATTATTTAAACATATTAATTGACCAGTCATGTATAACAACCATACCTATTCATTAAACATATCAATTGCCAGTCGAGTATATACGTATGTATAAATAAACTAGCTTTGCCCCATAATACATTCAATTTTTCTCCAAATTTGAGGTCCACACTAGAAATCCAGGACAGACAAGATTTTGACTAGGCCAGGGCCTTCCCCATACCTATAAACGGTACATATTAGGTTGATAATAATTGTAGGGAATCAATATACCTATACATGTAGCTATATAATCTGATATTTCACTTGCCTATCTTGCCTGTTGAAGTTATGAATTCATTTTTAGACGTTTATAAATTAAATATACTCATTAATAGTATACCACAGAATTGTAATTGTACTTCATTTATATAAGGTATAATTATAGGTACCGGTTATACATAATATTTATATATATCCATAGGTTTTTAAAACTAATCTAAAGAATCTCAAATCATTCTACACGAATTCGAGTCTAGACTAGACTATTCTTTTCAAATTTATATATCAATATTATCCTTAACTGTTACAGAAACTCGATTTTTCCTCCACAAAGTTTTGACCTACCTAAAATCCAGTTTACTACCAATAAACTTATTTTTTTTGGTGGAATTGAATTATATATGCCCATACTATTTGAATTCATGATCAAATATAAATAAATAACGAAGATAGATTTGCCCCATACAGTGCAGACCATGAAGGTCGCCCAAATTTTAGTACAAAGACTACAAAATTGATTTCACTCTTGGCGGTATAGTCACGTGTGTAAAACTTCTCAAACTCAAATGATAAAAATTCAAACCATGGAACTATCTTTTCACACATAAACACAAATTATAACAAACATATATATATACACGATAAATATGGGTAAAAGATCTACCCCAGTGATAAGTGTTGGTCATGTGGGATCAAGAACACCTTCTGTGTCGGAATCTTTACAGGTTCCTAACGGAGAAATACGGAATTTGGGCCGTCAGCTTAATCGAGATCTAGATCGGGATATGGATACAAATGAAATTATGTCAGCCAACTTCTCAACCAGAGATCCCAAATTTGGACCTATAGGAAACTCATGGATACAAAAGTTAATCGGAGGTTTAAGGAAATATGTCAAGTTTATTGGTCCTGGTTTGCTTGTCTCCGTGGCTTATATTGACCCTGGTAATTACTCTGCTGCTGTTGCTGCTGGTGCTGGTCATCGCTTCACTTTACTGTTTATTCTCCTTCTTTCGAACTTGTTTGCCATCTTTTTGCAAAGCTTGTGTATCAAACTGGGGAGTGTGACGGGTCTGGACTTGGCTCGTGCTTGTCGTGATTACCTTCCAAGATGGTTATCATTAATAATTTATGTTCTAGCTGAAGTTGCAATCATAGCGACTGATGTTGCAGAGGTTATCGGAAGTGCTATTGCTTTGAATATTCTATTGAAGATTCCATTACCAGCAGGTGTTTGCTTAACAGTGGTTGATGTTCTCTTTGTTCTTATGGCATATAGACCAGGTTCATCAATGAAATTTGTTAGAATCTTTGAATACGTTGTTGCAGCTTTAGTTTTCGGTGTGGTTATTTGTTTTGCCATTGAATTATCTAGAATGCCTCCGGTCTCGGCAAGAGAAGTCTTTAGAGGTTTTGCTCCTTCAAAAGAAATGTTTAATGGAAATGGTGCATATGTGGCTTGTAGTTTATTAGGTGCTACTGTCATGCCCCATTCCCTATACCTGGGCTCAGGTTTAGTTCAACCACGATTACGTGAATTTGATGTTGATTCCGGTTACATTAGATTATCTGAAGATGATAAAAAGAACCAAGAGGAGAGTTTTTATGCCTATAGACCAACTATTTATGCAATCAAGTATGCTTTAAAATATTCAATAATTGAGTTGGCTGTTACTTTGTTTACATTGGCTTTATTTGTTAATTGTTCGATTCTTATTGTTTCGGGAGCTACTTTATCCGGAACTCCAAATGCTGAAGATGCAGATTTATATACAATTCATAATCTTTTATCATCACTTGTTGCACCAGCTGTCGGTACTGTTTTCATGTTAGCTCTTTTAATGTCTGGACAATCAGCTGGTATTGTTTGCACAATCGCAGGACAAATGGTATCAGAAGGTTTTCTTAACTGGACAGTAACTCCATGGATAAGACGAATTATAACCAGATCTATAGCAATTCTACCTTGTCTTGCTATTTCGGTTTCGATTGGTAAGAATGGGTTGGGTACTGCTTTAAATGCATCACAAGTTATTCTTAGTGTTTTATTACCATTCTTAACTGCTCCTTTGATTTATTTTACATGTAGAACACAGTTTATGAAGGTTAAACTCACTACTGAGCAAATTAATTCAGGGGAATTTAACAATATTACGCATGTTGAAGAAAATAATGAAAATGCCGATATTGAATTAGATAATACTTCTAGTAATGATCATAATTTAAATCGAGCACAATCTATTTCTGGATATATTGATATGTCAAATAATTGGATTACTGGTATTATTTCAATTCTTATTTGGGGTTTTATATCCGGTTTGAATATTTATATGATTGTCATGCTAGCAATGGGTAAGTCATAAAATAATTAAAATTGTAAGCATAATTCTTGAAGATTTAGCTTTTTCTATATCATTTAAATTGCAACCACCATATACGTATCAATTATAGACATTTTTGCATCATAGCATATAGTTATATACATATAACATTTAATGCCTTAATTATTTTGGTTCATAATATTATCTTGTTATAAGAATGTTAACGTAGCAATTGTTTTTTAACAAAATTGGTAAAGGTTGTTTTCAAAATTAATGTTTAACAGGAACAACCAGATTGTTTTATATCAGTTGAACTTTGTAAATCAATTGAATCAGTTTCATTATTTTCTTTTCTTAAATGTTTGTTATTGATAATACCCCTCGCAAGTTCAAGAAATAAATCATTTACTTGTTCGTTTTCTTTAGCAGTAACTTCGTAAAATCCTTCGATATCAATTCCTCGATCTATTAAGTTTTTGGAATAATTTGAAATATCTTTATGATGAACTTCTCGTTCTGATGATTTATCATATTTATTTCCAACAATCATTCTAATTGCATTTGGTGAACAAAAGATAAGAGATTCTTCAACCCAGTGATCAATATCTTGGAATGTCTTTTTATTTGTGATATCATAGACCAACATAATCCCTTGTGCTCCTCTATAAAAATTTCTTGTGATTGATCTATATCTTTCTTGACCAGCAGTATCCTAATATAAATATAAAAATCGAATTTTAGTTTTGTTGAAGGATCATGGTATTGATTCCAAAAGGGGTATGAATATGGTCGAGGGATAATTGCAATGTGTTGAATATAGCTTTAAATAGATCTTCTTACAAATACAACAGCCTTATAAAACTTCCCATCACATTGAATCGTTTTGGCTTGTAAATCAACACCAACAGTCGCAATCCAACTGGCTTCGTTGAAAGCATTTTCTGTGAATTGAACAGTTAAAGCTGACTTTCCTACACCAGAAGAACCTGGCCACCACAGCGCGTTAGGTGATTACTTATAATTATAATAATTATCAGATCATCTCAAAAATATTTAAAAGCATACCAATCAACAGTAGTTTAATAGTTGCAACTTCTTTGTCTGACATTTTAAAGATGATGATGCTTATAACAATTTTAAAAGAGGTGGTGTAAAAAAAGTGTGGAGATTGTAGTCAAAAAGTGTTTGCAACTTTTGATACGCTTGTTGGAGAATCGTGATACACTTTAAACATTTACAATAAATCATCTTTTAGCTAACCATCGCAAAAATATAAAAATTAAAATATTCATAAATTCATTCTCATTAATTAAAATTAACATGATAATGAAATACTATATAAGTTATAGTTTTATCTAATAACAATACTTAAAATCAAGTGCCCGATCACCGGTTCTATCTTTTCTTGGATCCTCAATTTCACCATCAAGGACCTTATTCTTAATTCTATTCTCCCTATGAAGGAACAATGTCATAAGAGTTGCACAAATCATTGAAAGTCCGACACAACCCAATGAAAAAGCATGTCCAAGAACGTAAGGTGAATTACGATAAACCTGTCCAGCGATTGCGCCAGCAACATTACCAAATGTTTGATTAGCACCAACTGCTGTAGCTCGTCGATAATGTGGAGCAACATTATTTGTAATCCAAGCAATATTAAGACCTGTTCCTGTATATAGTGAGAATGCAATGAGATAGCATGCAAAATATTTGACTTTATCGTTTCCAACACTTAAAAGTAAAATATAACCAACTAATCCAAATATATTATAAAATGTAAATATTGGACCTCTTTTTTGCAATTTATCCGATGCAAATGCAGATAAATAGAATAATATACCAGCAAGTATATAAACAGGAACACTAAGATATTGTGCCTCTAATCCACTATAACCTAAACCTTTTTTTAAAATGGAAGGTAAGAATGTCGAGAATCCATATAAAATTGTATCTTGACAGAATTGAATAATAACACTTAAAATTGTTTTTGGATCTAAAAGACCCTTTCGAACTTCTGGCCATTCAAACTTTTGACTACCCATATATTCTTCTCTTTGTTTTGATCTAATTCTCATAATTTCTCGTTCTCTGTCCGTCAATGCTTTCAATTGATTTGGTTCATCGGGTAAAGCGAAAAACATCCATAATGAAGCCATTATTGAAATAGAACCTTCAATGATATATAAGTATCTCCAATTTGCTAAACTACCACTGTGGATTTTCAGTATACCGGTACAAATGAGACCTCCGAAAGCACCACTCAGAGCAGATGAACCAAAAAGATAAGCAATTCTTCTGGCTTGTTCCTCTCTTTTATAAGTTAAAGTAATATACACAGACAAACAAGGGAAAAATCCACCTTCGAAGGTTCCCAATAAAACTCTTGTTGCAATTAATCCATGATAGCTTTGTACAAAGGCGCCACATAGTGTTATAATTGACCAACAAAATATCAAAACGGAAAGATAAATATGTGGTCTCATCCTTCTCATCAATAGCACAGCAGGAGTTTCGATGACGACGTAAGGAGCATAGAAGATAGAAACAGCGGTACTAAATTGTGCACTTGTCATTTTTAGATCAACTTCTAATCCGACTGGGCCAGCATTTCCAATGTTTGATCTATCCAGTGATGATAAAAAGTACACTGTCGCGAATAAGGGCATAAGCCACAGGTCAAGTTTATGCACCAGTTTTGCTTCTTCCTTTGGATCAATGTACAAATCGTCTACCTGACCCGCATTTTCATCCCATTTAGCATCGGAAGAAACGTCGGCACATTTTTCTTCCATAATTTCTGGGGAGTTTTCTTCTTTCCGATCAGTCATTGACATTGGTAAGGTTAGTGAAGTTAAAATGTCAATAAACAGGATTACATTAGGTTTATATACCTTTGAAATATCTGTTAGCGTGCGCGCAGGTAGGACACCACATCTACATAGTACATTTGCATTATCTTCCGCGTGTGCGGATTTGCACCAGCGCAATTTTATTGGTATATTGAGGAGAATATCAGAAGACTGACAGAAGTGTATGTTTATATTTTTAATAGATTAATGATAAGAAACCTTTTTATATACAGTTTTGAGACCTATATCAAATATTATAATCTAATCCATCGTCTCTGACTCCGTTATCAGTTCATCAACTTTGAAATTAGGATCTCCAGTATTAAAATCATGAATCATTTTAAGTCTTTTTTGGGCTCGACTATTATCTTGCTTTGAGCCATAGAACCTTTGCGTATTTAATACTAATAATTGGGCTTCGGACATCTTAATTCCTGAATCCTTTTCAACTGTTCCGTTCATCAAGAAAACGCCTTTAGGTTCGTGGAGTTCATGATGGAACATCAATGTTGTATGGGGTCTTGCATATTCACCATGAAGTTGATAATCACCAAGAGTTGTAATCAATAAATGTGTGGTATTTGGTCCCATAAAACACCATTGTAAGAAATGCATTTCATGACCTTGCCCTTCCTTTAACAGCGGCATAATAAACTGATAATCACAAAGTGATAGAAGTTGTTAGTACTACAGCTATGGTCTCTAAAATTTGTATATCTCAAAAATTTGGACATACCATTGGATATCGAACAGCATTTTGGAATACTCTTTGATATACATCCTTTTCAATAATCGCCATCAAAGAATCTTCTTTATTTTGGAATCGAGCTTTCCAAATGACCTCTATTTCCAATGGACTTAACTTTTTTACTTTTTCAACATCAATAAAAGAATTTAATGTTTTTACTTGTTCTGAAGGAATTTTAGCAGGTGGAGGTTTTGTTAAAGGCTTTAAAGGTGATGTAGGACCAGATTTAGAAGAAAGTTTTGCTTCATAATCCTTAAGTTCTTTCAAAGGATCAATTTTATTAAGCTCCTTTTTAGTTTTCTCAATATCATCTTTTAGCTTTTCCGTCAATTCATTAATGTCACTTGCACCAACTCTAGTTTTTTTTATTATTAGTATGCCAATGAAAGTCTGTGTTATCAAAATAACTCACTCACTGTTTAGCTTTCTTTAATAGTTTTTCCTTATACTTTTCCAGTACAGCATCTTTTGCATTGGATTGAAGAAAACGAACATCAACAATTCGAGAACTAACAACTTGAGCGTATGGTCGTAAAGTAAGGTTCTTCTGAGTTGGAATAAGAGAAGATCTATTTATCGATTTATTAACAATAGTTAATTGTCGGGCAATTCTGTTCATAATTGTATGCTGTATGATAAAAATTGAGATTTCAATATTGAAATTTCTAAACCTCAAGTAATTACCCGGTAATTAAAACATCACAATCAACTATTATCTTAATTAGTATGAAAGGCTTCAGAATTGATATAACTAGAACAGATGATATAACTAATTTAGCTATCTTTGAAAGCAACTATAATTTCAACCATTATCATGGATGGAGGGAAATTGTATGACAGCTAATATTAGCCTTTATTTTAAGTGGAAAATTACAAATAATTAAATACCTTTAAACAGATATGAAATATATTGATCTTAAGTTT
The DNA here is from genome assembly GCA_001600815.1 of Alloascoidea hylecoeti. Classification (NCBI taxonomy): domain Eukaryota; kingdom Fungi; phylum Ascomycota; class Alloascoideomycetes; order Alloascoideales; family Alloascoideaceae; genus Alloascoidea; species Alloascoidea hylecoeti. Next base: position 346,882 of record BCKZ01000007.1, read on the forward strand.
TAGATCCGTTACAACCACAAAAGCCCACTAATATTTTCTTACATGATTTTTTTGGTTAATACTGCACGATCTAAATCTCGGTTTTTCTACGCACTAAATATATTTAATTGTTTATGTCTTGTGTTTGTGGCAGCATCTGAATCTGAAAACTATAATGGGCTTTCTACCAATGCTCACGATTCTAAATCAAATTCAACATTATTGATGAAGCGTTTACAAACCTACGCAGAAATGAGAATACTTGGAGGGTGTGAAGAAGATCCAAAACACAAAGACCATATTGGTGAAAATTGTTCATTGATTTGTAAAGACTTATCAAGTTTTGGTAACCTAGAGTTTCATGGAAAGTTTGATCCTAAAATCTACGAGATTGGTGAAACTACACGAACCTTTGTGGATCATGATCGGAAAGAAAATATGGTTTTGTTTAGAGGTTCTCAAGAGTTGAATGATTGGATTACAGATGGTCTCTTCAAGTTGACACCTTATAAACCACAATCAACTCTTAGAAATATATCAACGGCGGTTGAGCAGGAAAAGTTATGTAAGGGATGTAAAGTTCACTATGGATTCTGGAAGTCTTTTAATAAAACCTGGGATTTTATAAAATCTGAATTTGATGTGTTGAATGAAAAATATCCGGATTACTCTTGGACAATTATTGGTCATTCATTAGGTGGAGCAATAGCTCAACTTGTTGCTATAGAGTTCAAGCTTCTTGGTATTGAAAATCCTCTGATTCTTTCGTTTGGATCTCCTCAACTTGGAAATAAAAAATTCGTTGAATTTATAGACAATTTTTTTAAGCCGAAAGAAACCATTGAAAGTTTGTCATATGGAGTATTGAGGGGTAATATACGATTTGTTAATAGACTTGATGTTGTACCAACACTCCCAGGATTTCAATTTTCTTATGAATATAATGGTGTGGAATTACTCATCATGAATAATGAACTTCCAACCACATTTGATTCAATTGTTGTTTGTGATCCAAATTCATATATTTGTCAAGGAAATAAAGGTGATATTTGGAAAGAAGCTTTCAACGCTTGCAAGGATACTGGAAAAGCACATGAAATGTTTTACGCACACACCCGTTACATGGTGAAAACACAAGAAGGATGTATTGGGAAACTCTACAGGTCCTTCATCAGTATTTTCGATAAGATTTGTGATCGTGCTTTCTTGGATATGGAATACTAGTAATACTAATCTTAAGATAGCATCTGAAACATTAAATCCGTAATTTACAATCGTTAGTACATATATTAGGAGTATTTGTATACAAATAGTTCTTGAATATATATATTAATAGAGACTAAGAAATAACACCATTTTTATTTATTAAAATATTAAGAAGTTTATTCCTCATCATCATCTCCATCAAGGGTTTGGAAAGCAATACGATCCAAATCTCTTTGACCATTTGGAGTGATTCTGCGTCCACCTTTTGGAGAAATCTCAACAATATTAATCTTTTCTAATGCTTGAAGAACTTTTCTGTTGATAGATCCTGAAGCATCACGATGGTGGGAAGGTCTTGATCCACGGTTAACAGCACCACCGTAGAGTTTGTTTAGTTTACCAACACCTACCTGTTTTCTGAGGTAAATGTGTCTGGCGACTGAAGCAGCACGCTTAAAGAACCAGATATCTGACTCTTGTGGTGGGAGTTCGTTACCAGAACTTGTTTTAACTAATTCAACATATCCTGGAACTTCAAGTTTACCTTGACGTTGGAGAAACAGTGCGTAATTGTTGATGAACTCGCTTGCGGGAATATCTCTAATGATTCCAAACTCGTTAGTAAAAATATCAGCTTATTAGAATTTTATTGGAATATTATCTTAGAGGGTTGAAAATAACAATTAGATGTGGGTATTATTTAAATTTTGAATAAATGATGTATATCATTCAATTTTTATCGATTCTAACTTTCATTTTGCTTTATAAACTATTAATGTTTGTTTTGAAATAAGCTGAATATTCAAATACATAAAATTGCTATTGTTGTTACATTTGAAATTATTTTGATCATAATCCACACACGTTACTCTTTCAACCCTCCACAATAAATAAAATCCATTTATCTTGTCGTTATAAGATAAAAACGGATCAGAACCTCAATTAAAATAATCTCTTGACATACCTAACTGTAGCAGGCATATTGAATTTTCCTATACTTTTTGGTAAGTAAGCCAAAACGTTTGATGTTATCAACTATCACTCAATCCAAGCCGGTATATAATATACACAGTTCGAGGGTATGACTACCCAATTAAGAAAACCAAGTCACACAGATTCACGTTCACGTTTATCCGGGTAACGTGGATGACTAATACATGACCAAGCCCGCATATAATGGATTTCGGAGACGACAACACCTAAAAATGGACGGGGATCTAACTGATAAGAGCAATGGGAATGGAGCAAGCTTAATATCCTTACCTGAGGAGGTGTTGGATATCATCATAAGATACTTATGGCACCATAAAGGGGAATCAAAGAACTGTGATGTTTTGAGCCTATCAATGGTTTGTAGGGCACTTCGGGCTTATTCCTACAAACATCTCTTTAACAACTTTACAACCATAGCTGTTGACGATCTTGAAGGTTTAACTGGGAATAAACCATGGCCACTTAAAAATTATAAAATAGATACATCAAGTTTAATCGAAACATTATCTAATTGGACTGTCTCCCCTGGACTATTCACTTTTTACACAAAGTCTTTGGAAATTGTGGGAGATAACTTCTCAGTATTTCAAAACTTGCATTTATTCCCTTCTCTTACATCATTGAAGTTATTAGGTCCCATCCCTCGATTCAAAGAACGACTTTCAGAACTTAAACCATCTAATTGTTCTCTAAAAGAAATTGCCTTCCCGCTTGGAGATGAATCAACTCTATCATTAATTGACACTATTTTTAATTTATCAGCCGTAAAGGATCTGACGCTATTTATAGATATTTCAGAATTATTAATATTAATAGGCAATCATGAGAAAATATTTGATTCTTTAAAAATTGCCAATTCTTTATTCCAAGGAATATCTCATTTAAAAATTATTTCTAATGGATGTTCATTCCCATTTCAATGGTTATCATTTACATCTGATCTGTTATTTGGACTTCAAAACTTGGAATCTATATCAATTAGAACCGTTCCTTCTACCTGTTATAAAGAACCTGATTCAAATCTTAGCTTACCTATAAATTATAATGGATTAAAGAATTTTTTTGATAATTTAAGTGATAAACCAAAATTAAAAAAATTACAAATGGATCTTAATACAATTTTCAGGTATTCTACACCAATTAAGGAGGATGCATTTTTTAATTGTAATCTTGAAATACTTGAATTGGTAGAAACAGCAATAATATGTCCATTTAGTAGAGAACAGATTCAAAAACTTCATAGGATAATGAAATTTCTTCCAAATTTAAAAACTTTTTGTTTATTTTATGGTTCTCATTCAGAAAATGTAACATTTGATTTAGTCTTGTTGAGTATTAAGATGCTTTTCAATAATTTAAACCATCCGTCTATCAAAGAAGTTATTCTGGAACAAGCCTGGAATAGATTTGATGAGTTTTTAAAAGAACGGTTATTACTTATGAGTAAAGACTTATGGATAAAATCACCAAGATATAGAGAGCCCCATGTTTTCACGGTTAAGGGAAACAGACTGGAGATTGATCAAGGATATGATCCAAAAACACTAGAAAATTCGTGTTCATTACACCATGAGTTCTGGACTAATGAAAAATGCCGGATGAAAATGTCGAAGATATCTTTTATCCATCCAACTAAGGAATATAATGACAAAGTTAAAGGAACCCAGGAAAAACGAACACAAGAAAGATTAAAAAGACTACAAGGACTATGATAATGAGTCTCAATTTATTACTAATAATAATGCAATCAATAAATAGGTATATATCATTAAATAAATATCATAATGCTTTCTTTCAAGCTTAAACAATCACGCCATAATTCTATAGTAGTATTGAAATGCAAAATTTATCTTCTAAACGTATCAAGGAAATCTCTACCAAACCATCGATTTGCTGCAGCTTCTTCGTTCTGTTGGGGAGGTATAGATTCATCTGCTGGCCTTTGTGGTGGATTCCTAGGAGCTCGACCAACAAGCTGTTTCCAGTAAGGAATTCTCCAATCTTTTCCCGGAATAACATCCCTAGTCACTAATATTCCAATGGCCCATCCTATCCATGCACTTACAATACTTCTAAATAGGTGTGTTGTGGCAAGTTGAAAAGAAACTAAAAATATGAAAATTCGATCCGTAAGTGTTATTTTTGAAGAAGGATGGATACCAAGTACTTCAAAGCGATAAACCACTGGGACAAGATCATAGTATTGAACAAGAAGAGCAAAAAGAATTGACGTAGAACCTGCTGGGACACTGAATGAAGGTGTGAATGGAATTAACTCTGATATTATCATAACACCAAATGTAACCAATATCGTATAACCAAAACAAACTAAAATATAAGATAGATATTTATTTGATCCCATCATCCGTTCTAAAACTCTGTAGTTGTAAAATAACAATGCTCCAAACATAACTTCTGACTGGTTTGAATAAGCCAATTGCCATATTATTAGCCTCCACCATTGATGCCACTCCCAAATTTGTGGTATTAAGTTCAGCTCAAACAGGTATTTAACACCCACAAGAGATATAATAACTGGAAGCCCGGTTGACCAAACAAATAAATATTTCGAAACAGGCGTATTTACAAAGCCTTTTGGTGTTGGGACAAACATTTTATAATTGTCGTATTTGATAATGTGGAATAATTATAAATCCTTATTGTTATCTCACCATATCCGGGTAAATACTTCTCCATATCTTTTCTAGCTAATTAGATCCCGAACTTCACCTTTGATCCTCTGAAAATGTACAAATTAGGACCTCAAGGACGAGCAATAGCGGAAAGAATGGCTCATAGCGAGAGTAGCAGTGTGAAAACTATTGTTTCAGGCACTTTGCCATATATTCCGACACAAATGCTGCTGGATGAATTACTAAATGAACTGAGGAAAGCAAAGCCAACCTTGAATCCAAAAGCGTAAGTAGAACCGCAGTTATTGGAATATAATAATGTTTATACTAATTTTTTATTATTTTTAGACTTCTGCTGAGATTTGTGTATACCTTGCCAATGCTCACAAATACGTTAAATATAGCATTATTGACCCAATACTTATTACAATGTGAAGCTATTATTCCAAATCAAAATCCAGATATATCTATAGCACATCTGGTAACAGAAGCATTTAGATCAGCAGTAAACAGAAAACACTTAATTTCAACACCTACTTTACCTGTTGATGCGTTTTATGAAGGTATATTACATGGTATATCTCAAGTTGTCCCCGAATGGAGATGTGTGCCCGCTATAGTAGGAATTTTGGCAGCTCAAAAGACCCAATCATCTAGTGTCATAATCAGAGTGGAGTCCTTATTAAAAACACGATTGGTTCAATCTGTTGTAGAAACACTTCGGCTGAATACAGGAAATACTGATTTAGAAATCGTTACTATTTTACTACTAGGATTGGGGCTTACTTTCCCTAATTTACCTGATTCGGAAAAGAAAAGATTGCCAGTGGTAAGACTTTTACCTGAGGCATTAGAGCTAGTATTTTTCTCGAAATATGGGCTTCAAAGTGTATTGGATATTAAATCTCAAGATAATGTATCACTGGACTTAAAATTTCAATCGCCGGTTATTAGTGGTTTAAATTCCCTATCTTATCTTATTCAATATTGTATTTCTCGATTAAAAAATGATATTAAACTACTTGATTTCACAACTTCAAAACTTCTTAAATTCACATCAAATATCGGTGATATATATAAAACAGCGGTTAAAAATCAACCGGGAATCGATAAAAATGAAAAATATTGGAAATTACTAAAACTTGCAGTTTTCTCCTTGACTGTTGTGTATCAAGGTATCATTTCTGTTTCCCTTCATTCTGCCACTAATCTTTTATATAATTCATTTCCTGGTATCTACTTCAAGAATCTTCGATCATTGTTTAATATCCACTTTATAGTGGACAATATCGGTACTGCTGGGTTTTCAGCTTATAATTTTGTTTATTTCACTTCTTTAGACGGAATTTTTGAAACATCAATACCAGAGTCTGAAAACCTTGCTAGATTATTAGTCTCAGAATGCAATTTAGGCAAAATTGATGATGAGGTTGAAAGAGGTAAAATTTTGTTTACTTTGGATTATTATGAACATCTAGTTCAAATATCTTCTCAAGAAGTTGTGGATAACTTAATATTGCCGTTCACAAATAAATACCTAAATCCAATAGAAAATTTAAACTCAGATACGATCAGACCTATATTAGAATCGGCACATTCAGTGGTTTTAGCATCTCTTTCTTCTCCAAGTAATGCTGCTGCAAACGCTAAGTTCATTCCTACTTACACACAAGCCGTTTTAAATTTATTTCCTTCTATATTATCTGCTGATCAATTCATCCTTGCAATTGAATCGATTGCAAAAGCTGTCTATCCACCATCACCGATATTTCAAATAAATTCTAGACTAGGTTCAATGTTAATGGCCATCCTTTACAAAAAAGCAGATGAAACTGATCCAAATATACTTTTACCTGCTTTACCATCAAGTACTTCACCAACTTCAAGGGGAGAAAAAGTCAATAGCGATGAAGACCTACCACAACCACCTACTGTTCGAACAACTATTTTAGCTGCTTTAATCAATGTTATTTGTTATGTAAATGCTAGAGATGTTAAACCATGGCTTGATAAAGCCTGGAATCTAGTACATCAAAGGAACGAGAAAGATTTCATAAAAGGGGAATTATGGAGAACTATATCTGGTAAGTTCGATATGCATAGAGCTAATATTGGAATCAAATGGTGGTATGAAAACATTGATTATCCTTCAAAATTTTAAATTAGATTTAGAAAATATTATATAAATATGTTACTCATTATATACCGACTTTTATAAAACATATAACTAATTATATATTACTACCTTTATATACTCAGACCTTCAGTACTCTACCAATATTAACATTTTCAAAATCTAAGAACTCTCTACCCAATGAAATGTATTGGAGGCTGATGAATTGGGTTTGATTTAGACACTAAATTTGATCAATAATGATAGTTAGTGTAATTTAGGCCAATTATGTTGATTAAGACTTTGCCCAGGGAATCAATATGCAACGACTAATGCGGTGTCAGTGGTACACGCACGAATGCAAACTACCACCAATGAGGTTAACAATCCGGTGGTAAGAACTGATAAAACAAAAAATATGATTAATTAGTAGATTATGTAAATCTATAAAGAAAGATAAGGGGATGTTAACTACCCGCACTACTTACATGTAGGTAGCGAGAGCCCAAACATTGGACAAGAACGTTATATAGGCTTATGCAATGATATGCATATGCTACTAGGAGTATTGTATTTCTCACCTGCACCTTTGCATACTGGAATATGGATATGCACCAAGCATTAAATTACGGTATATATATCATCGTATCTGTTCGTATACCTTAAAATAAATCCTCCTCTTCCGTAATCACTAGATTCAGTACCGCCACTACCACATTCTTTGTAGCAATCCATATACGAGCCATGTTTCCCTTGCACATCAAATTGCGCGGGTAACCATGCCACTAAGTAATCCGCAACGTACCCCATTATCGTAACATATAGGACTATAGTTACTATTGTCCATATATTTGTCTTCAGATGTCTCTATTATCATTACAAGCATACTGTTGTTTCATTTCAAATTTCATCCTCCAGGTCTGATCTAGCTCTCTCATCGTAATGATTCGTTGTTGGCGTAACAACCTTTCTTCTTCAAGTCTTTGTTTTTAAACCTTAGGGTTCCTGTTTCCCTCCTTAATCATTTTCCTTTCTTTTTTTGCACGGACCTTTTCTCACTATGTTTTGTGAAAAATTAACCCGCTTTAAAATTTAATGTTAATTGATATATTAATAAGTTAAAATTAAAGATCCAGAAAAATAGAAAAGATAAAATATTTCAAGTTTCCCGCTTTTTACTTCAGTTATGGACCCCCAGTTATAAGCTCTATGTTCTCATTTACTATTTTCATTATCATTAAAAATCGAATGAATATATTATAAAGAAAATGTTATGAAATATTACGTAACTATGTAAATATTAAGTTGAAGTTGAATGCATAATAATGTATAAGTTATATATATGAGCAGAAATAATTTTAGTGAGAGAAATTAGAATATATAGTTAGCCATAGAAAATTTAAAAGAGAAAGACCAAAGCAATCGCACCGGCGAATGCACCAGCTGGAATAAGCTTATCAGCAGCACCTGTAGCTTCAACAATGGGGATGGGTGATGTTGAATTACCTGAGAGAGTATGAGAATTAGTAACTGTAACTTTGATTGGAACAGTGATTGTGGAATCACAACCTTCTGGAGGACAGACAGTTGAGGTGGTTGCTTCCTCGGGTGTAAGTACAGCGGCTGTAATTTCAGGTGTAGGTGTAGCCTTAGAAACAGTACAAGGACAATCAGTAATAGTCAAAGTAGTAGCAGCTGTAACAGTGATTGTATTTGTTCCATAGGTTAAAGTGGTTGGTTCTGGACAGTAAGTAGTAAATTCAGTGACAACCTCAACTTCAGGTGTAGGTGTAGTCTTAGGAATTGTACAAGGACAATCGGTGATAGTCAAAGTAGTAGCACCTGTAACAGTGATTGTATTTGTTCCATAGGTTAAAGTGGTTGGTACTGGGCAGTAAGTTGTGAATTCAGTGACAACCTCAAAATCAGTGACTGTACTGTAGACCTCTGTGACATTACTGTAATTTCCGGCAAAAACAGAAGGAGCAGCCATGGCAATTAAGGAAACAATAGTGGTAGAATATTTCATTTTTTCTTTATTTTTGGGAATGCTAACAAACGAGTGTGTAGAGTTGGACTTTCAACAAGAGAACTAATATGTTTTTAATGAGAAATAAAAGAGAAATACTGATGCATTTATATAGATATATTTATATATGGCTTACTTCCTTTTCTTTCTTTAATTTTTATGCATATGCATGTTTACGAGCAGAAAACACGTCCGAACAAGTAATACAGCTCAGCTGCAGACTACCACGACAGTTGGTTAGTTTGTCCCTTAAAAATTGCATAAGCGTGAGGCATTAAACTAAATCCCCACCAAGATTTATTTATAATTATACAAGGATTGGCAAATACAAATAATGAGATCTAGCTAAAAGATGATTATGTAATAAGCATATATGCTCAGATATTGAGATCTCAAAGAAAGGTAAAATATACTACGAGTAATATTAGTTAAGAATATGAAGTTAGTTGTCTATATATCTAGACTCATATACTACAGCTTGGGAGTATTGATCATACTAATAACAAAAAATTACCACCTAAAGATGATAGTATCTATCTTAGAATAACGATATATGTAAGTAAGTGTAACTTTGGATGGATTGTGTTGAATGAGATATACGAAAGATTCACAAACCCAATCAAGTAAAAAATAAACTCAGTTATCTAAACAAAAATATCGGATGTTGTTGATATAGGAGTTCGCTTCCTTAAAACCTACATTTGTAACCGTTTTAGCAGGTAGTAAAAGAATATTTCTTTTTGCTCTTCCTTCCTCAGGAGGTTTGGTCCGACAAAATGTTAATAAACTTTATAACCATCTTAAGCTTAGCGCATCTGGAGAATGCAACATAGAGAATCTTAGAATCAAGCCAACCTTCTACATTTATTAGCTCATATTTCCACCACACTGATCAAAGATTACCTAAAAGATATTTGAAGTGAAGCTGCGACTTTTAATAGGGGATGGGAACTAACACACATTTATCCGGAGGTAATAAAAAGAAAAGTGTCTCAGAAGCTTGGAGCTAGTGAGCTCAATACTCCAAACCGTAGAACCACATTCATACCAAAAGATTTACAATAATAATGAACATATATTAGTATAATTATGAGATTAATTTGAGCTTAGTAATGATATTTTTGATAATTTATATCTGTTACTGGTTTCAATTCGTGGTACAAATTTAACAAATTTGGGCCGCCCGTTTCCTGATGGTTTATAAAAATAAAAAATCAACCCTACATATTCTTTTTTTCCACTCCCAGATTTTCAGTTCTTATAAAATTTTACAAATATAATTCTTCTTAATGCAATCTATCATAAATCCAGGTTTAAATAAGGTTGTCTTTGATCTTTCTCGATATCTACTTTTTAAGATAAATGTATACTGTACCGAGCTATCTCCATCTTTTTTTTTTCATTTAATTCGATTTTCGTTCACTTTGTAATTTCTAGATATATAAATCCCCTCATCTCAATCTATATTATATCCAATTTTAAGAAAACATTGTCCCGAGGAATTTCAAAAAATCCACGTTTTTAGGTACCATTTTTATATATTTACCCGGATGAAAATATGTAAAACTTCCGGGGAAATTTTACATGATAGGTAAAATGGAAGGAATCTTTGACTTCCATACCGTATGTCTTATTTAACATGATCAGCCTAAAGTTACCTTTACATATATTAACTCATCAGTTTCCTTCATATCTTTACTATTATCAGTTTCCTTCATATCTTTACTATTATCAATAGGTAGAGAGTTTTGTTATCTTAGTACAATTGGATCATCAAGTCATGTGATTAGAAAACATGCATGCAACCGGGTAAATTAATGATTTTTTTTCAATTTTGTTGAAAAATATTATCTTATTAATTTTTATTGCAATACAGTTTCTTTTCTTTAAAACATAAAAATGGCAAGAAAAAAGTCTGCCGCTAAGAAGGCTAAGGAGGCTGAGATTTTGGCAAAAATCGAACAGGAAGCTATACTCGAGACTGCAAATGGTAGTGATAGTGAAATAATATCGAATGAAAAGTTAAAAATTAATAATAATTATCAATCAGACAATTATAAAACCAATGAAGATGATTCTGACGATGATATGGATTCCTCTTCAGATTCTGAAATTGAAGACGAGTTTGGTGAACTACTTAACGAAAATGTTGAAGAAGGCATTAATAATGTTTTAAATGCAATCAGAAATGATGATAAGTCTTTACTTGACCCAAATGTTAGATTCTTTGAAGATCCAGAAACAGCTACTGAGAACTTGGATGGAAATGAAAGACAAAAGCCTGTTTTTTTAAAAGACTACCAGAGAGAAAGTATACTTTCTAGAGCTAACGGTGATTATAATAACGAGCATGGAACCATAGATGGTAAAAAGTCATTTGCTGCCGAACAAAAAGAGGATCAGGAAAAATTAATAGCTGAAATCAAAGGAGACTACAATAGTGAAGAAGAAGATGAAGATTTTCTAGTGGAGAAGCAAGAGAAACGACACATCGAGCCATTGGCACTACCAAACCCTGATGATGACCCAGAAAAGTTTTTAAATGAATTTACAAATAAGAAAGCTTGGATACCTCAAAAATTTGATCCCAATACAGGAACTCCAATCTATGATGAGATCGAAGATGAGGTCGATATAGACGACGACAAAGAGTTTGACAACGAGGCAGAGCGCTACGAAACAGCTCTTAATCATCGTTTTGAAGACCCTAATTCTGCTCAGATTGTAACATATGCTCGTGGTCAAGCCTCCTTAAGAAGATCAAACACAAATAGTAGGAAAAAGGAACGAGAGAAAAAACGAGAAGAAAAAATTCAGGAGAAAAAGAAGAAAGAGGCAGAAGTAAGTAAATTGAAAAAGCGGAAAGTTAATAAAGTCATGGAGAATCTGAATGAAATCAAAAAAGCATTGGTTGACGAAGGTATAGATGAAGCAAAAATCATTGAGGTATTTGGAGATGAACTTGTTAACGAAGATTTCGATATTTCTAATTGGGACGAATATATGGGTAAACTCTATGATGATGACTTTTATAACGGAGAAGATTCAATCAAAAAGCCCACTTGGGAGGAAGATAAGGCTATAGATAATTTGGGAGATGAAAATGAAGAAGATGGAGAAATTGAAGAAAATAAAGAAGAGGATAAACCAAAGAAATCCAAGAAGGCCGAAAAAAGAGAGAAAAAGCAAAAACAGCATGAAATAAAAAATAAAGTAGTATCTGTAGTGGAGAAAAATATCGACAAACTTATTGACGAGGTGGAAAAGAATAATAATGATAACGAAGAGAAGTTTAGATATAGAGAAGTTTCTCCAGAAGCATATGGTCTTACTACAAGGGAAATCTTTGCAGCTGATGACGTGCAGTTGAATGAATTAATCAATTTAAAGAAGTTAGCGCCATATAGAGATCCGGAGAAGAAGAAGAAGGATAAACGAAAGTTTACTAAGAGGAAGATTGTAAGGGGATGGAAAAAAGAGGTATTTAATGATGAAGGTGGTTTGGACGAAACCGTCAACCCGTTTGAGTTTGTATCGACAAAAAATACACAACCCAAAAAGAAGCATCGAAAACATTAACCATGATCCTTAATTACTACTTAATGATGATATTTCCTATTAACGCATTCTTATGTTGCATATTGTAAAAGGTAAATTAGTTAATTTGTAATTATGGAATTTTATAGTGGGTGTCACTGGAAAACTTTTTTCTCGTATGTACGAAATTTTGGTCCCAGAAAATATGTATGCAACTATATATATTACGATATAAGGAAAGGTATCGGTATACATATCCATGCACTCATCTAAATAAAGTAAGTTTTAGCATACATTTATTTGTTTACCTATACGATTACTCTCTTAAACTACAGGGATATCCAAAAGAATGAATATGATATAGAAAATTTCGATGAGATATTTTCAATTTGTTTTGAAATTTTCCAAGAGATTTACATGTTGCCGAACGAAGCAAAGGTGAATTACAACTAATCAATAATAAATTTGAATATTAAAAGTTAAATATACCAACGCATTGAAAGACCTATAAAACATAACACCTAAACTTTTTATTTCTCTAAAAATATCTAGAATTGTGGTCGAAGTTGAATAAACTCAATACCTGATTCTCTTTTTGTTTTTTCATTGTTGTAATTAGCAAATACTGATTCAATCTCCGACCCACTCCTGGGCTTACCAATTCCAATTGTTTTTGAAAGCTGTGGTTCCCCTTCATGAATAACGTCCAACATTGTTTGAGAGGATATAAGTCCTGAACATGCAAACCATCTATTTCCTGCAGCTGATTCATGTTTTTTTATAGCAAGAATATGGCTTTTAGAAACGTCTCAAACATCAACTATAAGGTCGTTGAATTCTGTAGAATTTTGGGGTGTTTGGAAAATGGATCTCAATAGTTCATTAGATGTATTCCATTCAGGGTTTTCCCAAGCTGATTTGATCAGAAACTCGATTGTTGGAGTTAATCGAAAAGAGTGATGACAAATAACTCATTTCAATGATGTTATATTCTTGGATATTAATGATAAATATTTGGTATCTGGTTCAATAGTTGGTTCTTGTATAATTTGGGAATTGCCAGATTTTACGCCAATAGATCGTCCCATATTACCAGAATCAGATTATTTCTTTTTCAGAGATGTCGCTTTATACAATGATTATTGTATGTTGTAATCATAATTATATTGGAGTTTGGAAATCAAGTTTTGATAATTTGGAACAATTAAAGTTTAATTTACATCTCAGTGTAAAAAGAGACTGGATTGATCGTATTTGCATTCATAATGGTATTATATATGGTAAAGAATCTAGAGCTGTAAGATCCTGGAATATTGAAACTGGTCAAATAATCTAAGAATTTCTGTTTGATGCTGTGAATTGCTTTGCAGTGAATGATCAATACTTAATTGTTAGTGACGACCACAAACAAAAGGTTGTGGATTTACAAACAAATAAAACAAATATTTTATCAGATCGAGGAGTACACAGTTTACATATAAATAATAATAAACTCATTTCGGTTTATTATCATACGATTAAGATCTGGACTTTAAATAATCTAAACTTATTTAAAGAATTTGAAGATTTCGAAATTTATAAAGATTTAGTTTTTTATTCTTCGCAGGTACCAATTGATGCTGATTCGAAAAGGCTAACCGTTTTGGCTACGAATGGTGGTGTTTTGATTTATGACTTTACTGATAATTTAAGGCAAAAATATTTAAAATATTTGTAATCTATTAAAAATTTATATTTCGTTTAACTCAACCTCTTCGGTGAGTCCTCAGCATTCAGTATATGTATTGATGATTTACTTATTAAGAGCACAATATTTACAGAACATGTATATCTCAAATAGATACTATTTCCCCATGCTTTAAGTCCAGTTTCTCCAATACATTTCACTAGTGCTTGATATACAAACTACTGTCTTTTTTTTATTTCTTTCACTTTAATTTACTCATGTTCCCCAAATCTAAAGTGATGTTGTCTAGCGCTAGGAATTTGAATGTTTTAGAAAATTGAAAAACTGATTATATTCACTACATAGAAAAATTGGAAAATAAACATTTTTAATTATAGATTTCAATTTTGCACCTGAAATTGATTGTTATATAGTTACAATATGGAATCTGGGATCACATAAATGTTGAAGAATTCGGTTTTAAAGTGCCATCTATTACCCGGATTTAGTACTTTAATATGATATTTTTTGCTACTGAAAATTTATCAATTTTTGAGATCATAAAATGAAATCAGTTCATATCGATCTTTTATTAGCATCTAAACAGTTATCAGATAATAAAAAAGAGTCCTTGGATAGTTCTTGCACAGTCGATCGCACCGAACTTTCATTGGCGAATGATATACTATCTGGAAATTTTATTAATGTTTTGAAGAATCCAAAAATTGCAAAATTCCTTGGTTCTGAATTAGATAAATCTTCACAAATTATAAATCAATTTTTAACTGATTATAAGATTGGAGAGATACTAAAAAACTTGATTGATTCTCAGGTTGGAAAAGATGAGGATTTGAATTATTTGTTCTATCTTGGTATAGTTTCTTTAAATTGTTTTATACAAGCAAATTATTTAGGACCAGCTTTAACATTTGATCCCATAGAGATATATTTTCCTAGTATCAAAGGATTGATTGACCCTAGCAAATTACAAAAGTCTGTTATAAGTGATCTTACAGTCGATGGTGAACCACCTTATCATTTGTCATCATTCCTTTTTTTACTGAAATATGCATTGGATATATTTTCACATTTGAGCACACATTCAACAGATCCTTTTATCACATCGGTATCAAACTGGTGGCTGAGTAGAACACTAGTTGTTTATCAATCAACCCTAGATTCTCTAACTGCCACAATCATTAATCGTCTTGGTGTGACATTTAAAAGTGATACGCTCTTGTCAATTATAAAACAAATTGATGGTGATAGTGATTTAAAGAACAAGATAGTTCCTTTAAAAACGGTGTTTTATTTGGAATTGACAAGAATTGAACTTGTTGTGCAAAATGAACAAAAAGCAGAAAAGGTTTTAAGGTTTGCCCAAAATTCATCTCAATTTAAATATATACTCACTGGTATTAAAGCTAAAAGAACAAAATTCCAACAAAAAGAAACATCACAACTAATTATTCTAGCGAAAAGTCATGACTATAAATGGGATCCAGAAGAAGTCGATGATACCCCACAAACTCATGCTTTAAATTCAGATTTGTTACTGGAAAAGGTGCACTATTCTCAAATATCACCAGAAGACTTAGATGTCATCCCAACTCAAATTGAGGAAGAAGAATACAGCTCTGTTAAGATTATTAATATAGCGAGAAGTAGTGATGAAATAGATGAAGAGTTAAAAGATGTAGATCCAAACGACCAACCTCCACTTAAAGATATTGATACATTACAATTATTATTATTACTATATTATATAAAACAAACTAGTCCACTTGGTGATGCATTAGTTGATGAAGAGTTGATGGCTTTAACAAGAAGAATAATCCTATCGCCAACAGGATCAGTTAATTGGAGTGTTTTTTCAAGAGCTTTATGGGAAAGGAGTATATTAGAATCAACATCACCAAAGACCGTTGAAAGGGGAACATTACAGATGCAAAGTTTAGTTGAAGAATTAACAATTTCAATTAAAACTAGAATTATTCCTTCGGTAGGTAAAAATGAAGACGAAGCAGCTTCTGGTCCAGCTTCGGCAAGAATTCGTCATTTCCATCAAATTATGCCATTACCTGTCTGGACTATGGAGGCCAAACTAGCTAGTCGATTTATGCAACTTGGTTTGATTAAGTCTGCTATGGACTTATATCTGAGACTACAACTGTGGGGAGATGCTGCACTATGTTATGCTGCTGTTGGAAAAGAACATGATGCAATTGAGTTATTAGAAAATCACCTTAACACCAATCCAACAGATGCTAGAGCTCTATCAATTCTTGGAGATATTACTGGTAATCCATCATATTGGGAACAATCTTGGGAGTGCGGTAGATATCCGGGTGCTAAAAGGTCGTTAGGAAAGTTCTACTATAGTCCACCCAAAAACAGTGGATACGAAAAAGATTTAAAACTTACAATTAAACATTTACATGATGCTCTAAGTGTGAATCCTTTGAATTATTCTACTTGGTTTGTTTATGGTTGTGCTGGTTTAGAGCTCCAACAATTTGAATTGGCCGCTGAAGCTTTCACAAGATGTGTATCTATTGATGACGCCGATCCTAAGGGATGGACAAACTTGGCAAATTCATTGTTAAGTCTTGGAAAAACAAGAGAATCATTTAATGCATTACAGAAGGCAGTTAGAGTTGGTGATAAACAAAGTTGGAGAATATGGACAAATTATATGACAGTTGCGGCCCAATTAAGAGAGTGGAATGAAACATTGGTTGCAGCAAGACATATTGTTGAAATTCGAGAAAAATCAGAGGGAGAAAGGGCTATTGAACCCCAAGTATTGGAGAATTTAGTTAAAATCTTATTAGATTCTGAATATCCAATAGAATCAAAAGATGATGAAGATGTTGAGAGGAAACTCAATTATTATCAAAAATCATGCATTGATCTTATTTGCAATAAGGTAGCTTCGTTAATAACTTCATCTTCTCGATTATGGAGATTAGTAGCGAAAGTAGAATTATGGAGACAAAGACCATGGACGTCACTTGAGTGTTTTGAAAAAGGTTACAGAATTTGTATCAATCAGCCATTATTAGAAACAGATGAGACTATTTGGAATGAAGCTGTAGATATGTGTAGCGATTTGGTTGATGCTTATGAAAATTTTGGTGATAGAGAAGGTAGATATCCAGGAAGTAAAGTTTGCAAAGATTGGAAATTTAAACAGAGAACTACTCTAAGATCTCTTATTGGGAGAGGAAAGAGATCTTGGGAGGATAGTGAAGGATGGAATAAACTGATAGAAATGAAGGGAAACTTGTGATTTTTATAAAAAGATAATTAGACTTAGGCATGTTTGAACACATTCATAACGAGTCATTTTCAAATTCATTGGATAGCCCAGGTGGCGGGAATTTCACAGCCCACCCAAAAATGAAAGTTTGTGAACAGGAAGTATGAATGGTGTGTGAATATATTTTTCACACAAATACACAAAGAGTTATAATATAAGTATACTTATAACTAGATTTATAAAAGATACATAGGTCAGTGTAGATTATCATTATAACTGTGGTGTATTATTCCTCCTCTCATGTAAATTTTCCCCTATTCATTGAAATCATAAAATCTTCGAGATTTCTTGTGTCATGTACTGGACTAGCCATTATAAGATATCAAAACTCTGGAGCCTCTCGACAAGTAATGCCGGCACCACTCATCACACAAAACACACCAAAGCTGAAAATCCAAACAGTGATAATAGTAATAATATTGGTTGGACCTCCACAAAAGAATTCAGACTCTGTAATTAACGAAGCTGCAATAGAAACAATAAAAACTGCTAAACATAATTGCCATGAGGGGTGAGAAGACTAAAATGGACCATTAGCTCTAGTAATGAAAATCAACCAATTTTGGGACAGAGCAATTTGAAGAAAAATAATCCCATCAATTGTTCCATAATTCCTTACAATCCCATCAACCCTATGAACAATAATTTTTGACGATGTGATCCATGAACCAAGACCCAATAAAGCACCAAAAAAAATAGATACTCCCCAAAGACTGGGTAAGTTCCACTTAATAGGTGTTTGTGGACAAGGTGCGTTATCATAGGCAATAACTAGAGCGGTAATATCAGTAAATATAGCAATAAATACGACAAGCTTTGGGTGGTTCACTGTTTCATTTAATAAAACAATGCTTAAAGGAAAGAATATCGAAAAATGTATCGATAAAAGCTATTCTGTAAAGAATATATGGGTACATTCTGTGGAATATCTGATTGTGGATAAACCAGGTGCTGTAATACAATATCAGCAGCGGAACGAGCAACATCTGTAACGCTTTCAACAGCAATACCGGTATCAGTATTTTTCAATGATGGAGTATCATTAACCCCATATCCAGTCATTTCTACCAATTTATTTATTTTTTAAAGCATTTGAGCAACATTAAATTTGTGTTCAGAAAATACTTCGGCAAACCCACCAGCAGTTTCAACAGCATTATAAACTTCAGAACATGACATAACCCCATGACTTCCTCTAAGACCTAATCTCTCGTAGTTATAAATCTTGGTATCCATACCTAATTGACGAGGTTTCTTTGGCAATATCTATATACTGCATCACCAGTTAACATCTTTATAGACAATCCAAGATGCTTTGCTTCTCTGATAGTTTTGGCCGTATCATGACGAAGAGGATTTATACAGGGCATAATACCTAAGATTTTCCGTTCAAAAGGGTGAAATTCTAGAATTTTGTTTGTGAATAAAGCAGTTTTAGTAATAAATGTTTGCCAAAGACTTGATCCACGAGCTAGACCATACAAATTTCTTGTAAGTTTATAAATTGGTCTCTTATCTGAAGAAATGTTTATATTCAATTCTTGTCCAAATCTTTATGACATTGAGGACCATAAACATATACTGGTGAATCGATTGAGGCATTGATATAAGCCGCGGTAAAGTCCATAGTAGTGAATTTGTAATCATATTGAATTCCATAATTAATTAATGTAAACAGGCTATCATTTGTTAGAGTAAATGATTCATAGATTTTGGTTGTGTCCTCTAAATCTCCTCTAACGACATACCTAGCCTTTAATTTTTCTTTTCTTTCATTAAGAATCTAATTAGTAGGGAGAATTTTTGTATCAGTTAATGGTTCAGTAATAGGTTCAAAAACATGACATTTTTATCTCTCATATGTTTCCATTCTTGGATCATTGCAGTTTCATATTTCTTATAATCATTAACAGTAATATAATCAATATTTTGTTTGAGATCTTGTTTGTCTTTTACTATAAACTGGATAGTCTGCATTCATACTAATCGCCAAATTCTTAATCTTTTTAAATGTCTTTGACTTTTCATCATTTGTTGATAAATCTCTTTCATTTTCTAGTTCTTTAGTATTTGTCAATTTATCGACTCCTTCTAGAGAAACAGTAATATTTCGATTTTTAATATTATTTGTATCTTTCTCTGTATTGTCATATTCCAAATTATCATTATGTTTAAAAACTGTATAATGTTTCATGTGTATAACTCTTCCACTGTTTGTTAATATTAAACCGGTCCAACCATTGTTACCAATGTAGTAACCTTCATTACCTCTTGGTTCTAATTTACTTTGTGGATAAACTCTGTAAATAACTTTTGAACCAAATCTGTGGATATGACTGGTTGAAGTTTCCGTATTGATAAAATTATAACTACCTTGTTTAATATTTTTCGTGTGGTTATAAAAATGGAGCATAGTCCCATAATGTTTTCTTGTTGAAGTTTGTTATCTCAATGTTTGTATCTAATAATAATGTTCTTACTAAATCTAGCAAAGAGTAATTTTCTCTTTCTATTGTTCCATTAACAGCTGAATCATTAATAGAATTTAACACTTGTCTGACACCATGAGAACGAAGTTCTTCTTTGAGTGCTGACGAAATAAATTCACTTCCATCGTCAGAAACGACTTGTTGTATTTTTTTGTTTGTATGATTGAGAATATAATTTTATAAGGTATTGAAACATTTAGCAATTGTAGTACCTGTTTTATTGGGTATGCAAAATGGTACCGTGAGTTTTGTTTTTCTATCCTTAAAAACAAGAACAAATCTTTTACCTTCGATAGACTTTGGTAATGGACCAAAAATATCAGCATAAAACTCCAGATCGTTTTCATGTTTTCCATTCTTTTCAATAGTTGTTTTCTTTTTGGATTTTTCTTTTAAACAATTCTCACAAACATTACTCATTTCCTCTTTAAGTTGCTTCTTTTCAAACGGTGTTAGAACACACTGTTTAATAGTTGATGTTTATTGATGTGGGCATATTTCTCATGAAGAAAATAAATTTTCTTCAATTCTAATTGTAGCTATTGGCTTGATGATTTCAACGTTCAAGCACAAATGATGATTCGTTCTGGTAATTTTTGCAACATTTTTATTATTGTGTGAAATTAAATTATAATTGGCATATTCCCTTATAAAATAATTGTTTTCATATAAGTATCTTGTAGAAATTGGAATACCAGGAATTATGGCAAAGTTTAATGATAATGTTGAATTATCGTTGAATTTAACGACCAAAGTACCTTTTCTAATATTTTAAATGGTTCACCAATAGGGATTGCAATTTGAGGTATATCATCTATATCTATATTAGTACTGACATTGTGTAATAAATTACAAAGAGTGGAGTTGATGAGGTTGAAACCAGCACCTGTGTCTAAAATTAGATCACGATTGGGTTGAAATGTAGCAACTTTATTAAAACACCAACCAGGAAGGACAGATGATTCAGATTCATTTTTATTTGTGTTTAGATCATTTGTATTATTTTTATTGTTTCGTTTTCTCTCTGGACATTCGAAAAAATAATGTCCTTTGTTATAGGTCGAACAACGAATATCATTGGTACAATCATCAGTTGAATGTTCAGTTGAGCTGCATCTAAAGCAACGTTTGGGTTTGTGTTTAAAGTTACGTTTGTGTTTTGGCTTATTATACTTGTTCAATGAATTCTTATTCTTTTGTTGTTCATTTTGTTGTCCAGTAGGAGGGAGACGTTCTTCTATAAATAAAATCTTTACTATGCCACAAAATAAATCCAAGGACATCGCCAAATATGAGCCCATAATCCAACATGAGATGTTTCTATAAAAACCGGAAATCCAAATTACAGCAAGAGTAAACATAGCGAACGAAAATAAAATAATACCAATACGGTTTGACCTTCAATAAAATGATCTTCACCACTTTCGGCTTTTTCTGTAAAAATAGCAGCTCTACCGACTTCGGTAGCATCTTTAGTAGCAGTAACCACAATAACACAGCTTCCTCTCTTGATTGTAGAAGAGCGTACACCTTCACCAGTAACTATTTTAGCAACCGATCTCTCTGATTAAAGATTCATCAACTTTTAATTCACAATTGCCAACTGACTTACCATTACGAATTACAATGGTTTTATTAACCAGCGCTTTTTTCAAAGTTTCAACGGTGTTAACAGTCGGAAATAAATGGAAAAACTTAACAACAGCATAAAAGATCAATAAAGCAAAATAAATACCAACACCAATCCCTTCGGCCAAAGTAGGGCCCAAAATACCAGAAAGTTCTATAAGAGAAATATAAAATCTTAATGTCAAAATTTTATGTTCGCTTTCCAGTTCATTTTTACCAAACCTTTTAATTAGAGAGCAGTAATATGAAAGATATCTTATAAATTTTGAATGAATTCCAAAAACTTCTTGGATATATTTTTCTGCTTGCAATTGCTAAATTCAGATTCTTGCATATGCATAGGTAAGCCTGTAATCGTTAATCATAGCAGAGTATACCAGGGTATAAGACACACAATTCTAATAATCTTTTGAAAGACCACCATTATTGTAGTTGAGCAGCTATTAACTGATAGCATTAGAATAAAAAGTTATAGAGGACCTTTTGGCCCCAAAATCGATTTGGAAATGGCCATTGTTCTTGGTTATCGTTACCACGGGTGGATAACAATCATGTCAACACCACAAGATATTGAATTAATTGATAACATAATAACAAAAGTATAATAAAGTGAAAATTCCAATTTTAGGAATTATTCAAAATACTATATCCAAAACGTTTAAACGAATCCATATTTTTGGTATTTATTTTGGAATTATTGAACAAAGTGAAATAAAATGGAAGAAAGCTTAAGAAATTTTATTCAAATTGTAAAAATAAAAGAAGGCTTTTTGTGTTTTTTTGACTTTCCTCCAATTGTATCATGGATCTAAATTTTATAAAGCGCCGCTTGTGTCGGTAACCCGGGGTGAAAACATCAATACTTACATAATATTCCATTTATATAGTTTTGATCGAAAATTTCTTATTGAAGACTAGTTAGGTAGTATATTTTGAATAGATAATTCAATTAATCAAGTTTTTGGTTTATAAAAAAGTAAACTTTAATCTACAATTCCAAGTTACCATTGGATCTAAGAGCGAAGAAATCGTGATTATAGACATGCAAGAGAGCTCTTCTTTTTGTTGTTAGGTTATTGATTATTGTGTTTTCGATGTCTCAGACATTCTTGATATTGATTTTATTTTCATTTTCATTTTCATTGTTATATTAAAGTCGATATTTGTCTTTGAGTCCGGAATATTAGGTTATCATATTTTGCAAATTAGAAACTAATAAATGAAATGTAAAATAGCCTTCATTACAAATTTTTCCTTTGGAGATTATCCCTATAGTATTAACCACGTAGTAACATACATGTATTTACTCAAAAATATTAAAACATCAATCGATTTTGTTTCTTACTTCCCTGATGAATTATCTCTAGTAATATTTTCACATTTGCAACCTACAACTTTACTCCGATGTAGAATAGTATATCTAATTCATGGAAGCAAATAGTTGGCAGTTATAATGATGATATATGGAGAGCAAAGTTTTTTTTTTCAAGATCAAAAAAATTGGAAATATTATATGATAATTCAGTAACTGATTCATACAATAAGAATTTGGGACAGCGAAACTTTTCAATATTTAAAAGTTACAAGTGAACCAAATATTAAGTTTTTATTACAATTAGTAGTGAATATTGGTCTTACTTATACAATTTTCAAATAATGAATTGGGATTAAAAGAAAATATTTACTTCAACTTTCATTTGGATGTTGTTTGTTGTATGCATATTAATGATAAATATTTGGTTTCTGGTCCATGGGTTGGGACTCGTATAATTCGAGTTTACTAGATTTTAAACTAATAGATCGTCTGATAATACCAAATGATAGGGAATCTTCTTCTTCTGCAAATAGTGTCGCTTTTTCACAATGATTATATTGTATGTTGTAATCATTCTATTACGATTTGGAAACCAAGTCTTGATATTTTAGAGCATCAATATTTATTTGTTGGTCAACGAGGCAGATTAACAGTTCTGGATTTACACTCATATAACAAATATTTTACCATATGAAGGAACAGATGAAACATCATATAAGGGTAACAACCACCAACAACGCGAATGTATTCACTCGATATTGTGTATATATAAACTACTTATCCTAATATATTCTCCTGACTAGTTTTCACAGCGTCCTCTATTTGTGATTCAAAGATTGTGGGTTGTTTCTTCTTTTTTACCCTGTTTTTAATGGTATTCATTTCAACCTCCAGAAGTCCCCTTAATTTCTCATCAGTAGCCACTGAATTTTCATTGTGAGAGAGAGCAACTTGGTCTTGCCTCTTCTACCCTTTTTCAATTGTTTTACTTTATTTTTATAAAGCTCCGGGTGCTTAATTCTGGAAATTAAACTGATTGTTCGTTTCTCCATTTAGCAAATGTCTCTGCATATTTCTTATCTTCATCCCTTTTAGTATACAAAATATCTAATTTCTAATAAAAATCTATGGCAAAATCCTCATCTGAAAATCCTCTTTCATATTCCTCATCGAGATTAAGCAAGTTATCGTTTGGTGGTGGTACATCCACAGAAATAGACTTTACTTGGTTCACCACAACACTCGAATTAATCGGTCAAATACCACTCTTCTCAAATCCCGATGTATAATATTGGAAGACGTTAATCTATTACTTTTTGCATATAACATTGCTGACATATAAGGTCATTTTTTTGCGGCCGGTGGCTGGAATTTGGTTTATAGAAATTTTCTTTGTACTTGTGGTTTCTTTGTTGTACGCATCTTCACCGGTCTAAAGCAGCTGATTCAACCACTTGGTATCAGCTGAGATGAATGGCTAGGCTGAACCATCAAGTCTACATTATTTACCCGGCATCCTTTGATTGGCAAAAAAGTGGTATAAGAGGAGTGACCATCGACAACCAATAACTGTCTTCTTTTTCGGCTGGTATATTTAAGAAAGGTATTCTGGAACCACTCAAGAAAGAGCTCAGAATTGATGTAACCAGTTGAGGACCACTTGGCTCCTCAGGAAAAATACAGAGCCAGATATCGGCGATCTCGCCCATTTGATAGCCTGTCTCATCGCAATTATAAATATCTCTTGGTTCGTAACGATTTTCTTGGATTAAGTCACCTAAGGTTTTGAACCATCTTTCCAGGTCTTCTTTATTACTACTAAAAACCCTATAGGGATCCAATCCTTTAGCTTTCTTTGTTCTAATTCTGCAATTTCTGATTTCTCCTTAAAAAAATTCCTATCCAATTATTACTTACATAATGGTGAGTGGTGGTGCTGGTGACTTTGTTGTATATGGTTTTACTGAAAATTTATGAAAAAAATATTTAAAACGTTTATAATCAATCTATTGAAGGTTAAATATTGAAAATAAACATTCTATATCGTTGTTTAAAGAAATTTCAAGTGATATAAATTTAATATATTAATTCCCCATTACAAGGGAAATGTAACATAATATTAATGTTATTTAACTTGTTTGCATTTAAGGCCTATTTGATAATTATTTAATGTTAAAATATATCTCTTAGACTTCCTTCTAAATTTTCCTCCCTTTCAATTACAATAATTTTATATATTTCTAGAATGCTATTTAATTTATTATAATTGGAAAATAAATTCTTGATGATATAGATTGGTAATTATAATGGTTCCTTATATCATCAGGTTTGGAATTTTTGACAAACGTCAGGTGACTCTATGGCGTTCATGAGGAATAAAAGAGATTTTTCTATGTATGATTGTTAAAGGACAGACTTTACTAGTAGACGATGATGATGATGGATATAAGTGAATATATTGCATTTGTGATTTATATTCCCGGATAAAAACAATAATTATAACAATAAGCAGTTAACGTTTCTTCAGCTTGAATGCCATTTCTACAACATTTAAATGCATTTATTTCCGCATTTTTCTATAATTTAAAACCATGTATGAGTTGGTATATTTTCAGATTTCTATATTTAGTGTCCAATTGTAATTAGAGAAGGTTATAATCAAGAACATAGTTAACGCTGCGGAATAATTAATCGAGCCTATACAATTGAATCCACCAAACAATCATGTCCCTAAGCGAAGATTCCGCAATTTAAAAAACGCTATTTCAAATATGATCAACTGCTATGATCATACTATAGCTATAAATTTCCAAAAGATCAATAGTTAACTATCCTGGTATACGAAATAAGTTATATATACGTTAATCCTAGAGAATATGTCAATAATCGTAAGTTTAAGAGTTGTATAATCCTTTGATCCCAATCTTTACTTGTGATTATAATATAACTACTTAGCCTCCATTTGGAATAGATATAACCTATATCTCCGGAGGGGTCTATTTATAAATACTAAGCAGTATCTAATAATATGTTTTGAGTATTATGTGGTATTCTGAAACAATGAGACAACAACATTTATAACTTCACTAGCATATAATATTGCGACTTAAATCATCTCCACATTATTTAATTGCATTTAGAAACAACCAATGTTGTATTGAATTATTTATAGAATCAAAATGATAAGACGTTTTATAATAAGTTTATGAGACAAGTTGACAGTTAAGGCATTTTGCGGGTAGTCGTCCACAACCACAACTATACACGATTTCAACCAACATTTCCAGGCATTTCAGAGGAACCAAAACAGATACTTCCGCGATTTTTGGGGATTTTCTTGATGATTAAGATCAAAATTTAAACAGAGACGATGAGCGTCAATTTAGGAAAAAACACCCCGATTCCAAATGCTACATTGGAAGCGTCCTGACCCGATAAAATTGAGATGAGACAGACCCGGGTTGAATATTCGGAGGTGGATGGATGTTTCCGGTTTAAGATTGTGTTTGTCTTTTGTTATTCTTTCTTTTAATCTCCACGCTTATTTGAATATCTGTGATATTCCTTCCTTCATTGAACTCATTTTGGATCTTCCTGTCAAATTTTCTGTGAAGCTTTCTGTGAAAGTGTTTGTTTTTCCTTAATTTTATAACCTTTGACAACATGAACCAAGACGAATTCTGCTTCGAGCAACCTCTTCGCATACCGAAGCAAGCCCCTATTTCTAACGATGCAACGGGAACAGAGATGGATACAGAACTCCCCGAAAGGCGAACAAACCGAGTGGATCCATGGCTTATTATTGACTTGCAAAAAAAACAAATCGCACAACTTACCTCGAAATTGGATTATGCTTACGAATTGATCGAGAAGTATAAGAAACAACTAAATAGAAAAGATGCTAGACTTTCAAATAGTTCATCAACTTCGAATATAAGAAGGAAAAGAGCTTCAAGTTCACCAATGATGATAGTTGATGAACCATGTGTTGCTGATTTAACACCAACCAATAGTTTATCAAATAGTAATTCAAACAAAGAAAATGGGGATGATTCTTCAGGTTCCGAATATTCCCCCGTACCACCAGAATCGGATTATGAAAATGATCAAGAAAGTATACCAATTGTCGTTGCTTCGGCTGCCGGTTTACGGATACAGAAAAGTTTAGATAGCTTATCGATGTTGTCTAAACAAAGTGGATATTCTAATAATACTAAGCAATCTACTTCTAATTATAATAGTAACAACAGTAACAATAATCTAAAAGAAATAAATGATGAAATAGAAGAAGATGGCTTATTACGAAAACCTTCAAAACATGATCGATCAGTTTCAATGCCGATAAATGCACCGAGAGACTTACATGTAGACACAACTGCACCTTCAACAGTTTCTACTTTGAATTCTAATTTTAGTCCAAGAAAAAGTTTACAATCATTACCACTGGATTCTGGTATGTCTATTAATTCTTCAGAAACAAGTATCAAGACATATTCTCCTATTCGGAAAGGGAACGCATCTGTTTCATCTCCTATAAGGAAATCTTTCCGGGCTCTTTCCAATTCATCAACAACTAATAATAATCAACAGCCATTATCGCCTGCTAGATCTAATTTATTAAATAATGATAATTCATCAATAGTGGTTCATCAAAGAACGAAATCGACTGAAGTACCGGTAACATTATTTGTTAAACCAGAAGAAATGTCATCAATTACAATCCACGTTCATTCATCAATATCATCATCATCAATTAATTCATCAAAGAAATCTTCAGCAGATCCAATTATAACTTTTTCATGTAGAGATCGAGAATCAAATAAAGAATTATGGAAAATTAATAAATCATTTAAATCAATTTCACAATTAGATAAAGAAATTAGATTAAATATTTCAATATTTTCATTACCTAAATTACCAAATAAGTCATTATTTTTATCACATTCACCAATTAAAATAGAGAATCGTCATCAATCTTTATTAAATTATTTTCAAGCAATTTTTTCAATTCCTCATTTACCTCATGATACTGCAATGAAAATTTGTAAATTTTTATCTTCTGATATTGTTAATCCATTAGATGATAATTCAATGGGTGG
The DNA here is from genome assembly GCA_001600815.1 of Alloascoidea hylecoeti. Lineage (NCBI taxonomy): Eukaryota > Fungi > Ascomycota > Alloascoideomycetes > Alloascoideales > Alloascoideaceae > Alloascoidea > Alloascoidea hylecoeti. The sequence goes on from BCKZ01000007.1 coordinate 374,892, forward strand.
TAGAAAAGAAGGTTATGTTACAACAAGAGGTAAAGGTTTAAGTGGTTGGAAAGCAAGATATTGTGTACTCGATGGTTCAATATTAGATTATTATGATGAAAGAAATGGTACTTTATTAGGTTCAATTACATTATCTGGTGCAAGAGTATTTTGTCAAATAGATGACAATACAAATAATAATACTAATAATACTAATGATAAAACAAGTTATAGGCATGCCTTTTCAATTGTTGAACAACAAAAGGGTAATCAAAGTACAAAACATGTCTTTTGTGCAGAAAGTAATGAAGATAGAGATGATTGGATGGAAGCATTACTTGAATTTATTGAACCTGTTGGTAATTCAAATAATAATCATAATAGTTTATATCAACTTGGAAATGGTAATAATCGATCTGGGCAAAGTTTTGGATCAACTGAACCATCATTACCGTCAGTTGGACCATCAAGTGGAGATTATTTAACATCATCAGGATCAATTAAAAATAATGGCAATAATTTATCAAATAATAATAATCATAAATCACATTCAAGAAGTTTAAGTGGTTTGTTAATGAATACTGATGATTTAGAAAAATCAATGGAAAATGCAATAACTTTAGAAAAAGAACGAGAAAAAGATTTAAGAAAACAAAGAAAAAGATCATTTTTCCCATTTAAAACAAATATTTTACAACATACAAGTAATTCAACTTCTTCAATATCAAATTCTGGTTCATTTAATAATAATAATATTAATGCAGTTACTGATTTAACTGATTTGGCATTCTCTTCAGATTCAAGTCCAAGGGCTCCTTCTAGAGCTAGTGGTCAAGGTTCAATGGGGACTCCAGTACAAACAAATAATAATGAATCATCACCGTATCAATTAAAAGCGTTACCTAGATCTCCAACATATGGAAGATTTGTTGAATCTCCGTTAAATTATACACCTGAGGAATCAATGTCAAATCCTGTCTTTGGTGTAACTTTAGAAGAATCAGTTAATATTTGTTCAAAAGATTTAGATGGTAAAATAATACCAGCTGTTGTATTTGAATGTTTAGTTTATTTGGATAAGCATGATGCAATTTTTGAAGAAGGAATATTTCGATTAAATGGTTCATCATCAATGATTAAATCATTAAAAAAGAAATTTAATGATGGTATTGATGTTGATTTATTTAAATTACCAACATTACCAGATATAAATTCAATTGCAGGATTATTAAAATTATATTTAAGAGAAATTAAAAGTGAAATTTTAACAATTGAATTACATTCAAAATTTAGAGATGCAACATTATTTCCAAATTTTTCAACAACCTTATTAACATATCAAGGTTTAGTTGAATTATTGCCTCAAAAAAATAAAGATTTATTATATGTTTTATTTAAATTTTTAGATATTGTCATTGAAAACTCAAATTTAAATAAAATGACTTTAAGAAATTTAAGTATTGTTTTTTCACCAACTTTAAATATTAGTATTGATGTTTTATTACCTTTTTTAAGTGATTGGGGTTGTATATTTAATGGAAATTCACCAGATTTTGAAAAATTTAAAAAGGTTGTTGATGTACCATCTATTAAGTTTTAAATTATCAATACTACTTCAAAATATAAAGGAAAGACATTTTAATAAATAAATGAATAATAATTTCATATGCTCAATCAAAATTAACGATTCTTTTACTTCACTGATGGACTTTTAACTGGGTAATACATAATTGGTATTGGTATTGACCGGTTGGCCGGTTGGTTGAAATTGTGATATTTGATTTAGTTTTGTTCTTTTTTACCGGTTCAACAATAGACACAGTTAATATAAACAAAGATAAAAGAAATTATTATACACTTATATTATCAGAGTTTTAATTCTTTCCAAGATTTGAATATAAATTGAATTTGAAATTGAAAGTTAAAAATTTTCATATCTGATCTTTTGATACAATGTATTTTCTTTGGGATTTTTTATATTATGGCCAGGTAACTTTAGAATTTAAATTTATTTCTTTAATTGATTACTTTTATTTGCAATTTAATTCTAGTTAACGGTGTATCATTTATATATATATATATATATTTTATCATTCTTTTTATTCGTTTTATTCGTTTGACAATTTTTATATTTTTATTTTATATTTGTTTTTTGTTCTTATTCTTATTCTTATTGTTAATTTAATTCAAGTTTAATTGTTCCATTAATATCAATCAATCTAATATATTCTTAAGGGTGAATTTCACAATGATTAATTATTTATATAAATTTAAATTTGATTTTTAACTAAATTAAAATACCCTTAAACTAATAATTGATTCCTAATATAACCATTAATAAAACATTGTGTAACAAATTTAAAGAAAACAAAAAAAGAGAGGAACAATTATGTATCATGATATGTCCCCATATCGTATGGTATGGGGAGAAAATATATATTCAAATTCACTATAACCGGATATATGAATTATAAAGCTAGTAATCAAGTAATTAATGTAATAATGAAATATCAGTAACTGGGGCATTGGTATTTGAAGAGTTTGTAGAAGTAGTAGAAGCAGAAGCAGCTCTTCTCTTCTTTAAAATATTTTCAATGAAAAATTCTCCAGCTTTATAAGATGATCTAACCAATGGGCCACTTGCACAATAAGCAAATCCCATTTCTAAAGCTTTCACTTCCCAATATTTGAATTTTTCAGGGGTAATGTATGCTGAAACTTTCATATGTCTTTTCGTTGGACGCATATATTGACCAAATGTAACAATATCACAATCAACTTTACGTAATTCTTGTAAAGTTGCTAAAACTTGATCATCAGTTTCACCAAAACCTAACATTATACTTGTCTTTGTAAGAACTTGTGGAGCTGATTTTTTAGCTTGGTTTAAAATTGAAAGACTTTGTCGAAATGTTGCTCTCCTATCTCTTATAAAAGGAGTCAAATCTTCAACAGTTTCCAAATTATGAGCAAAAACATCAACACCTGAAGTTGCCAGAACTGTAGCCATTTTTAAATCTCCACGAAAATCACCAGATAGTGTTTCTACCAAAATATGAGGAGCTTTTTGTTTTATTCGTCTTACAGTATCTGCGAAATGATAGGCACCACCATCTGATAAATCATCTCTATCAACAGTTGTTAAAACGACATAACCAAGACCCCATCTTGCAATTGCTTCAGCTGTATTTTCGGGCTCGTGTGGATCCAAAGGTGCAGGAGCTCTATTTGTTTTAACTGAACAAAATCTACAACCTCGTGTACAAGTATCTCCCATTAACATTATTGTAGCAGTTGCTTTACTTTTATCAGTACCACCCCAGCACTCTCCAATATTCGGACATCTTGCCTCCTCACAGACTGTATGTAGTTTGAGACCTTTAACATCATTTTTTAATTTTGTGAAGTTTCTACCTTTTGGAATGGGGACCTTCAACCATTTTGGCAATCTAGCATCCGGATCTTGACGGGCTCTAGTTACTGGATCGATGAATAATTCCTCTTTATCGGCAGCTTTTTTCGTTAAAAAGTCCTCAAATGATGGACCTTTATTCAGCTGATCAGTGAATATCGTTGTTCTGCGACGACGTGGTTTAACTGGCTTATTGACTGATTCACTAACTGATTCACTATCTGATTTCCCTGAGACAGATGCAAAATATCTACCATTGTTGAGGATAACAGGCACAATCCTCGTCGCACTCCTCATATTAACCACTCGAGCAGCCTGACACAACGAACCCACCCCAATACTTTTCATCATATCTTTTTAAATGTTAATTTCAATATTTGTTAAGAGAAGAGGCATTGGTCAGCAAATTATATTTTTTGTGTATAACAAGGAGATGTCACGTGGATGACTCGGTGAAAATGTTCCGATGAAAAAACTTGCGAATATTTCCTTCGTATGGTGCCGTTTATTTAATACATTCATTATACCGTAGAAGACCACAACAAAATGTACAAAAATAAAATATAGAGCATATAGGTTTTCCACTCTGAATCTGCCATATTTTAGACAAGACTCTGTCACATCATTGTTTTTACCTTTGACGTACTGGCAACTCACAAGTTACAATATATTTCGTTAATTGTCTTCCTCATAAGCTTAGTATACATTTTATTCGCCATGTATATGAAGTAAGTGGCTCAATAATTTTTAATTTAGCTACCCAATTTGGCATATTTGTGTATTCATTTTAACCATGGGGAGAATAACGTTCGTTATCGTGGTGGTACACATATTGCGCAACCTTTTCTCAATATATTTCGTGATTTAGACGACACATAAATTTTATGTATTTCTTTTGTATTAAATTAAACGAACAATGAGCACCCTATTATTGTTTAGTTGAAACCCCAAATTCGTCAGCTCCCTTTATATCTTTAAATTTACTATGCATATCATTATACTAGGTAAAGATAACTTTAAAAACTAAAGTCGATAGATAGATGGCCAAATAAAACTACTATTCTCTTGTGTTTTTGTTGTGGTTTGTGTCGTGAAGTTATGTGGTGTGTATATATGGTATATGCATGCACAAAGTAATGCATGTCGACCCTACAATATCCATTAGCAATACTAAATACAGTAGATTTTCTATGCGCATACCCCTAACAATGAATCAGCACATGTGCAGCCCCAATAAAAAGATTTCACAATCGTCCCCACTATGTATTATGCGTCAATCTCAGTGAGCCGCTTCATATCCGTTAAAATTATCTAACATTTATCATAAGGAGATCTATTTCTGTATTAATTGTTGTAATATGGCTTTGTTGTGTTCTTGATATAAGCTTATAATTCTTGTTTTTTTTAATATTTAGCTACTAATCAGACTTAAATATGATCGTGCACGTGAAATTTATTATCTCTTTGTATTTATTCTACAGCCCTCTCTTTTTTTAGTGATGGTGAAACTACTTCCTCTGGAGCAAATAATTCCATTGATAATATTACACAAAGTTTAAATTATTTAGACATTGCTAAACACATATGTGGTGATGATTTACTCGAAGAAAATGCAGAATTAATTAGAAATCTTTGGAATCAATTAAAGGCATCTGGTTTACTTCAAGAATATTATTCTAGTTTACAACCTCAAGCTGATTTACAAAATCAAGCAATAACACAAAGAGAAATTAATTTGGATGATTGGGATGATTTGATTACAGATGACCTGTTTCCAAATCATCAGTTAAGAGTTAAGGAGAATAATCCTGAAATTTTAGGTATTGATACAGTTAAACAATATACAGGATATATTGATATCGCAGAAGGTGATAAACATTATTTTTATTGGTTTTTTGAATCAAGAAAGGATCCAGAAAACGATCCAGTTGTAATTTGGTTAAATGGTGGTCCAGGTTGTTCATCAACAACAGGCCTTTTCTTTGAATTAGGTCCTTCGTCGATTTCAAAAGATTTGAAACCAATTCGTAATCCTTATTCTTGGAATAGTAATGCAAGTGTCATTTTCTTAGAGCAACCACTTGGTGTTGGTTATTCATATTCTTCTTTAGGAGCAAAAGTTTCAAGTACTGATCAAGCAGCTAAAGGCTTTTATGTATTTCTTGAATTATTTTTTCAAAAAATTTAAAAATTTAGACATTTACCATTTCATATTGCAGGTCAATCATACGCTGGACATTATATTCCAAGATTTGGATCAGAAATAATAAATCATCCGGATGGAACCTTTAATTTAATTTCAGTGTTTATAGGTAATGGTGTAACAGATACATTTAAACAGTTGGCATACTATGGTCCAATGGCTTGTGGTCAAGGTGATTATCCAGCTGTCGTTTCACCACAAACATGCAAGGACTATGATACACAATCTAATGGAGGTTATGCGATAATAGAATCATGTTATAAAACCGGATGGACACCCGTTTGTATTCTAGGATAATTTGTTAATAACAACTTGATTATCAATTTTGTGGGTTCTGGAAGGAATGAATATGATATTCGTGATAAATGTGTAGGTGCTCAATGTTATCCTGATGCAGTATATAAAGACACTTATTTGAGTCAGGAAAACGTAAAAAATGCTCTTGGTGCACATTTGGAAGGTAACTTTTCGGATTGTAATGTTATTGTTTATTTCCAGTTTGGATTCAGTGGCGACTCGGCAAGGCCATTTCAACAATATGTCACAGAATTATTAAATAAAGAAGTGCCAGTATTGATATATGTAGGTGATAAAGATTATATTTGTAACTGGTTGGGCAATAAGGCATGGACAGATGCTTTACCGTGGAATGGAGCTGAAGCATATAGCCATTCTCCAACAGAACAATGGATTACTAATCATCCTGTAAAAAACGGTTCTGCTGGAACTGTTAAAAGTGCAAATAATTTGACATTTTTAAGGGTTTTTGATGCTGGACATGGGGTTCCACATGATCAACCACCTGAGAATGCATTAGCAATGTTGAACAGCTGGATATTTAGTGGTGCTATTAACTAGAATATATGTTATTTTTTATTAATTCTTCAAAGATGTAGATAATATACTCTAAAAATATAACCCTTTTATCTATTAATAGCGCTATTTTCAAAAATAATTTCAGCAGAAAAAGGATTCTATATGCATAACAGGGCAAAATAATTGTAAACATGTGCCTGCATATTTCCTTGCTTCATAAACTGCTATCATTAAAAGAATATTGATTTAATCCATAAACGAACATATACATCATCTTTAAAAGATAATACAAATATCAGTGGTAATGAAATTTTCTGTACTAGATGTAAGAGGGGCTTGTGTGATCTTTATCTTTAACTGTCTCTAAAGAACTAGTATTATCATGTTCCCAAGGAATGATCTGTTGGATAACTATCATGATCACTGTAGCTATTGATATCACCAGTTCTCTCTGGCTCTGGAGACGGAGTAATTAGAGAAAACAAAATTTGTTTAATTGCTTGAATTTGAATCAGTTGTAGCATCAGTATCATTATTATTCGAGCTTTGCCTAGCGGTACTAGTTGAAGCTCCATCATATATATATTATTAATCTCCAACTCGTCAAGTTTAATAGACTAGTTATTATTCTCAACCAGTTGATAAGACATGTTTATTAATAAATATATAAATTCCAATAGTATAAATGGAGTGAGAGGAGTTTTAGAAAAAACTCATACTAGAGCTGGAAAAAGAATGTGCAGCCATATATTTGGTTTTTAATTAAAAAAGAGTTTTGATTGTAAATAAATATACATGTATATTCTATACCTTAGTTTTATAAGGACTCGTTCATTCTTGCTGATGACTCTTTTTCAGATATTCTCACCTTGTCTTCAAAATTCAAACCACACATGATAATACCAGCTTTGGGAATATGACCGTTAGTTATCTTGCATGAAGATACCGAAATTTTCGACGAGGTGAAGCTCATTTTTCGGAATTGTATCGCGAGACAGTTTCGCGATACCCATCAACATTAATCTTAAAAGTGAAACCCCAGAAAATACCAATATTCTTTTACTACCCTTTAAAAATGTTTCCAATGTGGTTTTTGAGGAAATGATATATCAGATATTTCTGATATGTTTCATTCTACATACATTGGACCTTTATTTTTTAATTGATTGGATTAACTCAATCTGCCTATGTAGTCTCATACAGCTGTAAGCCTTATAAGATATCTCATTATTAACCGAAATTAGTGTTTAGTTCAAACACTAATTCATCAGCTGCCTTTATATCTATCTGAACTCCAAAATAAACCCCATAATCTATAATTAAATTTTGTTATTATATAACTATTTATCTAATTATTTTCGTTATTACCAGTACTATCCATTTGCTATACCAGTATATGCATGCACTCATCTTGAAGAAGTAGGTTTTATTGTGTCATTTTGTACATTATCCTTAGTTATTTGTATGGGCCAAAATGAAACGACAATATGCAGATTCGCCATTTTCTACCCTCTGTTGTCTCCAGCATGGTTACTATAGCATAATGGAAGTAATATTAGTGGCGTGGGGCTGTGAGTGTTCTTCTACGCTTTGGCGTATTGAGCTCTCTAGCTCCAAGCTTCCCACACACATCTCTTTGTTATCTCTATAATTGTGCTATCAGTGGTCATTCCCCTCTTATAAGTCTGAATTCCTGGAATAGTTTTCAGGGGATCTTCGAGCACTGTAGTTGTAGTGAAAGGTTGAGCGAATAAAGCTTACTGCATCCCCTTGATGTGTCCAACAAGTGCATAAACTTATATCTCATAAGGTTATATGTTTTCAATTTTTCCAACCACACTTTGAAAGCGTCTTCTTTACATTCTTGGTGGACATATATCATCCAAGTAAATCCTCATATAAAATGAATTTTCTCTCAATTTGTTTGGTTACTTCTACCTCTTTTTAACCTGTCCCAACCTCTCAAAACCTATATGCATCTGGGAGTTAACAGTATTTGAGAAATACGAATGACATGCATATACGACATGGTTTGAATAATTTGTCTATTTGATCTATTTGTTTATTTATTAATTTATTTGTTTGTCTAAATAAGTAAATAAAAAAAATAAAAAAAAAAGTAGAAACCAATTGTTTTCTAAAAATGACAGCCTTCCAGCCACGAAGAAGAAGTTGCCCCAATTTACTGGTTGAATCCGAATTCATTTCATCTTCTTGAAATAAACCTAACTATCTGAGATATTGTTTCTTGTTTTTAAAATCTCTAACGTAAGGGTGATGATTTTATTTATTCAAAATTTTCGTAATACTTTCGATCACATTTTGAATTAAAATCCACAGCCTTATTTTGAATTAACAAGTACTGAACTATTTTATTATGATATTCAAAACAAAACAATAGGAAATGAAAGTGGAATATATCACAAAGTTTGAGATAATATAACGATTGGTGGATTAAATTCGTTGACAGTTTCAGAAAGTTTATATCAAAGAGGACTATCTAAGGTGAATAGTGTAGCTATTTGGCTAGGTCAAGATAACTTCAAAGGGATAGTTACTTTTGGAGGTTTGTATAAAAGTCTATTAAAGAAACAGAAAATAAAGGAATTTCCAGCTGTCTATCTCACTCAAATAACCTCAGAAATCATTTAATAACGCCGCTAGAGAATGCAAGTATTCAAAGTAATGTATTCGTTTACAATGTGACAGAAAATGCAAGTTTTAGAGATACCAATTATTTCTATTATCCAGATAATTTCTTAAAAAATATAGTTTCGCTTCATGACTTGAATAGATCAGATGAGAATGCAGAATTTGTTGTTGACTGCCAACTTGCTCAATCAATTCCAGGTGATCTATATTTAGTATTTCTATCCAAAAAGAAAATAAAACAAAAGAAAATTCCTCAATACATTCTACGTCCATCCATGAGACTTGTGGACTTCCAGTCGGTTCAACATCAGAGTTTGAAAATGTTGGATTGAATGAAAAAATCATTGGACTGTATGCTGCTCATTGGTATTATCTAGTTTTTGACTATACCTCATACTCGTTTAGCTTCGTACAGGTTGTAACTAACCAGAAAATGTATATATATGACAATTTTGAGTTGTTAAAAGACAAATGGAATAAATTTTCTCTGAAGCCAGCGGGTGAGAATTATACAGGGTTGATTTGAGAAATTGTATTTACTTCTTTAGTAGCATTAGAAGTTTATGTTCAAGTAGGTAATATTAATCCGCTATTAATTGGTATTGATATTAATAAAGCTTTTGAATTAATGGGAGAAGATAGGCCAGTTGAGAGACCTATTCCACAGGGCGCTGAGAAAAAAAATAAAGGCCTGAAGCAGCTTCTCCTTCAGTTCCTGATCAGGCACATAATAAATGAATCAACAATAATGACGCTTTTAGTGTTGATCTTGAACGTGGTCCCGAAATGGTAGGTCTTAAAGCAGGAATTAGAAGAGTATCTCAAGACGAAAGTTCAGATGATGAATTATCAAACTATGTTGGGTATATATGGCACTCTTAGAACACTAACATCCAAACATCCCAGCAAGCAAAAACGGGGTAACCCAATTGTTGAGCGTCAATTGCGAATATTTACTCTATACACCCAACAATGGGGTCACCCTGCTTTTGATTCTAATTTTACACTAAGCTTTCTTACTTCCGATATATCCCAATAATAAAATTATGAAACTAAGCCTACTTTATATCCGATATATCCTATATTATTGCCTAAACATTAACATTAGTATATTTGAAATATCCAAGTTGTATTATGTGATATATATATATGACATGATTGATACATAATAGCTGTGCTATATAAAGATGATATAACAGATAATTATTACAGTTTCAAGTTTTCTAAACATCATTCAGTTACGTTGGGATAAGACACCATACTATAACTACACAATTATTATAATTACGGAGAATATCAACGGGATTATTCGCATGTTTGCCACTCTATTCAGACAAACTTTATATCATAAAAATTAGTTGAATATGTGTATTTATTGATATCTGATTTGTGGAAATCGTTATCCTGGCGTCTATACACTTGTAAGAATTAATCCTGGTAAACGCAGAAAAATTCGTTCGTTTAAAAAAGAATGTTTGTAAACAATCGATCTCTGATAATATACGAGATTTCAGTATTATATAAATTAAACCGATTTCCTGCCATAGCAGCTCGTTAACATTAACACAACAATTTGATAATTTAAAATATTAAAAGCAATCAATTTCAAATAATTTTTTTTTTTTTCATTTTTTTTTTCAAATATTAATAATGGGTTTATTAGGAAAAGTTCTTCCCATTTTTTCAACTGACCCAACTTCTGAAATATCAAAAATTCTCCCGATTGCTGATTGTGCAGCAGAATGTTCTATTGAAGATTGTTATACTAAATTTCCATCATCTTTAAAGATTGAAAAAGATTCTCCTTTATGGGGGTCAGCCAGACCACATGTACTGCATATCCTAATAGCTACAGGTAGTAAAGATTGGAGTCATTCTGTAACTGATTCTAGTTCATTGGCAGCAGCCGTTGATAAATGGGGAGGAATTTTAGGGAAAAAATTAGCAGGAGGGACAGTGAAAATTTCAGCATCATCAATTAGTCCACCTAAATCAACATTTACTGAAGAATTTGATAAATTACCAGCTAAGGAAAGGCCAGGTGTGGTATTGATACTTCCATATATGGTGAAATTAGAGAATATAACTCCTTCAAATGCAGCGTCAGTGTTAACAAAGGTTATGGAAAACTTAAATGAAATGAAACAAAAACAATCACAAAAAACCCCAGAGATGCCTAATATTATCGATGGTGTAACGATAACGAAAGTTAAAGATAAAGCAATTGTTTTACTATGTTCACACCGAACTAGAGATAAGCGCTGTGGGATAACTGCTCCTTTAATGAAGAAAGAGTTTGATATACATTTACGGGATAACAATTTATACAGAGACTCGGATGATGAAACGCCTGGTGGTGTTAATGTTTATTTTGTGTCACATATTGGGGGTCATAAGTTTTCAGCCAATGTCATGATATATTTAGATAGTGGTAAAAGTATTTGGATGGCAAGGTGTACTCCGAGAAATGCTAAGCCTATTGTAGAGCATACCATTTTACAGAACGGTGAGGTATGGCCCGAACTTGTCAGATCCGCTTCCACCAACAAAGTAATGGATTGGTGATCAGGTATCACGGTATATATAACTTATAGTTAATTGTGTATAAATAATAATATGGCTTTCATTGTTTCTAGATTTAAAAATAACAATAAAATTTAATATCTTGAGGTTATAAACTTTTTTTTAAACTATAAATAAGATAGAGAATCCCAATTATCCCAATTATTCATATGCTTCTCTAAAAACATTAAGAATATTGATTCGTTGTTGAAAATTATCAGCCTTTGATGGAACTAAATTTCCTTTTCCCAAAAGGAATGATAATCTCTTGTATTCTTTACTAATAAAGAATTCTTGCTTATCTAAAATCTTGTTGATAAGCTTTTTGTAATAAGATGCAGTCTTGGCTTCAATAATGTTTAATCTTGAAAGCAATTCAGCTGCAAGTGAAGTCTGTTCATCCTCGCTAGCGTTAATCAACTTCTTTATATCATTATCTAGACTGGCAATAACACCAGCATGACTATCCAAAGAACCATCAGCCTTACGGTTAAGTCCGGCATGTAGATTAATATACTCAACTAAGTCACCGACTTCCCTTCCTGATTCATATGCAATTGGATTCTTTTTGTCACCTTTTGGAAAGTAAAGAATTGTTGGGAAAGAACCAACATTATATCTGGATGTAAGGTAATCGGCTGGACCATCAGTTGTAGAAACTTCAGCTACTATAATATCATCATCATTTTTGTAAACTGTAGCAAGCTTTTCATACTCTGGCTTTAATCTCTTACAATGACCACACCAGCTGGCGGTAAAGGCCACGATTGCAGGTTTATCACTACCAACAACAATATCATCGAAGTTGTCATCGTTGACTTTAATAATAGCAGATGCAGGTTTGGGTTGAACTTTAGCTCTTGCACCAGTCTTTTGTGAAACATACGAAACCAAAGAATCAAAATCACGACCACCTTCATAATCTTCTGGACTATCAGAATTTGGTGAAAAAAGCTTCAATGTTGGGAAACCTTTGATACCATATTTATTACCAATTTTCTTGTTCTCATCAGCGTCAATTTTCACTAATCAATATATAATTAGTAATTAAGATTTAAATGAAAAGTAATGGCTGAACAAAAAAGAACATACCGATTTGAACCTTATTGCTTTGTTTAGCAAAAGCTGTGGCAACTTCTTCATAAATTGGAGCAAGAGATTTGCAATGTCCACACCAGCTGGCATAAAACTGTAGTATTTTTTTTGAATATTAATAAGTTGAGCCTTAAAAAAAGGTAAATGAAGACACTTACCTCAACTAGTGAATATTTACCACTATTGACAACAATATCTTGAAAATCTTTTTCTGTCGCAACAATGACATCGCTGGCAAATGCCATTGAAGCAAATGAAACCAACGAGATAACAATACTAGAAAACTTCATTTTAGTAGAGTGTTAATAAAAAGAAGCAGGAATGCCAGAGTGGAGGTTTTATAAACTTAGATCACATGTATGTGTATTATATCAGCATTATCTAAGCGATGACGTCCATCGACTTCCATGTTTGTTTGGAACACTTTGAATTTGCCAAAATAATAAAACATTAGAACGGATTTTATCCAGTATTTGATTATTTGATGAGCTCGGGAGAATCGTGAATTTCTTCTAATACAAAGTCATCTGGGGTTTCGAGATTACACCCTCATTCAAATCTTGAACTTTTTGATGGTTAAGAAGCAGTTTGTTAACATTACCCTTAGAATCATTGGCATTAATCGGTTGAGGCTTGTAGTTTTCCACTTCCCTGATGTAAACATCTTGGAGCAAGTGTAGAGTAGAGATAAATTTGACCGAATATTTTTCTTCAATTTAACGAAAATAGATGGAATAGATAAGCGTAATAATATTAATAGATCTAGAATTAATATTAATCAATCATAAAGTTTTTGTTTTATATTGTTTCGTGTCAGACAGTGTAAAGTTATATTTAAATTATGAGAATATATTCATAGAAAATGTCAGAAGCTGGATATAGTAACTTGACTTCTATCAGTATCATATATTCATACATATCAATAGGATTGAAAAATATATGTGTTCATGATTGCAATTGCGTGCGATTAGATTATACTCGTACCACCCCCGTTTCGCTTAGGTAATAAATGTTCGGTTTTCCGCATATTAATTATTATAAAGGAGCCAGTCTCCTATATTTAGGACAGGTCTGTATCTCTCCTACATATTTTACTAACAATGAAGATCAATTTTTTTTTATTTGCAATCTCAATAATAGCATCTGTTTCTGCAACTCCAATCTACATCGATAAAGTGCCATCAGTTGAAGAGGCTGCTGATGAAGCTCGAACCTTGGTAAAACGGGAATCACTTGCTACTATAGCTTCAATCTACCAGTCTGGAGGGTTGGCAGGCACCCCTGTTGCTTTTCCTGAATATTATGTTGATGTCTTTGATGGAAACCCCAGATTTTTAGTTGTTGAAATCGGCTCAGCGTTTCGTAATATTGCCCAAGGAAGTCCCCTTTCTGCTACCATTCGAGTGGGTGATCATGCTTTGGGGGATCATGTCAACCCCAAATATCCAGGAGGGATAGTTCGTTCTCCAGCTGGATCACCAAGAATATCTTTAAGAGGAAATCTAACTAAACTTGAAGATCCCAGACAGATTTTACTGACGGAAAAACTATTCTTACAGCGCCATCCTGATGCCAAATACTGGCTCCCTGGAAATCCAATTCATCAAACTCACTGGGCTCAGTTAGAGGTCTCTGGCGTTTATTTCGTTGGTGGGTTTGGAGATAGAGCTTACATTGGTGAAATCCCAGTAGAAATTTACAAATCGGCTAAGCCTTATGAGGAGTTGGAAGGGCAAGTGATGGATAGATACACACCTGCTGAGGTCGATGTTTTCGTGGCTAAGAAGCAGGATTGGTGTGGGGTATTACACAAAATAACCACCTTCATTTCTCGCTTTTGGTAAATACATTCTATAACAGTTTAATATAATGATTTATAACGTAAAACCATTTTCAATGGGTTAAGTAGCTTTATCAGCTATATCAGAATTCATATAAATGTAGTAGACCTAGAATACAAGGATTATTGTAATCAACACCACAAATGTTTTATAGGAAATTGATGTCTCTTTCAATAAATTTACAATTTGTAACATTAATATTGTTTCTTTCAGTTATTTATTGCAATTGTGATTACAAGATCTTACAGGGGAAGGAACACATGCTAATAATATAGGATATAATAGTTTATAGTCAGACACAATCCACCGCTAACCTAATAATATGAACGCTAATATCTGAGCTTCTATTTTCTATTTTTGATCTTTTCGTCGTTCCTTTCTATCCTTCTTCTCATTATCCTGCTGTTTTTCTGGATTTTCAATTATGTCTTGAACCGTATAGTTCTTAATAGTATTTCTAATAAACCAATCTCCGAATTTTCGTGCAGTCTTGGCTTCTGAAACATGAACTAAATCATTCTCTAAAGCAACATCAAGTTCAAATACATTTGTATAATCACCTTGTAACAAGTCTCCTTGTGTCCATTTTAGTTGTCTATTTTTTAGCTTGAATGTAATAAGTTCACTTTTTAAAGAATCAAGATCATTGGTTTTATCCAAGAAAACTGCCAATTTCTTTAACTCCATAGTAGCATATAAGTTTAAATAACCTTTCAAAGTTGGAGCCAAAACTGAATTTTTAACAGTTGACATAAAAATCTTCAAATGTAATTGTGTTGGATCAACATTATATGCTTGATTGGTATAACTTGGTAAAGAAGAAGTTATAAATTTAGGGGCACCAAATTTAAACAATTCTTCATATACGGGTAAAGCTTCTTGCCCACCTCTTTGTAGTTTAGAAAATTGTTCACTATATTTTTCTCTGATTCCGGAATGTAAACTATCATCAAGTCTTGTTGGGTTTAAAGCAACACAAATAGCTAATAATGCATACATTTGTTCAGATTTTCTGGTTACAGCATCGTATTGACCGGATTTACTAATATTTTTAGTTCTTGCAATGTAAAGTAAAATATGTGAAAATGTCTTGATTGCATCAGCATATCTATGGAGCATTAATAAACAAAAACCAACATAGTAGTAAGTTGTGAAATGAGCTCCAGGAACACGGGTGAAAAAGGCCTTCTTGTTGAGTTCAATTCCTTCCATTGTTTTCAAGGCAAGAGCAAAATCACCAAGTAAAGTATGGACTCTTAATAAACCAATGATACTGAAGTAACCTAAGTTTCTATATAGAGAACGGGATCCATATTCACCTGCAGCCATAGAAGAATCCTGACCTGCCTGAGTAGCCTTTAACTGTTCATTAATGTTGGACTTGATTATTAAAGAATACAAAGCATTGAGAACACTGTAAGAGTTCCAAATGTCATGGTGTTGTTGAACATATTGGAATTCTTCACTTGGCTCAGAACCCTTATTACCACCCAACTCTTTTCTAATCAATCTTGAACGATAGACAGAGTATTGATTGAATTGATAAATAAATTCATCAATGATATCCCATGTCCATTTATTTGGTAACTCAAAGTTGACTGGACCTCCTTCATTGTTCAAAATAAGATTGAACAAGTTACAGTAGTTGTTATAAGAAGCGACCCTATGTTCCAAAGTTGGTTGTAGTCTAGCATAAATATGACGATAGTAAACTTCACTATATAAAACCAAAAAAATCTGATCATTGTTCACTAATGGGGCAACATCTTGTTCTGGATCTGGCCAGGTTGCTGATTTGTAAAACTTTTCAGTAAGTTTATTGAAAGAATTTTCATAACATCCGTGAAGTTCATATGTATTTTTTTCGGTAAAACACTTGTAAAAATACAAAATGAAGTCTCTAACAGCATCTGGAAGTGGAGTTGAAACTTGTGAATTTTGAATTTGCTGTTGATAAGTTTTTTGTTGAGCGTCAAGTTGTGATTCATCATATCTACATCAATGTTAAACTCCAGTGATCACAAAATATTCATAATATAAATTGTACTTACACCACATTACCAACTGCAAACTCCCCATTGGAGGAAGGGAAGATATTATCCTCAAAGTCTGTCATTTTTCAGTGTTGAAAACGTTTTACAGGAAAAATAGAGGGATATCTCTGATTTTTGGTGGTTGGAGGAAAGTGAAAAAATGAGTGCTCGTGATCATGTGACGTATCATTTTGAAATATTGTTTATCTACTAAGCCTAGGGACAGATTCTTTTGTCAAGGTTTAGAGAAGACCTACTAGCACCTTTAATCATGTATCATCTAGTTCAAGGCCTTTACAGTAAATGGAACAGGCAGGAAGGTGAGATATTCTATTGGGATATTCATAGGCTTATTGTTTCTCTAACTGGTTGACTAGAGTACCGTGTTTTAATATTGGGTCTCGATAGCGCAGGCAAGACAGTATGTTAAAATTAAAGCCTTTCATTGTTCAAAGTGTATCTAACGGAAGTGGGAAAGACTCTACTGGAACATCTAAAGAAGTTATATAAGCCAAATGCTAAGATTACTCCCGCGGAAAGGATTGTTCCTACTGTTGGTCAAAATTGTATGTTTATTGTTACCTTTTTTAACAGGCTTTCTTATCAATTAACATTTTCTTAAACAGTTGCAAAACTCAACATAAATGGAACAACTTTAAAGATTTGGGACATTGGTGGACAAACCGTATTACGGTCTCTTTGGCAAGAATACTACGCAGAAGCACATGCAATTGTCTTTGTTGTAGATTCAACAGATCGAGATCGGATTGAAGAATGTAGGGAAGCTTTAAGTAAGCCTTTCTTTTTTACTATTTATGATATTCAATAAAATGCTCACATATCTTAATAGAGGAGGTAGTTACAGATGATGAGGTTGAAGGCATTCCAATTCTCATGCTGGCAAACAAACAAGACTGCCAAGAACACATGGAAGTAGAAGATATCAAAGAGATATTCAATAAAATTGCAGAACAACTTAGTGCTAGGGATAGTAGGGTATTGCCTATTAGTGCGTTAAAGGGGTAAGTGATTTTTACAAGAAATTTCTGAGGTATATGAATTTTTTTCTAACTATATTTTAGTGATGGTGTTGAAGAAGCAGCCGAATGGCTTGTAATTCGTCTAATACGAAATAAAAAGAACAGACCCCCAAATTATAAGTGAATGCGATATGTGTATTCTAATCGCTTTACTTTGTATAAGCTATTTAGTTTTATATGAAATATCTATTTATTTATAAATTATTCATACTCCACACTTTCCGTAGTCAATAATCCGGGTAATAATTTATCAACTTTGTGCCTGAAAATCCTTAGTTTACTTTTCAAGTTAGAGGGAAAATGACGGATAATTTTAGAGATTACTATAAACAAATAAGGCCCATTATAAAATCTATCACGAAGGTTTTCCCACCACATGTAGTAGATCTTGGAGAATCAATTATTGGCAAACAATGTTACTTTGAACTAGTGAAAGAAGCTGATTTAGGAAATCCAAATTCAATTCCATGTATTAAACTGGCAATCTCCAAAGTCCTTGGAGTTGGAATTGTTTCCATGTCCTCAATCATAAAACTTCCTCAGATTATGAAGATTTTCTCTTCAGGCTCAGTTCAAGGTTTATCATTAGTTTCTTTTATGTTGGAGACTTTTGCACATTTGATTACAACTGCTTACAATTTTAGAACAAATCAACCATTTGGTACTTTTGGTGAGACTACATTTTTATCAATTCAAAATATAATAATAACTGTTTTAATTGCTATATTTTCTAAATCTGTTAATAACTGGGTAACAATTCGTCGCATATTTATTGTTTTATCATTTTTCTTAGTGATACTTTATTCACTCTTTTTTCAAAATACATCTCTAATTAGTGATAAAGTTATGCTTTATTTACAAATGATTACAATTCCTTTGGGTTTAGCTAGCAAGATTCCCCAAATCTTGAAAAATTGGGGCAGTAAATCTACAGGACAACTTAGTGGCGTCAGTGTTATGAGCAGTCTACTTGGATCACTTGCTAGAGTTTTCACAATTGTTCAAGAAATTAAGGATAATACCATTTTAGCATCATCTATATCTGCTGTTATATTGAATTCTATATTAGCATTGCAAATGCTGAATTATGGAAATACCAATGAAAAGAAAAGACATTCTAAGAAGAAGACATTATAATGATTTTTAAAATAGCTTTAGTAATAGTAGAACAGTATTTGTTTTAAATTTTAAATTAAAAAGTAAATTTATGGTTAGGTTCATACAATGGGCCAAAATTAAATTTATTTCCTATTGCTGCAGATCGATTTATTTCAATTTTCACCCTTGCCAATAGCACTTTTCCATGGTAATATAATGGTTGTTCCCTTTACTGAAATTAAGGTGTTTTGCAGGCCATACACTATCACAGTTACATCAGATCTAAAGGGCTAGGCTTTAATTTAGAATACATTAGTAACTTCTCACTAATATTGGTAATTAATACCGCGGAATTAAAGATGGCAATTGTTTAAAGATATAATCAAAAACATAATTTATAAAAAGTAATTTATCAATTGCAAACAAAGAAGTTGAAGAGAAATGTATATATAAAGAACAAAAACCTTAGGCAAATTCTAGAAGCATTTATATATAAAACAAAGAGCAAAAACGCCAAAAAAAGTTAAACCCCCACAATAATAAATAAAGAATAAATATCTTTAAACTTAATTTGTGATATAAGAAAAATCTTAAATAAATTTAGCATGCACAAGAAAAATAAAAAGACGCAGTTACAACGTTGGAAAAATGAAGTAAAATAATTCAATCATCTTCGGCATCTCTAGATGGTGGTTCCCGAGCAGCGTTAAATAAATTGATAAAATCTGCTGGGTGGCCTCTGGTTGCCCAATATAAGCCTCGTTGCATACCCGAATCCGAGGCATTGATATATTGTAAATAACCTCTCTCTGCTGCTTTTGAGTTTACAACGATATCCTCAATTGTAGATTGGGTTAACCAAGTCAAGTTACAAAGAGACAAGTGTTTCAAATATTTCAATGAGATTAATAACTTCACTATATCATTTGAAGAAATAGCTGTAATATCAGTGTCTTCCCAAGTATATGTTCTTGGAACATCAGAGACATAAATATTTCCATCATGAAATCTGTACATAATCTTTTCATAAGTTGACAAACTGGTTACAGCATAATCAGGGGCTAAAGGAAGACATGAAATATCCACATATTCCAAATTAGAACAAGCTTGTAAAACATGAAGTAAGTGACCAACAGGAACATCTTTGTTGGAAGCATGTCTCAACAACAAATTACTTGCTAAAGGGTGAGGAGTTGAAAAAGGTCTAGCCCATTGTCTTAATTCAAATGGTGTAACATATTTGCACCATCGATCAATCTCATCATAGAAATACTTATTGATTCCTGACTGAACCAGTGTTTTTAGTTTTTTATCAGCTAAAAGAAAAAGTGATTCGGATGGCGAGCCTTGACTTACAGAAGGAACCAACTTATGATTATCATGCTCCTCAGGTAAGTTAAGCGAGGGCAAGCTACTACTTCTTGGATCTGCTTTCTTTTTAAAATTAGACTTTGAAAAAGAAGTAGATAGACTATGATTTCTCCTCCTATTTTTTCTGCTTCTTCTACCCCTCAAGGAAAAAAAACTATCCGAATTCCGTAACTTATCTCTATTATTGTAATCTGAAAAAGTCACTGTGGGAACCAAATTCTGTTCTCTCGGAATTAATAATACATTTGTGTTTCCTGATAATTCATCAGAAAATTCTGGATCATCGCTGTTTCTTGAAAATGGATTTTTCCAATGTAGTAAGCTTGTAGAAGATTTATATTTGCGATTTTTGTTGCTCAATGCATGTGAATGTCTAGGGACATCGGGTAAATTCCTAGAAATAGCTGAATAAAGTGGATCAGTTCTGTATTTCCACTCTCTCCATCCAGCCAAAGCAGGTTGATCCGCAATTTCATCAGCATCGTCATTTTCAGGTAAACCTGGTTGTAAACGGCTCAAGTCCAAGACATGGACAAATTGTGCATAATCGGGATTTTCAGAGATAACCGACACAAACTGGGCGAAGCGATATGTAGAAGTGAATTGAGGGTTGTAGTAAAGATGCCTACAGGCTACAAGGTTAATATATTTGCAGACGTGTAATAAGTTAACAACATCGATCTGATCGCACCAGTCAAATACTTTATCCAGTATCTCCGGAGGAAATGATAAAACGGTTGGTTTCATGTAGTATTCATCGTGTTTTGAAAGTAATCCTGATTTGAGGACATTTTGTCTTATGGTGGATCCGGAACAAAATGACTTGATGGAGTTCCGTGACGATGAGATGGTTGATTCAAGTGGCGCTAAAAGAGATTTATAGGTGTATTTAAATTTCAAGGAACTGGAATTTACGCTTTTAGAGCCTTTTTGCCTATATGTATGAATGTTTGTTGCTAGTTGTGACCCACCAGTACCAAATGGCGCCACCGAGACCCGAGGTGACCGATCGGCTACTTTAGAAGGTGGTGTGTTCATAATATCAATATTTCCACTAATGGCATCACCTTTAAAGCCCATGGTTGTCTCCATATCAGAATAATCAGATGACGAGCCAGATTCCGTCGGACTCAAGATATTATCATCTTCGTCCGTGCCGTCTGTAAGATCCGTTTGGTCAGTGTCGTCTATAGAAGCCACCACATCACCTGTATTTGAACGCTTGTTCAAAGTCACAACCGAGGTGGAAGAAGACACATATGGACTAGAATATAACAATTGTGAATATGAAGGGAAATGAGGGTTGGATGATCTCAGAAGCAGAGCGTTTGACCGGAGTGAAAGATACAAAGATTTAGACTGCGAGCCGCTGTGAAGATTGGAACTGCTCATTTATTATGGAGTATTCATAAATCTGAAGGTCTTTTGGTGAAGAACAGGTAAGAGCCGGGAGAAGGTGTTTATAAATACATCAAAATTTATTAGAACGAACAATGCATGTGAGTGGAGCGAAATCAAGCAAACTTAAATTAGTTGAATGGCTGCATACAGTAACCCTGATGTCTCACCTCACTACTTTTGCCAAACGGCTTCCCCTTTAAAATCTATCAAATCTAAAACCTACTTCTCCTTATCAGCTATTTTGCCCAAATCACGCCCACAACTCTGAACCATTTTATAGTTAATCTAGTTGCACGACCATTAATACCCGCCTGCATCAAAAATCGTCTAGAGCTAAATCTGTTCCAAGTAAAACTCTTTCCAGTAGATCTTTCATGACATGTACAATTAAAATTGTGATATATGTATGATATAACGTATAACTCGTTATAGTTTTTATTGTGCCATATTAATCTCAGTTACATAATTTCTTCTTTTTTTTAATGTTGCAATTGCCCTTTAAATTTTACTTTTTTTCGAATTTTCTTCCCATTGTCTTGGTCAGCTTTTAATTATAATTATGATGGACCCTCGCGTTCAATAAATATGTTATATGCATATGGTTTATAATTATCAGATTTTCATATGCCTAATACCCTATGTGTAACGAATCTGACGATGTGTTTTTCAATTGTCATTAATGTATTTTATTTCAAAATGGTGATATGCCTAATCATTCACATATATAGTGATCATCTTCTATAGGTATCTTTCCTTTGTAGTTTGAAGCTAGGTATACATATGACCACTTTTACCAACCCTAAATATTAGTTCGGCCTTGCGCATGATCCTAATAAACATTCAAATATAAGTAAGCAGCTGACCATACGCTATAAAATTTAATATAGGAGTTAATGGGTTCTTCATTTTCATTGTGTTTCTTAAAGGGAATTGGTTACTATAGTACTCCATATGGCCGCGGGGTTTTATTCTTCTTTTCCGCTGCAGCGGTTAATTAGATACTACGTTAATAGCAATTTGATTTTATCGGCTAGGTTAACTATTTTGGGTAGTCGTGGTCAATTCTATTATATATTACAACGTAAAGCTACACTGCCTGTATAAATATACCAACTGCAGAGCTTTCATGACCTAATATCTATATAGGAATTTGATTAATATTAGTTGAAATTAAGCCGCTCATATAGGCCTATTAGTCAATTTTAGTTGAACTTGCAATTGCAATTTGGCAATCTGGATAACAAGTACCAGCAACATCGATCTGGATTTGTAATTCGATTATATAAATGTACTTCGCCCCTTGAATATAAAGCTAATTGTACTAGGGGTGTTCTGTTAATTATAAATAGGTATTGCCAAGTGCACCTTAATACATATTGTAACATGGTGCAACATGCCGGAGCTGTGAGGTTTAGCACATTATAATTGCAGATAGATTTCTTGTTCTATAAATTCAACGACAAAACTTCTAGAACTCTTTATTTATGTTAAATAACAATATTCTATTTCTATACTTCATAATATAACTTACAGTTACACCTAAGAATTATAATACTAGTGTTTGAGGAAAATTCTAAAGTTTTAGTTAAGTTTCCTGAATTCGAAATTAAGACTGTAACGTTTATCAATTATTGGCAATCAAAGTAACTTACAGACCCATATATGTATGTTCCGCTAAAATCTTTAGTGAGCTCAACTCAACTGTCATCTTGACCCATAAACTTTAATTATACCGGTATTGATTTAGAATTAAATAGTCCGAGCGCATACTCTTTATAAACTTGCTTAAACACAATTCAGTTACATAAATATTTTCCGTCAATGACTAATATTCGGATACGTGTTTCCAAATTCGTATTTTCTAATCATCATTAATCATCATGATCATTGATCATAATGCGATTAGTATATGTAGGTTATAATCAGCTGTATACGCAGCTATTCAAGTCACTCATCTCATGCTACTAAACGATCTAATGTTTAATCTCATTGATATAAACTAAGATAGTACACTCGCAACAGCTATGGATAGATAGCGCCAAGGATCATTACACCGACTTATTGATGATTAACCAAATTTCAGATTCGGTTACAATTTACAATCACAATATTGAATATTATATACCATACTTTAATCACTTTATATTTCGGATTAATTTCAATTGCATAGTTTTCTGCAGGTAATAAATGTTTAATTTTCTTTTCGGCTATAACTAATTCACGCTAAATAAAAAATTAATATCAACTAGATCCGGATCAACCCATGATGAAAAACATCGATCCGATCAACGTCACGTGTAATATAATTTTATGGCCGGGTAAATATAGAAATCGGGATTTTTCTTTGAAAGTTGGCCGGGCCATATCATATGCATCAAGGTGACCCATTTCTTTATCAACTCAACAATTTTCCGTGATGAAATTCTTAACAACTGTTAAGGTTATATCCGACCAGCATTTTTAATTCGTTACCATGGATAAAAATTAAAGTACTGTTGTAAAAAAGCACTATGGCATGGCAGATATAACTTCCCGGGAAACTGCACTGAACATTCAGTAACAGGTGGAAAATAATAGCCATTATTATATCGGCAGAGGATTCATTTTATTTTTTTGAGTGACAGCTATGGCCTTTAAGCTTATATGATGTAACTATACGTAATATACAACCTATTTATAGTTAAAAATTATAACTGTGACAAGCGCCGCTACATTTTCAAGAACGTCTTGACGAGACCGATCCACCAGTAACTGATAGATCTGAAATATCCGAGAAATTAAAATTCATATCCTAATCAATTAAAATTTCCCTTTATTGTTTGTTTGTTCACTTTTTTTCAACTTCAAAGACAGTTTCGGTTGGTCCACCTATTGTATGCTATGAGTGCCAAGGTCTTTCGCATGCAGCTTCTGCGACTCTTAGAGTTGAGCGAGAGTCTTCTCTAGTTTGAGGATCTTCAAGCTACTCATAATTAGAACATTGCTCATATGATCATGATCAGAACACTTGGCACGGAATTCGAATTCGAATATACAATCTTCTTAAGCTTAATTATATAACTATTTTATAAACGTTATATTTCAAAAAAGTGTAAAGAATGTGTTGAAGGTGATTATAATTTTGTTAAATCATCCTGTAAATTTAAGACTTTATTTTTCGCAAGTTTCTTTTGTTAACGTTTGCTTTTGGTAAATTAAAATTAATCACAATAAAAATCGATCCAAAAAAAGAATAAATTATTCCATTCTGGAATATACTTTGAAGCTTAATCTAGGTATAAACAATTCAACTCCTCCATTACTCTTAAAATCAAATATTGTTTCTTAAACCGGGATAAGATCTGACCATGATAGTTCAGTTCCAGATGCACAATAAGACAATTAGAGATCCAGGAGATTTTTCGATCTTTTCGAATTCATAAGGAAGGATTTTGAAGGAAATAGTTCGAATTGCTGTAAATGTCTTCTACTTCAAATTCTGTAATATATACAGTATATATATCCCATTACTGTAAATGATATCTCCCACAATGATTAATAATTTAATATGGCCACAGTCACTTAACTTTATAACTATGCATGTTTCATAGTACTCCATCTACTCTAAAAAATGAATGTTAAACAGTTTAGATGTTTACCGGAAGATATTACATATCAATAATGGTTACAGGCAGGAATGAAAAGATGTGGTCTGAATTCTAACTACTGGAATTTTCAATATTGTGCTATATTCCCCACATTTTGATATAAAAAAAATATTCGACCAGTCGTTTCACTTAATTTAGGCCACCTTTATGTCAAACAGAACACGATCACTCAAGATGAAATAGATGTCCTTCAACATAGAGAATTAATTGAACAAGGAAATTGGGCATCCCTTATTTTAAGGTCGTTAGAGGACTTTCAGTATAAGAGAAAGTCGATGTTCCTTTGTAATCTTATATGGTATAACTACATTAGTAGTGTTGTGGTCTGATCTATGTAACTTTCTTGGTATTCGTTGTAGTATATTGATTAATTATAAATATGTGAAGTGCTTTTAGAGCTTAGGGTTTAAATCTCGTGTTATGAGTACGCAGCAGTTTGATTCTCTTATATTTAATCAAAAGGGCCGATTGTTTGATTGTTCTTAGTTTTCTCTTTTAATAAAAGTTATTTTTTTTGATGTGTATGACTTTTATGGTGAAGTGCAATATTAATTTCAATATATTTAGAGCTTTTTTAAATATTTTCATGTTGTACATTTCTATCTCAGACGAGTGAAACCAGTACTCTTACAATTAGATTTTGTTTCTTTTAGAAATGAAGGATGAACCTGTGTACAATCCATAGCTAGGCCTGCAGAAATCCATTCTATAATCATGGAATAGTTACACTTTAGTCTGAAGGTTCGACTACAGTAAATAACTTTAATAGTCGGCCGCAAATGCAGTTGAAAGTTTTATACTTAAAAGGACCATGTCAGAACTGT
Organism: Alloascoidea hylecoeti; assembly: GCA_001600815.1. Lineage (NCBI taxonomy): Eukaryota > Fungi > Ascomycota > Alloascoideomycetes > Alloascoideales > Alloascoideaceae > Alloascoidea > Alloascoidea hylecoeti. The sequence goes on from BCKZ01000007.1 coordinate 400,866, forward strand.
TGGGAGTAACTTCAAAAATCCCAACCTCTACATGGAAATGAGCCATACTTGGTACATGTAGTTCTATTATAGGTTTTGGGGTAACGTAGTCCGCCGAAGAAATCACTTTTCAACATCCTTACCCTCTTCCATTTATCCATTGAATTATATTATACTATCTAGCGTAAATTAATTGTAATTCCAAAAACTGTAGAATGATTCTCAATGAGAAACTCGACTGAGAGACGCTTCACTGAAGCCGGTAATATGCGCATTTATAGTATGCGAAATGATTTTATGTTCTTCAACTGTGAGATTTCTGAAAATATCAACGCATCCCGCGATGCTGACTATTTTTACTCACGCTACTAAAGGGTCAAATGCTTGGAGGGCAAAAACCCGTGGAAGAAAGCCGGCAAATAAACCTAGGTCCGCAAGGCACTTGGCACGTATGGCGCTTATTCTTGATCTGCCACTGGGAAATATGGCGAAACAATTTCTCATGAAACATTTGGCGAAATCTTCAGGAAAAAAATAGCCTTCACGCAAGATAATGCTCCTAATCATAAATCTGATGTTATCATGTCGTGGAGCGAAGAGGAGGCTAGGGATTTTGAAGTGATGTAATGGTCTGCATATATACAGTATAGCCAGGATCTGATCTTAAATGGAAAGATGTGAAAAAGAATCACCAGCAAAGATAAACCGGCGCTTGTACAACTGCCGGGGTCAGGAAAAGAAAGGTGGATCAACTTCAAGGCTACACTACAGCTAGTAGGTATTTTGAGGTCATCGGCTCAAACTTCTACTCCAAGTTTATATCTTGAATGACAAAGGTGGTGATCATTTGGCGGGTGGAGCCGCAAACATTCCTCTTGATATGCTGGAAATGGCATGGTTAAAGAAAGGTAATCTGGACCATTCCTTTCTTCCATAAAAAGTATTATGCTACTTTAATAAATTTGTATAATCTATGACTGAATTAATATCTAGAAAGGTACTTGGATTTAACATTATTTCTAATTCAAGCTGTATTTCCGTTTAAGTTACCCTGATTGTGAAGCTAATTCTTTTAAGATTTTTTTTACTTCATGCATATAATTAAGCTTAATATGGCAACTAGCCAAATTGAATTTTTGAGATTTTTAAAATACACTTGCACCTGAAATTAAATTTTAAATTGTATGATAAGCTTGAAATAACATTCAATTTCTCGTAGTTTTTGAAATTCAGGTCATTAGATGTTATGATTAGCCTAATGGGAGTTATTCTTTATAAATTAAATTTATACTTGTTTCAGAGTTATAATTAGCAGTTGAGATATTTTAGATATAGATTTATTTCCAAGTACAATTCCAGATCTTGGCAGCTGTCTTTAAGCTTTATTTATGGCAATGTATAACACCACATAATTAATGGAAATTGGAGATCTTATTCGCCTTAATATATAATATTTTCTTTCAAGCTTATATAAATTCCGACTAGATGCTCTAATTTTAATTATAAACCACAGCTTGTTTTGTGCTATATGGTAGTAAATATATTGCTTCTAATTAATTATGCATATACACAATTATTAATTTGAGGGAAAATTTAAACAAATACTATTTTGTTTATGTAATAAATTACAACTATGAAGTTTATAATAGCTGATATTGATACAGACTATCCATATAGCTATATATATCTAAATCACAAAATCATTATGATAATCACCCTAGTCCTATAGGTATATAAATTTATATTTCATTGAAACTGTTGATAATTATATCGTACTACATACCAGCATACCAAGATTTCTTGAAATAATATAAACTATTTGATCTGTGTCTGTACGATTATTTAGCAATATCTCAATCGCAATTAATCTGATTAATATTGTGCATCAACTTCAAGTCTAATCAATTGTTAAATGTCTTTATGATTCATGATCTAACTCTATATCTAACAAAAAAATGCAGCTGATGGCAACATCTAAATATCTATTATCTAGAGCTGCAGCTAATCGGCAAAATATATATCTATTATCCATAATTCCACGTTGGCCTCATTAATTAATATATGTGTATATGTATTGCATCATTGATATTTTATAATGATTAAGAATCAAGATATATGTGAGATATGTATAATTGATTCGAAGTTTGGTATTATGGAGTATGATGTGAAATTATTACCAATTTGGGACTGTGCAGGTTATTGATATGTTTAATCTAGCGCTATCACAGCAATTATTGAATAATTCAAGTTTGTTTAATTTGCAGTAGTATTTAAATAGGGCATGTTAATTATTTGAAAAAATCGTTTAGTATAATAGTATAGTTAGCTAAGGAGAATATTGGTAAAATCATATCACAACGAACCCAATGTAGAGCTCCAGCGCAAAACATGGAGCAATGAGTACCCAGCTGCTTTATATTGCTATAAGGTCCTTATATATATTTGCGCTGATATCACATTGCCAAATCCGATTATAGAAGTTGCAGCTTATTAGCATTACAAAATTTTTGTTGTAACTCATCATATCTAGCGTCTATAATTCCGCTTTATAAATTTAAATTCCATACTAATATATATCTTCATTTCGTAGTTAACTTGAGGGTATATATATATTTAAAGGTATATGTATATTTAAAGGTATATTTATTATAATAATTATAATGACAACCATAAAGGGGAGACTATTTTTCTTATATAAGCTATGGCTATAAGATAAGGCTGCGGCCGAAAGTTGGCGATAAGTTTGGAATGGAATATAACCTTATTTATTATGTATGATATGATTGTAATAAGTTTTATTATAATAAGTACTACATTGATTTCAAGGAAAATTTAAAGGTCAACTAAAAAATTCTCTGCGATTCATGAACGTTGTAATTGCAATTAAGCTCAAAGCTTTTGTAGTTAATAAATATTAATCATTCTAGTGTAAGATATTACACCCACTTATCTCCATTAAATACCTTTAAATAGTCTATGTTTCGTTAATAAATTTAAAGGCTTTGAGATAATCTTCAGATTTTGCTACTCGTGTGTTCATCACACGTACAGTAATAATATTCCATTGAATTAATTTGCCCCACATAAAGACTTACAAGCTTTAGTTGTTACGATAACCGGCATGCCGATCTCGAATAAAAATAAAATGTCCATGCCAATATTAATCGTTTAATCATATATTAAGCTTATAATTAAGTACATTCCATAATGGGCTTAATTATTCATTAATTTACCAATTAATTACGGGTAAATTTTAGGAGATATTAATAGGTATAATTTGGAGTATAATTTCTACTTATTTTACTCGCTTAGATATTTCGAATTTATTTGAGTTTTTTTCCTTTGTTGCTCCTAACGTCAAAATTTGAAGCCTAACTAAACCCACTTTTAATCAGATCGAAATATTATGTTGGTGAAAGTGAAACCTTAAATTACAAAAACAATATTAAATGTCACCAAGGAAATCGTCGATTTTTTCTTTCATATAAATTTAAGATTATAATGATGAAGATAGATATATTAGCCGTATTATTTTTGCACGTGGTCAATTAATCCTAATTAACCTTATTACTTTATTTATCCTAACTGCATTTTCAATCAATCAAGCACAAACATTTTATAGTGATATCGATAACTATTATGGCTCTATTGATAACTATTATCGCTAGTTATCATAAATATTATATCTTTAATATATTAGTGCAGAAAGTGGAGGGTACCATTATATGTAACTCCATTAAATTGTAATCTTTTCTTATTCTTTAGATCTATAATCAAGAATTAGTTACAGTCGGTATTTTTATAAATTTCAATTATTATTATATATTTATGCAATTGAACCTTTGGAAGCACTGAGTCTTAGTAATTCGAACTTCGAGGTGGAGAACAAATTACGTGGTTTGATTAATTCTATCAAAATTTCATTTTTATAATATGGAATGATTCTTGGATCCTCTTTAACAATTAACAAATAGGCTTCTAGACTTGAGCATACATTAATAGTATTAATTCTATAGGCTACAGTTGTTAATTTATATTTAAATGGAGTCAGTCTTGATCCAATAGCATTCAAGAGAATGATAACAAAAGTGCGAACATATTATGACATTTATATTAATTATAATACGAGTTAATATTTCAGAACTTTGTCATATTAACTCTATTATATAAAAGTTCAATAATTATAATGGAATATATATATGACATCAAAGACTTTAAATTTTTAAATAATATGTATATAATAGCGAAGGTTGAACATTAAATATTTAAAATTTGCATTAATTGTGAAACCCAATTGCATTATAATAACAAGTTCGTGTCTATGCTCGTCATCGTCGTCGTTCACGCGTAGAAGTAAAAGTATGAAGAAGTCTAGCTTGTACTTACATTATTATAGTGTTTGTGACATGGATTGTTTAAGCCTACTTGATCTTCCAATTAATTGCAATTGTGCCTGCAAATCAGAATCCTTTGACCATCAAACAATTGGAACAAACAAACGTCATGTATATTCTCAAATGATGTTGAGGGGTAGCCATTCAGATACATGTAAGAATATCGAACTATGGCTGAGTTTCATCATAAATGTTAAACGTGTTGTATTAACATTTGATATTTAAAAGAAAGTAAATATATGGATAAATAATTATTGTATCGTGACCACAAACTTAATTAAAAATATTATACGGGGAATCATAATTTAAAAACGGTAAATACATAATAAATAAAGGTGTGGTTGAAATATTACTTTTAGCTGATCGATCCAATAAATCTTTAAATATAATATGCATATGCTCTACAACATATTATAGAATAAAAAAGAGGCTTGCATTAATAAAGATTTATAGCCACAATTATCGATATCAACAAATGGTAAAGTCCATTTATTTCAATTTCAATACTCCATCAAAGATTCATTATAAAGCTATTTATAATGTTAATTTAGAAGTTGTACATGCATATGAGTATATAAATAATAATAACAGCAATTATAATGTGCACAAAGCCCAGCTGCAGCATACAGTTACGTTGCTAGGATTACATGGGTATATGCCATGTCTTAACTGCAACTGCATCTTATTTTTGTAACATTTATGTGTCGACTCATGATCAAGACTCGTGAGACTTGAACAACTGCAGTAAGTTTAAAGTAAAGTTTTAGCAACAGGCTTCGGAATACTATAATATCTTTAAAAGAAGTTTAAGTATTTAAATTCATTTTATATATGAATAGTGACATAATTATAACTTATAATTAAGATTAACTGTTACTTTGTTTTAGAGGTGGGAGAAATCAGAATAATTTTAACCTCTCCCAATGTATTCGTACATTTCAAAATATATTTAATTACGGGTGTAATTTAAGATTGTGGAATGTTATTGGCTCCAGCTTTACTTACAATAACGAAAATAAAATAACCGCTATAACTTATAAATATAACTTATAAATATAACTTACAGATATCAAGTAGATGATATGTTATAATCTAGCTAGTTATACTTAATAGTTATACTTAATAGTTATTATTATACGAGAGCTTCAGGTTCGAGGATGAATAATTCTTCCGAAACGGATAACACCTACATAAGTTCAGTTAGTAACGATATTTGAACCTTCAATTGTGGCTTGTTGGATTTGATTACGTAATGAGGTTTCGGTGTTAATCTGGAACCTCCCAAATTTAGCTACCACAAAACACGATCACGTTACCCTTGTTATAAAGCTGTAATTAATCCACCAATATTAATATTGATTTATAGAAGTATACAAGAGTACATTATAAATAAATACGTAACCTGAACCAAGTTTTTCAGTGATTATATTACATTAATTATGTTATTCAGTAGTACTGGTGAGTTATTCAGCTTATCGATCAATAAATGCCATTAATTAAGGTACTTCAAAATACATCCCTCGAACTTGCAATCAAACTCTCTAAGAACTAGGATTATTGGTCAGGTTTTATAACTTATAAATTAAAGTAGGAAGTTCCATACTAAATATCATGGATAGGTCAAGGGAGAAAATGAATGAACATGTTGATATGCATGATCCAACCGTAAATAGAGCGCCTAAAGTTATGAAATACAGGGGAATTTATTGTAAAGTGAACTTAATCATGAGTTGTATATCCCGTATTCAGATATATATATTTAATTTCTAATAATAATATTATTCTTTGTTATCGTTATGTTAAACGTGAGACAGATCTAGAAAGTAGCTAGTTATCGTTAAAATTTCACTAAAATGTTAATTGTAGAACGTTGCAAATCTCATGATCAAAATGTTTAATAGGTGTTTAAATGTGAATAAATTTATAAAAACTCAAGTGCTTTATATTAATTTGTGTAGACCGTAATTCGGTCATTTTCTCAACAATACCATTAATATTTTTAATGCTTATAATTAAATATATGAGTTGTTGTAGAGTCGATCTCTTATTCTCTTATATAACGTTGAATTGCATATTGATCGATGTGGCTAAATTTCAGACTCATTTCGAAATTTAAGTTGGCGTGGATTTAATTAAATATCAATGGAACCAGGTCCGTTTTCTCTTGAGGGAATCGCCGGTCATTGCGATTAATATTGGTATAAAATAGTGTGTTTTTTGGACTAGACATTTCCGGATACAATTACAATCACAATTGAAATATTATGATTGTTTATAATAATAGAGTATCGCGTATTTGATCGTTGAGCTGGCTGGAGCCTGGAGGGAAAATGCGCGTGCGTGAGCTGCGCAACTTTCGCAGAGTGCGCTGCGTTAGTGCGGCCCGAAGAGGAAAGGTAGGTGAAACGTTGCATGTTACGCGTCGCCGCGCATGATGCAGTGCAGACGCACGAGAAAAGCATGTATTATAATTGTGCGTGTAAATTTCAGTTTAATTTTGGAGATGGGGGACTATATATTTCAAACATCCCCCAGCACTTTGATTTTTTTTCCAATTCAGTTGGAATCGTCGATATATAAATGCAATTTCAGTGCCAAGTTGAAGATTACTCCGTCCACTCAGATGGTATCAACACAAAACCAATTCCAATCGACTTTTCCAAAACAAAGTCCTCCAGCTTCAAACTGAAAAAGGAGTCAATTGCCTATTCTCAGGGAGTTGGTGGCATTTCTTGGGGTTCCCACGCTATCGGAAGTTGGATTAGAGATGAGCTTTCTGTCAACGACCATGCCACCGCCCTAGCCTTGGGCGACCACCTCCTACCTCCCTCCAATTCAAACAACATGCCAACAAACTCATATTCCCAATCTCCGATGCTCACTTCCTCATACTTCCCAAAGTTAGAAAACAACTACTGCCGAAATTATAACTGTTGCGGACAAATTCTCTCAAACTTGCACGAGCTTCTAAGACATTACGAAGAGTCGCATATTACCATGTCAACCTCCTCCTCAAACGACAAGCACGGGTCACACAACAATGAAACCGATTCATACATATCCCCGGCCGTTTCTGGTGCTGCCACTCCCACAAGAATCTCCAACGATGAAAAGTCGTTTAAAAAACAGATGCGATATGCGAATGACTACTCATATACTCCATACTACGATACTGTACCCACGAATGATGTTTTCCTAATGAATGGAAATGATGCTTATAACTCTCCTGATTCCTTATCGTTATTGATGGATGACGAATCAATCATGCATCATGAAATAAATAGTCCTATAGGAGACGAAGATGGTGATGTTTCTATGGCTGATGATATACTACCGATGAGTTTATCCACTCAGGCTAGGAAAAGGCAACTACACCGACAAAATCAACAACAATCACGATGTATTGACGATCCTGCTCGTCATTTATATGTATTGGAAAAGGATGAAGATAAACCATTTAGATGTCAAGTTATTGGCTGTAACAAGGCTTATAAGAACCTAAATGGCTTAAAATATCATAAAAGTCACGGTCACAAAGGTCAAAAATTATTAAATAATGGAAACGGGACGATTTCCGTGATTGATCCAGATTCAAACTGTCCATATCCGGAAGGAGCTGATATTGAAAAAGATAAACCTCACCGGTGTGAAATCTGCGGTAAGCGGTATAAGAACTTGAATGGTTTAAAATATCATAGAGGTCACACTCATCATTGAGTTGTTAACTATTCTATTTCTAATTCCTTTTTCACATTCATTACTTAAGAAGTATGGCTACTTATCCTCTTGTTTCCAGCGTTAATTCTTATCTGCATCTTACTTCTTTGTTATGGTTATCTGTGTATTTTGTTAATTTTCTGTTGTTTACGGGCTTTTCGGATTCAGGGTGTTCTTGTTTTCCCATCTCTCGGACATTTTATCTTACTTTTTCCACTCCATAATATGCATAGGTCCTTTACCTACCTTTTACTATATTAATATTTATTTTTGTGACTATGATCTTGACATGGGGTGTTTTTTTTTATACTTGTCTATATTTCAAATTATTTTAAAATTTTGTGATATCTTTTCCCTTTTTTTGGTTTTTAATATATCACTACTATACTATGGCGGTTAATTTAAAATTATATCTTTTATATTATATTTTTTGTTAAGTTCTCTTCTTTATTTAAATTTGGTCAGGTAACCAGTATAATTATAAAAACTGAGTGACATTTTTAGAGACTTTTTTATTATTATTATAAGATTATTAATATATATGAAATATTATTTTCATTATATTTTTAAATTTATTCAACTTTTATATTATTGTTCGTTTTTATTAATAGCGATTTTAAATTAAATTATATATTTGGGGCTACATTTATACTACGTATACTTTGGTTATATTATATGAGTTAATGATGTTGTATTTATTCATATTAATTGTAGTGGTGGTTTTAGAATAGATATATATATATATATATATATGTGGTGAATGTTTGAATTTAGTATAATTATCCTTTAAAATTAGTATTGCAACTGTATGTTCTTTACTAATACAAATATTATGATTTGTGTATTTGATATTTACATTTTGTTATTGTGAACATTTTCAGCAACATAATGAGGATTATTAATTGATATTATAATTTCCATACCTATAAATAATCCATGGCCTAGCTAAGATCCAGTTTCCTTAAATGGTATGAAGCATCCTCATTATGGAAATAATAGTCTTTGAAAATTCTGAAACTAATCGATCTGTTAAAGCAGTACTTTGAGTCTTTCTTTAAATGTATTTATATAATCTTTGATTGTTATTATCACAAGCTCAACTTGCCTTTAATTTATGGATTATACAAACAATTTCCACAAACAGGCTAAAACATGACTTTATTATTCTTGCTCATGACTATTATGATACTTTTTATTGGGCTAAAGTCTTGCTTAGTGGCTGTGAGACCATGCGTATGTATCACCGTTTTCAAGCCGAGCATAACTTTAAACTCTACATGTTATAATTATTAAGCAATTAAATAATTATTTTATTATTACCATAAGCATAGTAAAACTTTTCAATATTTAATTAACTGCAATTGGACATGAATTTTAATCATGATCATTTGACTTGTGATTATTTTTCATTCAATTGTTATTGTGCTCTTCTGATTTAAATTTCAATTTAAGAGGCGACCAGTGGTGTCCGGCGGTGACCGAACCATTTGGGTGTGTCATATATAAACTATATAAACTAAATTTGAAAAAGCGCTATTCTTATTAAAGATCAAAAATATGTTAATGTAGTACTATAATGCTAACTTTATCCTATACCCAATTTAAATATATCATATGTAAATTTACAAATTTACTTTACCAATGTGCTTGAAATTTATACCACATAAATATTTAAAAACTATATTGGCAATTGAATTATTTTTCAAATTCTAAAAATGTTCAAATTTAAAATGTTTAAATTTAATGTTTCGATTTATAAAAATTGCAATTGATATGTTTAATGCTTTTATGTGCTTTGAACATGATGTCTAGTACATAATTACTATTAATACTTATGTACGATTTTATAATATTATGATCTACAAGACTTCATCTTCCTTGTAATTGTATATTCAATAACACAAAATATCAATCAAAAATTGATTGCTTGGAATTTTACACGTCGACATTTTTTACAGGCTGAAGTGTTGAGAATCAATGAGACAAGGATAAAAACAATACTCTGATCTCCAATTTTCCCCATATATAAGTTACCAATAATTATATAACTAGAATGTTACTGAGACAATTGATTCCAAGTTCATTTTATTGCTATATTTATAAGTATTATATAATAGCTATAGCTAAATGTATTGTTTGTATCCGACAAGTTTTAAATTTGTCCTTCCAAGTTTTAAGAAACCAAAATAAATATTCATGGGTATCTTATGCGATAATTTACAAGCCTAAATTAGAATTAAAAAAAATGTAAAGATAGGTAAAGAAAAAAAAAACCATAATAGAACAATTAAATGTTCATATTAATCATTATAAGCAATTTATCCAACATAGCCTAGAATATTTTCAATGTTTAATTACATCTGGACTATCATCAGGAATTGCAATTGGCATAATCTGTTTATCTCCTTGTTTTAATAAATGAACAGGTTCAGTATTAAGATCAAGATTTGATAAGGGGGTCCTTGTTTCGGAATTTAATCGTAAAATGTCATGTTGTGAAATTAATTGAGATCTAGGTTTAGTGCGTGGAACTTTTAAAGGAATTTTAAAACTTCTAAATGTAGGAGTTGAATTCTCATCTTTAAAGTATTGAGTTCCTTTGATTGTATTATTGATATTTTTCACTCTATTAATGGCATGCTCCGAGAATGTATCAATTGTTGAAATATGCCCGTGTATTGAATCCTTGAAGAGGGGTAAATATTTCTCCATTATATCATTACTCTTTAACATTTCTTCAGAAGTCCGTTTACAATTCTGATTAATACCTTCTCTAATTGGATTTAAAGACGTTACGTATTGATTATGTTGTTCCTCATTTACATTTTCAATATTTTTTGCATATTCGTCTAAACATTGCATCTTATCCTCTAATGCTTCAATTTGTTTATCAACACCTTTCCCAGAATCAACAATACTTTTAGATACTTGTTTTTGAACTTTTTCAAGTGTTGTATCTGATTTTGAAAAAGCAATTTGGGAGTTGTTTTCAATTGTGGTTTTTTGTTCTATCAATTCACGAGCATAATCATTATGTTTTTCAATCCAAGAATTTGAAGCATTGGAATAAACTGATGTTACTTCATCAATATTTGAAGCAATTTTTAACATATTACCATCAATATCTTTAAATCTTTTTGATAATCGTTCTTCTCTTTTAAGATCAGATTCTTCAACCATTGATATCATTTGTTGTAATAATAATTTTTTATCATTTTGTGATTTTTGTTCTTCTTCTTTTCGTATTTGTTCAAATTCTTCTCGTCTTTGAATAACTAGTTGTTTATTTTTATTATTTGCTTCGGTTAATTTTTCTTTTAAATTTATAATTTCATTTGCTTGTGAAGAAAGTTGTTTTTCTAAAGTATTAATTACAGATTTAAAATTTTCAGAAAGTGTATTATAACTTTCTTTTGCTTGTATTCGAATATCTTCCATATCTGTTGTAACCGTAACTGCAAGTTTTTCAGCATTTATTTTTAAATCTTGTAATCCAACACCAATATTATTTTTAATACTTTCTTTCAAATCTTTAACACCAGAAATTGTATTATTTAACTGTAATTTTGATTCATCTAATGTATCTAATGTTTTATTAACATCTTTTTTGAATTCATCATTTTTAATTAATAAATCATTTGAAACATTTTGAAAATGATCTTGTTGAGTTTTTAAAAAAGAATCTAAATTACCATTAATTTCATTTTCAAAATCTAATGAATGATTTAATAAACTTTGAATACCATTTTCAATAGCAATTGATTTATGACAAATTTTATCTTTTGTTAAATTTAATTCAATTTGACTTTTAATTTCAATTTCTTCACGTTTTTTAATTAAGTTTTTTGATAAATTTAATTCATTGTTCATTTCTTTTTGTAAATTAAATAATTTTTCAATTAATAAATCCATTTCTTTTTCTGTTTTTTCATGTGCTTCTTTAATAATGATTTCATCATTTAATTCTAATTTTTTATTTTGTAAAGAAGTTTCCGTAATTGATAATTTTGAATCTAATTCAAAAAGTTCAGATTCTTTAATTTCAATTTGATTTTTTACAGATTCAAGTTCTTTTGTTTGTGATTCAAAACTTTCTCTTGTTTGTTTTATTTTAGTTTCAAGAACTTCTAATCGGAGTCGTTGTTCTTCTGCTAATATTCTCCTACTTTCACTTTCTTCAGTAATTTCTTTATAATTTTCTTCAGTTAAATAAATTCCATTTTTAGATCTTGATGCAGTAAGTGCTTGTTTAAGTCGTTCAATTTCTAAAATATATTCTTTAATTAACAATTTTTTAGACATTTGTTGATTCACTTGCGGTTTATTCTTAATACTTTTTGCTCGATTTGCATATTCTAAAGTACTTAATGTTTCATCTAAACTTGCCTTTGCAGGGGAAATTGTTGCAATTATACAAGTTTTTGTACGACCACCTAAAGAATCTTGTAATAATCTTGTTAATTTAGATTCTCGATATGGAATATGAGCAGTACGATCAACAAGACAATTAATTACTCTACCAAGAGTTAATAATGATTGATTGATTATTCCTGCTTCTCTTGCACGTTTGTTTTCGGCACCAGATCTATTAATGTTTTCAGAACCAGCTAAATCGACTAAATTTAATTTACCAACTCTTAAACATTCTTCACCGGATGGATTAACTTCTTTTATATGAACAGTTATTGTAAAAACAGAATGAGATCTACTTGAATGATCATTACAATTTGTTGCAGCAACTTGTCTTTTAATTGACCCATCATTTAAAACTTGAAATCCTTCGGCAGCAGATTTGATAAAGATTTCTTCCATACCTTGAACAATGGTTTGTTTTTTAGAAGTATCATCAAATATTCTAACTTTTCTTTCATCATTACCTTGTGGAGCCAATAAATCTCTTAATTCTTCATTATATAATTCAATAAATGATAATTTAACAGAAAATTCAGAAGTCATTGATTCCAATTGTTTAAATAAATAAGTTAAAGTACGAGGAATAATACCAGCTGAATCAGAAACTCTTTCACCAGCAATAGTTTGAGAAATATCACCAGACATTGTATAAGTTTTCCCAGTTCCAGTTTGACCATAAGCGAATATGGTACAATTATAACCTTCAAGCATTTCATTTAAAATGTTTTCAGCAATTCCTTCAAACACCATTTCTTGATCACTTTCAGGACCAAAAACACGATCAAAGCTATAAGTTTTAGAACTCACAGCCATTGGACCAGTTTGTAGTATTACATCTTTCCCGTTGTGACCTAAAGTTGAAACAACAACGCCGCTATTTTCTTTAATTTCTCTTTCATTTCGTGCTCTACAGCGAACGTAAACATGAATATTTGTCTCTTCATCTGAAGCCGAAGTTGAAGTTGAATTTGAAGTTGAATTTGAAGTTGCAGTAGTGTTAGATTTGTTACTTGGGTTCGAACTACCAGAAGATCCTGAAGAAGTAGAAGGGATACTGGATAAAGTTGATCTTTTCTGTCTTTTCTTTGCACCTACCGAACTGGCTCTGGGACCTCGTGAAGGTGCTCTGTTTTGATCTCTGGAGGAGGCAGAAGACATTGATGCTCTGGATCTTCCGATTCCGAAGGCAGAAGTTGTGCCAAAAGAAACCATTTTTGCAAAGTTCAAGGTTCAAAAAGTGTTTTGTTTTGTTTTGTTTTGTTTTGTAAAAAAGGTAAACACACAAACACCCAGACAGCCGATGGCGCACGTGTATGGAAATCACGTGAATTCATCCAATCATTTATTTGCCTTTCCTCCCGATTATTCATCTTCAACAGTTTTATAATGCTTTCCATCATAAGATCTCCTCTCAGAAACTCCCTCAGAAATATCCCAAGGCTTCCAAAAGTCTCAATTGGTGCCAGATCTTTTGCTCTTAAAGCTCAAGATCAACCAAGATTGAGAATTGGCTCAACTGCTCCAAATTTCAAGGCAACTACAACTACCGGTGACATTGATTTCCATGATTTTATTGGCAGTTCATGGACAATCTTATTTTCTCATCCTGCTGATTTCACTCCTGTTTGTACTACTGAATTGGGGGCTTTTGCTGCATTGAAACCTGAATTTGATAAAAGAAATACAAAATTAATTGGTTTATCCGCTCAACCTGTTGGTCAGCATAAAGAATGGGTTAAAGATATTGAAGAAACCTCTACTGGTGGTGCCAAATTTAGTTTTCCCATCATTGCCGATGAGAATAAAGATGTCGCCTTTCTCTATGACATGGTTGATGAAGAAGGTTTCAAGAACTTGAAGACGGCTTTCACTATCAGATCGGTTTATATCATTGATCCGAAGAAAAAAGTGAGATTAATTATGACTTACCCCGCATCTACTGGTAGAAATACTGCAGAAGTGTTGAGAGTTTTGGATGCCCTCCAATTAAACGATCAATCTTCCTTGGTTACTCCAGTTAACTGGGTTGATGGAAGAGATGTCATTATCCCTCCATCTGTTTCAAATGCCGATGCTAAAGCTAAATATGGTGAATTTGATGAAGTCAAGCCATACTTAAGATTTACAAAGCAACCAACTATTAAGAAATCTTCTATGTTTTCAATTGGCTTAAATAATGGTCAAACTTCTTTTGCCCAAATGATTATTGGTGGTTTAATATTAGCTGTTGCTGCTTCATCTTTAACCAATGAAAATAAACAAGAATAGATTTAAAACTCTTAATAATATACAATTGTATCTTGAAAGATGATAAATATATATATATATATATATACCTATAGTTAGTTTGTATTAATGGTATTATTCATTTTATTTTATATGAGATTTATGACGGGGTCTCAAGTTTACTTACACCATGTAAATTGCAGAATGTTCCAAACTTCTTATCATTCAAAATCGATATATAAACATTGCTAAACTTTAATATCTATAAATCCTCTTTTGTTTTTCCACCTCCCAAAGGTACTCTACAAGCGTATTAACTCAATTTTATAAGCTTAACTTTAATTACAAGAACTGCCAAGTGAATCTTGAGACACTTCACTGATACCGATAAGATAAATGCGCATGTATGGTATGTGAAACGACTTTGTGCTCTACAATCGCATTATTTCTGATGAAAACGTGTACCACGCTCCTGTCTGTTCTTCAAACAATTAAAAAGGAAAACACACTCTATTTCGAATAGCGATACCTATATATACAAATATGTCCACAAGGCACTTGCGATAGGCGCTTGCTGACCATCATTTTCCATTGGCCAATATCGCGAAGCAATCTCTAGTGCAACAGTATACAGTAGTTACAATATCGGAAAGTGCCTCACATTATCGAAAACTTTGGAAAAAATTTCAGATGCAAGATAATGCTCATATTCGTGAATCCTGGTGCTATCATATTGTGATTTGAAGAGGATGGAATTGAAATAGTGGAGTAGCCTGAATAGTGCTACATTTATACTCTAATATTGTATCTCAAACTCCGAAGGTAGTGAATGATGATGATAATATTCATATATAATATATTTTAAAAAAGTATAATTTTATAGAGGAGATCTGGATCTTTCTTCTTCTTCCTACAATCTATCTTCCTATGCGTATTGATAAATTTTGTGTAATCCGTGACAGTACTGAATCAATATCGAAAAGGTGATATCAAATATTATTTAATTTACTGTAGCTATATCATTACATTCGTTATTCAAATTAATAGAATTGTATAATCACTAATTATAATAGATTGATACTTTACAGCCAGATACCAGTTCATAGATCAACTTACTAAGTAGTGATATTGTTGTCTGTAAAATGTTATCTTACCTTATTGAGAACTCGCATATGCCTGCATTTCACAATTTAATCCACTACCTATCTGATTAAGCTTCAACCCAACTATTAGATCTTATTGTATTATTAATTCTTAATATTATTGCCTCAAGAAGTTAAGAGCTCTTATACTAACATATTTTTCTCAATTCAACTAACTTACGATAAAATCTTCTACTATTAACAAGTATTATCAATTGTTAAATGAACTAAGGGTATCGGTATACTATGTTAGTATACAATTATAGTTTAGGATTAATTATAAACTATAATGGACTTCTTATATATAAATGATCTGAAGACATAGTGAGATCTCCAGTACCTATATAAAATATTCACAAACACAAAGCCATAATAACAACTCGTAATCATGTATGGAATGTTCCAATCTATCTCCATCTTAGATATAGCTGGTGGTTATTGAGACACAATTTCCTCCCGAAGCTGCAGCCAACATCTATTAGAATGCATTGAATGCATAATGAAAGACAATTGCACGGATTTATATTCTGCTGTCTTTAAATTTAAGTCTAAAGCCATGTATACCAGTGGTGAGGTAATATTAAGACCCCCAATAATTCTGATAACTAAATCTTCTTTCCTAGATATTATTTTCTTCTTATACCTTCTTAGTCATTCTTTTTTAATCTTTCATTCTTATATCTTCTCAGCCATTCGTTTATATCCTCTTTATACCTATATCTACTATTTCAATATCGTCAGAAGTAATATCAAATTAAAATGTCTATTATAAACATATGTGGTTCTAGGCCCACTAGCAACAATACAGGGTACATTCCATTCACAAATATCAACAACCATCATCTTAAGGGTTCAAAGGATCTTTCGCAGGATGATGATTTAGAATTCTCGGATATAGAAGCTTGCACAATACTACCATTCTTAAGGATCAAAAATCATTGTCTTCAACAAAACAGTGTCCCTAAAGAAATACATTTATATTCAACTGAATCTGCCCTTTTAAAAATACAATTCAAACGACTTTACACATTGATAAATTCTCTTCCAGCTAAAGTTAAAGAAAAACAACTTATTACGCCAAAGAAGGATTTTGTTACCGCCAAATCGGAAAAACATGATCGAAATAAACGATCGAGAAAAAAATATAGTATATTAACAACGATATTAATTCTCATCATTCTAACTATTGGAACTTCTGCATTCTTAGGCTATTATTTGATAATTTCTAGGATTCAGTTATTCACAGTTTTAACCAATTATTAGATATACAGAAATACAAATATTGGCTTATACTTAAACCCTTAAAGCTTCGTTAAATCATATCTCGAATGATTATAATCTTTTTACGGCCTGAGTCTTATATCCTATAGTACTATCTACTTACTTATAGCATTATAGCATTATTAACTTTTAATTTAAATGAACTATCTATCTTTAGAGTACATGCAAATGGCTGTTGCATTCAATTACCGTTTATAATTATATATCCCAGTTCACGACCTATATTATAACTAGATATTTATATAAATTCCATTATATTCTTATCAGCAAATATTTTCAATTCAAAGAACCAAATAAAATCCTCAAGTATGTTTACTTAAGGTAGAAGTAGCTGTAATTAAGATTGGCTATATAAACTTATAGTCAGGGGAATTATATCATCTTAGGTGGCGATTAAGCTGACGATGTATCAAGTCTGATTACCAGAAACAAAGAGAGAGACCATGACGATTGTGATTTTTAGAACGGTGATGGATAGAGTGCGAAATAAATTGATGAATGGAGTGATGAAAAGGGTGATGAAAAAGGTGATGAAAAAGGTGATGAAAGAGGTGATGATATTGGAGGTGGCTCTGTAATTGTAAAAGGTTCCGGGGTAGTATATCTTTTAAGTTGAGAATCTTCTTCTGAAGATGATTTTGTACTTTCTGGGTTTTCCGCAAGTCCTCCTTCACCAATATTGACCCATACTAAGTCGGGAGAATTTTCTTTTGTTCTTTGTACTAATATAACTTTTGATTTCTCAAGACGATCTATAGCATCTACACAGCAGTCCCATTCATCAGTTAATTCTTTTACAGAAACTTTTTTGAGAGTTGGTTGTGACTTTAAAGCTTTGAGTAAATCCTCATCGCTTTTAATTGGTAAATACTCTAAGGTTTCCTTTTCAGAATCATACTTAATTAGAACATTTTCTTTTAATGATGGTAATAACCCAATGACCGGAAATACACAATTGGCTTGTAGTTCATCCAGTCCGACAGGCCAATTATTCGCTTTCAAAAATGAAATAGCATAAGATATCCGTGTTGAAAGATGTTCTCCTGCCAATGAACGCTGTATCTTCTCCCTTCGGCCTGTTACAGCAGCTGATTCTGAATACCTAAATGGTGATATTGATCTCACATAGGGACGATATCTGGATGAAGAAGGAAAAGATCGTGGCACAAGAGAATCCCGCCATCGTCGCCCGGCGCTAATATCATCAGAACCTTGTTCCATAGAAAATTTAATACTTGTAGATGATTCAACAAAATTTGGACTCTTGGGCATCACAGAGAATTCTAATGAAGAACCGATCGCAAATATAATCTGGATAAAAAAAATTAATATGATTTTAGTCATTTAAATACCAATTTTTGCCCTACCCGCCAATGTCCAATTAGGATAAATACAGAATTAGTTAAATACCGAATTAGATAATTAAGAGCAATTGAGAGTTTACGAATCTAAGATAATGATGGTGAAATTATACAATAATCTCACCTATGCGTCACTATATTAAAAAAACTGAAATCACAATAAATTCACTCATATCTTCTCTAAATTTATTTCTCTGTATAGATTGTACTTGTTGATTGACAATTTCTTAAATTGATTTGACCTTAGATATTACACTAGAACAAAACTATATATTGACACTTTTATCCTTGTTCAATCAATCAAATCAAATCAAATCAAATCAAATCAATACCGGAAATTAAAGGCAGAGTCTCTTGAATCTCTTCTAACTCTTTTAGCTGGCGCGATATTTCCATAGGATTTTATTTTGCATTTATATATCTTAACCTTAAATATAACAATCGATAGTAACTTTAACTGTATAATACTGAATATTATTTTGAGTTTAGACTATGACATATGGAATATATAAAGCATGGTGCCTATAGATAGGAAGGGAGCAAAAGGATGAATCGATTACAATGATATTAAACCATTTTATGCACTATAGCTAAATGTTCACCCATATCGATTACAAATTATCGGCCACCCACTTCACTAATCACTTTTTCTAGACTATGGTTATTATAGGATATTTTTACTGCCCAGGATTATTGAATATATATAGGTCTTTAATTGGGTGGAGGGGACGGCCGAGAATTATTCATAAACATGGCTGAAATTTTAGTTTAAAAAGATGGCCGAAATAGGAAGTAAATGGACTAATATTATAAAAACTTAAAAATTATAATTAGGACATATAGACAATATTACACCAAAATTATCACATTTCATTATCATAAATATTATTTAATTAAGATCATTTTAAAAAAGTAAGCAAGTTCAATAATTAAATTCACTAAACAAAACATTACCAATATATTAACATGTTATTATTTATTTTGATATCCCAGTTAATCCGACTGCCGATGGTCTTCTTCCCTGAGAATGGACAGAAAACACAGGCATGGAAAAAACAGGAGGACCATCTAAAGCAATAGCACCACTACTATTTGAATTTGTTGGATGATATTCTCTATCACCAGACAATGTATGGTATGGTTGTAATTGAGGTTGTTTTGTAGAAGTAATTGATTTTCTTTTTGGTTTTTTAATTTCATCAGATTTTTTTGTAAGTGGAATTGAGTCTTGGGGAGCTGCGTCCAATGATGGTTTATTATTAATATTGTCAGATAGTGAATTTGGGGCTGAAGAGAGAGGGGAATGCGAATCTTTAGATATTTGCTTGGCTAATGCATCTCTATCTTCATTGGCATTGATAGTATTTGATGGATCTGGAGTTACAGCCAGTTTTTTTGAATCCTTGGCAATTTCTTTTTTCTTTGAATTGTTATTTTGCTTATTATCTTTTTTAGAACCATTTAACTTTTGCTTAAGAGTAGAAGTATGGTTTCCCATTTTAATTCTTTTTCGATATATCCAACGATTGTATATGATTAACGTTATTTTGAGATATAAAACTTATTATGAAGAAGTATTCAAGCCTTCAAATTTATAGTCAAATAGAGTAACTTATAGGTATATTGATTATCAAGGGGGGAATATTCATATTTATACAAGAATTTATTAATACATCAAATATGTGCATCTAAGGTCATGATTTCTCATAAGGCTCCTATATGAACATCTATTTAACTATACGCAGATTAAAACCAAAGCACCACCAATTAAATTTGACGATTAGTTTTAAAGCTTTTATTATTTAGATAATGTTCTAATCATTTCAATGGCATCGAAATCGATTATCGGATCGACTTCGGATCGACTTCGGTATGCTCTTAATTATGAGGTTAGCAATGGTTAGCGATTACTTATCCATTCTTATTAATAAGTTATTAGGCAAGGGACTTATAATAAATATGCATAAATATGGATAATTATAATGATCAAAATCTGCACAGCCTTAAATGTCTAAGCTTTTTTAGATATCGAGTCTTTTATCAACACCACTCCAAATAAAATGGCGTTATTCTAACCAACCTCTGCAGGGCCTTAAACTGCTCTTTAAGTGGTGCATGATGTTGCTCCGTCTATATACAAGATATCGATCATATTGAATACATGTAGGACTAAATATTAATATATAAATTGACACTTTAAATTTAAATTTACGATTTAGCCCTCTTAACCCTAGGCCTATATAGTATATACCATGTGCTTGATAAACTATGTTGAAGAGATTCCAAATGAGCTCAATTGGATTTGGATTCAGGTCCGATAAAAAGCTAAAACACCTTTATCTCCTTCTCGAAATTAACTCACCACGATTCCAGCTTTATGAATAGACATGGTACTCCGAGATCCTCTTCCAGAAGTTTTATGCAGGGACATATGGGGTTCTGTTATTAGGATCCTCAACTACACGTTTTTGATTTCTTGCAAGCGCATTTTGTACTTTTTCATTTTTCATTTATTACTATTTTACTTATATTTATTTTGCTGGTAACACAGTCTTTACAAAAAAAAAGTTACATGTAGTACTATCAATTATACCTGGACTAAATTGACCTACGTATACTTTTCTATGACGTATATAAGCTTTTGATAGCAAGTTATACTTTTTATTAAGAGGATTAGTTATATTTGAATGTTACTCTCAGGTATAATATTACTTTCATCTAAATCTCTTTCAATTGTGTTTATGGAATTTTTCCAAATATTAGGAGTTAATTCGAATACATGATTTTTTTATTTCAATTATAGAGAAATCGATTAGAATTTTTGTGTCATCTACAGTAGATGTTCTATAAATAATGTTATTTTCATTATCAATATCTGCTTTCAAAATCATAAGGTTACACTCATTTTGTGCAATTTTGATATCTTCGTTATTTACAGTACTGGGAGTCTTGTGATTAACTAAAACGCGGTTTACACTATTGTAACAAGTCATTTATTTATGACTCGTTTTTTCTTAGCGTAAGCGTGTTTTAAAGTTTAATCCCCATTTTATATATAATTAAGCTAAAATCTTAAGACTTTCTAGATATAGAAGTAGAAGTTACCATTTATAGAGCTAAAGCGTAGTATCTTTTCTTAACAAATAATCGAAATACACATGTACAGGATGTAAAGAATACAGCGTACTCAGAATGCTAACCCGACGAAAAAAGAGATATTTCATCGTGGTAGATGGACCTGCAGGAGGATCAACAACTTCGAAGTTCGAACGCAACCGAAGTAAACGTGTAATCTGAAATAGTAGAAGCAACAGTAGTAGTTTCTGATACAGTATCAACTGCAACCCCAGAAGAAGGTGTAGAAAAAGATTATTTAACAGAGCTAGGCTCAGGCGTTCAACAGCAGAAGTATAGTACATCTGGTGTTTCTCACGGAAGTCTTCTTTATAGAAGCACGAGGAGAATTATTTGAGGTTCTTATAATAAAAAAACTTACGTATTAAACATTTTCAGTTATTGTACATTTTTGATATGAATGACAACTGGAAGGGTAGGTATCAGTGACGTGCTATGAAGCTGTTGCAGGCTTCCATCCCACAAATATATCACAATTTATTTATAACCGGTTCATGAATCAAAGTTACCTTTTATTTCACTATCAGCTTACTGGAGTGGATTCTCTTACAACTTGGTCTGAGGCTCAATCCCGCCCCAACAGGTTTGGAATCATCAGCACCTTTGTTCGCCATAGGGGAGGAATGTCTTCGCTTCACACCAATTCTATTTTGTCCCCATATGATGCTCACACTAATGGTGATGAATGACTATTCATCTTGAGAACCAATACGTCGGTTATTATTGCAACCCTCTTTCAGTGGCTTCATTCTGTATCCCAACACTTGAGCCCATAAATGGAATTGGCAGTATCGACCATACACAATTTCTTGAGATCCATCATTCCATCCCAAAGTATCTTTGAGCAGTTATCCCTGGCCACTCGTGAAATGCTTATCACCACCCTTATAGGTATCATATTGAGTCTTATTTTATTATTGGCCATTACATTCGTTTGGAAAAAAACGTGTCAATCACTCTAAACCCGCAAGGTTCACTGTTACTCTGCAACAGCACTTTCTTTGTGACAGCATACCTAGGTCAGCCAATTCGTCTTCCAATGTTCCAGCAACCTCAATATCTCTTGAGAGAAAATTGGATAAGCTATCCATATACTGTGGTGAGACGAGAAGATGACGCTAGCACATCGGAAGCAACATGGAAAGGTTTGAAATATGTGGAAACAGGAGATATCTCATCATCTAAGAGCACAATGGACAAAATGGTCTTAAAAATTGAAGAAAGTCAATCGGAAAAACAAGATGAAAGTGCACAACTTTTATCAAAAGTTTTAAGGATCCCATCGTCAAATCTAGAGAAAATCGTGACGCTTGGTGAGACATTTAGAAATGATATCAGCTTTTTGTCTATCAGCATTGATAACTTCAAAGATAGTGTCTCTATATACACACTTGCCGCGAATATATTGATCGATGATTTAACAAGATGTCACACTTCAATGCTTCATTATATTGATGACTTTCTCTCACAGCTCCAGAATTGGTAAGCTCTCTAGTTGTTTGGTTTACCAAGAAATATAATGATATACGGTGATGAATTAGAGATTGGATCAGCACATTTAACAACTGGAAAAGAAGAAAAGAAAGGAGAAAGAATTGGAATTGGAGTTACAGAATGTTCTTGTCTGGATCTTTAAGGATGGTTGCCTTCACACATTCTGTAACTTCAATTCCAATTCTTTCTCCTTTTCTTCTAACTCTAACTTATATTTACAAGAACCAAGAGCAACTAAAAATCATCTTCATTTTTCTCCCCATTAGTCAGTGTTTTATGTGCTTATATTAACTAGTTTGTGTGTGTTATTCAGCATCACTTTGGAGGTGGCCGTTGGTTGACACATATGTTGAATGGATCATATGTATGAAATGATACCAGAGATAAGACAAGTCAATTACATTAATTGTTATTTAGCTGTATATGAGATTACTCCTTCCGTTTATAGTCTCAGAACTCCTTCACAATTTTTTGATGGAGCCGATCTTCCCAACTGCTGCATATGTGCGTAAACGCCCTGTGGTGGTGTTAAGCCAACCCCTCAACAGTTAGCTTTAGTGGCAGATTAGACATAAAAATATTCAGATGAGCAGCCATCTCATCTAAAATCGAATATTCTTCCAGAAGATCAACAAACCATTTTTTTCATATTTTGTTTATTATCCTTTTCAGTGAGTCCTTCATATACAATAGAGTTATTTTCAATTCCTTTGCTTTTTCTCATTCAGATAGGGCCTTTTACTTGCTGGAACTGCTCGTTATCTACGTTCTTTCAAAAGGTTTATCAGGCAGGTCTCTGATATTATGAACTTTCCAGTTAGCCAGTTAGCTCATCAAACGTATCCACGGGTGAGGCTTTACAAAAAATAGTAAGTTCTGTAGACTCTTTACTTTAGGAAGGTGTCATACCAGAAGAGTTGTCGCACTTCTTTACAGTGAACCGCACAGATGAAATAAGCCTTCTGCCTATTTTAGTAACTGATCATGATAAGATAAGTAATGCTCAATCACACCCACTTAAACTTAAGTGCTTATATTAATATTAATTAGTTGGTTGGTTGAAATACAATTACCTGAAATGTGGCGTGGAATTTTAGAAGTCGCGCCATTACTAATATTTCTATGATATATTTGGAGTGTGCCTGAAAAAAGCTTAGCCATGTAGTTAAGGCTATAGCCGCTATACCCGGTTGTCTTTACTTCATCTACAAGTTAGATGATGTTCGTAGTACAGTGTGTAAATGTAGGTTCCAGGCGAAAAATGAAAAAATCAAGACACACTCTAGTTTGATTTATGAAAAGCTTCTCTGAATGTACAGCCACAAATGCAAACATATGTATTATGATATGATTATACTTAGCCAATTGCAATAACTTAAGGAACTATATGCCTGAGAATTCTTGAAGAATGTAAGTGAATATAACTATACGATGTAATATTTTTAATAAATTAATTCATATAATAAGTTTACTCTTCTTTTGGATCACCAATACCATCTTCATAAATAGCAAAAACACAATCAGATTCAGGTAAACAAGGAGAATCATAAATTTTACAAATTCTTTGTTCACCTCTACCTTTTCTTAAAGATAATCTAGTTGTTGAAGAATGAGCAATTATATTACCACCAATGGGTTTTTTTGGATCAGGATTAAACATCGATGAAGCACCATCAACTTGAGCAACTACTTGATTCGTGATAACAACAGCAATACCAAATTCATCAGCTAAACGTTGTAAAGTTCTCATATATTTTGCGACATGCATCTGTCTTGCAGATAATTCAGCTCTACCACTATAATCAGTTCTATAAAGAGCCATTATTGAATCAACAATTAATAAAGCAAAACGAGATTCAGCCATCATTGCAGCAGCTTGATTTAAAAGTTGTAATTGATGATCAGCATTATAAGCTCTTGCATAGGCAACGTTATCTAAAGCATCTTCGCCATTTAAACCATATCTTTTACTTATTGATAATAAACGCGTAGGTCTAAAAGTTCCTTCAGTATCAATGTATAAACATTTACCCTCGCCTCCGCCCATATCAACAGGTAACTGACAAGTAACAGCTAAAGTATGACATATTTGACTCTTACCAGTTCTAAATTCACCAAAGATTTCAGTTATTGAACCGGTTTCTATACCACCACCTAAAAGAGTATCTAATTGTTTTGAACCAGTGGTAATACAAATAAGTTCACTACGTCTATGATGAAATTCAGACGCGGTTGTAAAACCCATTGGGACGAATTTAGTTGCTTCAATCAGAAGTTTATCAGCTTTAGCGTCAGATATTCCTTTTACAGTGAGAAGAGCTCTTTTTGGACTATTTCCTTTTAATTAGTTTCGGTCAGTTATAATTTAACAAGGGTAGAAGTGGAAATTCAAGTATCGTACGTATAAGCTATTGCTTCCACCGTGTTGTAGCCGGATTCTATCAGTTTGCGGATATCGGAAGAGGTGATGCCATTTCCCTATGAAATTTGAAGGTGAGAAGCGCGTTCACAACAGAACAAGAAACCCACGTACTTCTAGTTTTGAGATTGGCATTGGGCCGTATGTCTCTTCCTCGTCGTCATCCTGCTCGTCTTGCTTGGAGGTCTCCAGGTTGTCCGGGATGGTTGGCTGTGGAGATGCCATTTCTGCTGGAGATATGTTGACGTAAAATGAGAGATGAGTAAATATCAGACGTGTGGGTGTTTTGATTTGAAGGGGTGAAATCTGCAAATGCACGTGTGCATGTCAAGTAAGGCATGAAGATTACTTCAATTCCAATTCCTCACATCTTTTGACTTTACTACTACAGTGTATCCTAATCTACAAATTTACTATACACACCAAAATGCAAACCTTCTCCCACACGTTGGACGACCAGCTTCACGCCCAGGCCCAGAGGTTGTTTGCTGGCAGGCCGTTTCTCCCCCGCGATAAGGTGGTCGCTTACCTGGGCGACCCCAAAGAGGAACAGAGGCAGGTTTGTCGTTATTTCATGCAATGCTTCGACTGGAAGAACAAAACGGTCCTGGAGGCTCTCCGAGAGCTTTGTGACAAGCTTTATTTGAAAGGTGAGTCCCAGCAGCTGAATAGAGTTTTGGAATCCTTCGCTCAACAATGGACAAGGGTCAACAGACAGAACAATACTTTTTGCTCTGAAGATAATGTTCACACCGTGGCCTTCGCTTTGGTTCTTTTAAATACTGATTACTATGGTCCTGAGAAAAGATCTATCACCCTGGAAAAATTTGTTTCTGGAACTACTGCTATTGTCATGCCAGGAATCCCAGAAAGAGAAAAATATAGGAAACCGATTGTCGAAGCGACGTTACGGAGATTTTATCACTCTATTGCAACTAATGAATTACCCCTGCTAGACTCATCTTCCTCTTCCAATAGTCCAAGGTCTGGTTATAGAACTTTAAAAGTTCGTAAGCAGAAATCAAATGGAAAATCAACAGGAACGGGTTCCGATAATCTTTCTTCAAAACTACCCTCAGATAATAATAAATCTTATAGAGCTATAATAGATGATAGAGCTTTTCGTGATCCTCTTACTATTCAAAGTCAAAGGATTTCAACGTTAATGTATGATTCAAAACGGAAAAGTATTGATCGATATCGTGATCAAAATCAAAATCAAAGTCAAAATCAAAATCAAAATCAAAATCAAAATCAAAATTTAAGGAACACTTTAAATCATTTTGAATTTAAAGAATCTTCAAACAATGTTAATAATAATAAAGAAAAAGATCTTCAAGATCTAGATGACCCTTTTGGATCAGGACATAGCCTTCCAAATGAAAATAAAAATGAAAAAGAAAACGCATTACAGAGAAACCCTGTATCATCGACATCGGTTAAACTTCCAAATACGCCTCCTCCTACAATTCACAATATTACGTCACAAAATGTTAACATTGATAATGATGCTTTTATTGAATCTGCTGGATTCACGAATATTCTTTTAAATACTCCAAATGCCGTTAATAAACGTTCATGTAGTATTGCAAATAAATTGTCTCGTATTAATTCACAACCAGCCACACTGCCTGCTTCAAGAAGTTTCCCACAAATAGCTCCTTCAAATACACATCCAAGTACATATTCAACAACTAAAGATGACCAATTTCCAGGTTATATTAATACAACTTTATCATCTGATAATAATGATCACGATGAAATTTTATCTGCAACTACAAGTACAGTAACAACACCTGGATTTGATGATTATACACCATCAAAAACAATTCATCATAATGATATTAGTTTAAATGGTGCACCATGGATGAAAGAAGGAATATTACGTTTTAGAAAATGTGATACAGTAACAATGGCAAAAGAATCAAAAACAACAACAAATTATAATAATAATAATAGAAGAATGAGTGGTGTAACAAATGAAGTTTTAGGTAAATCATTATCTGGTTTATTATTAAATAGATCAAGCTTAAGACAATCAAGACAACAAAAAAAATGGAAAAATGTATTTGCAGTTGTTGAAAAAACACAATTAAAATTATTTACATTTGATCATTCATCATCAAATACTTCAAAATTAGCAATTACAACTCCAAATCCTGTTCATATAAATCCATTATCACCACCAAGAAGAAATAGTGCTCCACAATTTTCTCATTTAGGTGATGGGAATTGGATATCAAATGCGAAATGTGTTTCAACTTATAATTTAATGCATAGTTTGGCACAAACTTTACCATCAAATGATAATGATTCATCATTTCAAGGTTTATGGATGTTATCTGTACCAAATTTACTTTCTTCATATCCAAAAGATACAATATTAGTATTTGAAGCAGGTACAGTTGAAATTGCAAATGAATTTGTTATAACTTGTAATTATTGGTCAGCAAAATTAAGTGTTCCACCTGTTAGTGAAATTTATAGTAATATTGAATATGGTTGGGGTCATGTTTTAAATTTATTACCAATTGATAAAAATTATTCAAAAGAAGATCCAAAAATTGTTAAAGCAGATTTAAAAAGAATTCATTCAGAAGCTGATAATCTTTTAATTTATGATTGGGAACCAGTTTTACCAATGACTGATGTAAATATGATTGGATCAACAAATTGGTCATTAACTGATGATTATTTAGAATATGAACAACGTAATAAATTATTAGATTATTTAGGAGAGTTGGAACAAAGTTTAGAAAAACATAATGTTTTAAGGGT
Source organism: Alloascoidea hylecoeti (assembly GCA_001600815.1). Taxonomy (NCBI): domain Eukaryota; kingdom Fungi; phylum Ascomycota; class Alloascoideomycetes; order Alloascoideales; family Alloascoideaceae; genus Alloascoidea; species Alloascoidea hylecoeti. Next base: position 429,205 of record BCKZ01000007.1, read on the forward strand.
TGATATTGATGTTGTTTTCACACCTGGTGGTAATAATCATAAAAAAGCAGTTTTAAATTGGAATAAAAAAAAATCAAATATTTTAAAATTATTAATACAATATAAAGAATATATTAATGCATTAAATTTTGCAATTTTAAGAAAAAATGATATTGAAAAAAATAGAAAATCTTTAATGAATGATATAAGGAATGAAAAATATATTGTTAAAAGATTTACAATTAAAAGTTTTAGAAGAAGTTCTGCTGTATCGAATTTATCTTATAATAATCTTAAACAGTAATTATAAAGATTTCTTTAAAATTTAAGATGTTGTTTTTGTTGTGGTTCGAATTCTATTGAAATTGTCTTTTTATCTCATATCAACTAATATTGTTGTTAATATTTATAAATTTATGCGCCTCTTATCATTTATTTTGTTTTTATTTGCATTTCCATTCTCATGTTGATTTGATTTTCATGTTAATTTTTATTTTCATTGTTTTTATAGTTATGTTTATTGGCTTCGTTCTTTTTTTCTGTGTTAATTATGTAATTGGGGAATACATGTGTTTTTACAATTCTATATGTTTAATTTTAAATTTAATTATGATCGGTGTTATCTTTTATAGATAAATGAATCTTATTAATATTAATATTTGTATACATTTGAATTCTGTTATCCATCATTATATCATTATATAAATTCTCTTATAAGACCTAGTTCAGCTAGGTTAATATTATATAACATTTTCCCCTGGGCAGATTCCCTGGTCCAGATATGCCCTGAACATGCATCCCTATCATTATCACTAATTGTCTACATACAAAAGTAATCAAATATCACAAACTCCAACCTTCAAGGCTTTTATATATTATGACTGGGCTTAGGATGGCACTGCCCCCATCAAACATAAAATTAGGGGCGGTTTAAAAGGAAAAGCGTAGATTCTGGTGAGGAATGATTGAATGCCACCGTGTCGCATATAAAAAGTAAAATCTGCACAGAACCTTCTTGCAAAAATTTAAAAATATTATAAAACACTAGCCATATATTTAGTTTCTTAAACTTTCTTCATTACTTGTAAAAAGCATATGATATATATAATATCAATAATTAATAGTAACAATATAAATCTACCGGTACAAGAAAAAAGAAGTAAATAAGTTATTATCAAATTATTAAAAAAAACAATCTAAAGGAAACGTTCATAATGGATAACGCTTTCGTTTTACCTATTGAGGAGGTTGCAAAACAACTAGATGCCAATACAGAAACTGGTTTAACTGATTCTCAAGTTATTGATCATTTAAAGAAATATGGTCCAAATAGTAAGTAAATCATTTTACGTTCAATTTCCTTATCGAAATATTAATCATTAAAAACTAACCTAAATGTTATTTGATTTTAGCTATTCCGGAGGATCCTCCGACTCCGATGTGGGAACTTATTCTCAAACAATTTGAAGATAAATTAACAATAATTTTACTTATTTCAGCATTAGTATCATTTATATTAGCTTTATTAGAAGGAGAAGATTTATCTTGGACAAGTTTCGTTGATCCTATAGTTATTCTTACAATTCTTATACTTAATGCAATAGTTGGTGTTCAACAAGAATCAAGTGCTGAACAAGCAATTGCTGCTATTGGTAAATATTCATCACCAGAAGCAAAAGTTTTAAGAAATGGGAAAATTATTAAAGTTGATACTTCAAATATTTATCCAGGTGATATTATTGAATTATCAATTGGTGATTTAATTCCTGCTGATGCTAGATTATTTACAATTAAAAGTAAAGCTTTTAGAGTTGATCAAGCAATCTTAACTGGTGAAAGTGTTTCTGTTGAAAAAATAACAAAACAAATTGATGATGTTCAAGCTGTTAAACAAGACCAAATTAATATGGTTTTTTCAGGAACTGTAGTAAGTGCTGGTCATGCAACTGCTATAGTTACAGCTACTGGTAAATCAACAGCAATCGGTTTCATTCATGAAAGTATTGTTTCTCAAATAGATCAATCTACTCCATTAAAAGAAAAATTAGATGGATTTGGTGATCAATTAGCAAAAGGAATTACAATTATTTGTATATTAGTTTGGGTTATGAATATAAAAAATTTTGGTGATCCAAGTCATGGTAGTTATTTAGATGGAGCAATCTATTATTTTAAAATCGCTATTGCTTTAGCTGTTGCTGCAATTCCAGAAGGTTTATCAATTGTAATAACAACATGTTTAGCACTTGGAACTAAAAAAATGGCTAAAAAAAATGCAATTGTAAGATCTTTACCAAGTGTTGAAACTCTTGGAAGTACAAATGTAATTTGTTCCGATAAAACTGGTACACTTACTACAAATCAAATTTGTGTTAAACATATTGGTTATTTCAATACATCAGATAATATTAATGAATTAATAGTTAGTGGGAACAGTTTTGAACCACAAGGTGTTATTGTTAATAAAGATGGTAAAGAAATATCATGTGCTATTAGAAGTTCAGCTGTTATTAATCTCCTTGCTAAAGTTTCGTCTATCTGTAATGAATCTCAATTAACATATGATATAGAAAATGATGCATATAGTCATGTTGGTGAACCAACAGAAGCTGCACTTAAAGTATTGGTTGAAAAATTGGGTAAAGGTAGCGAATCTACTCCTTCTAATGTTGATCCTATAAATCAAGAATTTTTATCATCTACATCTAAACTAGCAACATTCGAATTTTCAAGAGATAGAAAAAGTATGTCTGTTCTCATAAAGTCTGATAAACAGGAAGGATTCAATACTTTACTTGTTAAAGGTGCTCCTGAATCTATTATAGAGAGATCTACAAGTTATTGTTTTGATACAGAAAGTGGATATGAAAAGAGTGATCTTTCTCAACAGAATAAAGAAGAAATTCAAAGATCGGTTACATTATTAAGTTCTCAAGGATATCGTGTTTTGGCATTAGCTCAAATTGATGGAATATCAGAGGATGATAATTTAGTAAATACAGCAACTACATCAAAAGAATATCTTGAAATCGAACAAAACTTAACATTTATTGGTTATGTTGCAATGATGGATCCTCCACGAATGGAAGTAGCTGAAAGTATTCGAAAATGTAAAAACGCAGGAATTAGAGTCATTGTTATTACTGGTGATAGTCAAGCTACTGCTGAAGCCATATGTCGACAAATAGGAATATTTGATGAAGATGAAAATGTTAATGGTAAAAGTTTAACAGGAAGACAATTTGATAATTTATTAGAAGATGAAAAATTAGAAATTGTTAAAACTGCTAGATTATTTTCAAGAGTTGAACCAAGTCATAAAAGTGCATTGGTTGGATTTTTACAAAGACACAATAATGTTGTTGCAATGACAGGTGATGGTGTAAATGATGCACCTGCTTTGAAAAAAGCGGATATTGGTATTGCTATGGGCTCTGGAACTGATGTTGCTAAACTTGCTGCTGATTTAGTTTTAGCTGATGATAATTTCTCAACAATTGAAGCCGCTGTTGAAGAAGGTAGGGCCATTTATAATAATGTTCGACAATTTATTAGGTATTTGATTTCTTCTAATATTGGAGAAGTTGTGACGATTTTCTTAACTGCTTCTCTTGGTATTCCAGAAACTTTAATCCCAGTTCAACTATTATGGGTTAATCTTGTTACTGATGGTCTCCCTGCAACTGCTTTGGGATTCAATCCTCCTGATAAACGTATCATGTCTAGAGCTCCAAAACCCAAAGATGATCCTTTAATCAGTGGATGGTTATTCTTTAGATATCTTGTTGTAGGTGCTTATGTCGGAGCTGCAACTGTGTTTGGTTATGTTTGGTGGTTTGTGTTTTATTCAGGTGGACCTCAAATCACATTTAAACAATTATCACACTTTCACCATTGTGAAGTAGATTTTCCAGAGCTTGGATGTGAAATATTCAGTAATGATATTGCAGCACATGCTTCAACCATGTCACTTTCTGTTCTTGTTATTATTGAAATGTTAAATGCAATGAATAATCTTAGTGAATTTGATTCTTTAATCACTTTCCCATTATGGAATAATCCTTATCTTATCGTTGCAATAATATTATCAATTTTCCTCCATGTTTTAATACTTTATATTCCAGCTTTGAATTCCATCTTTTCAGTAACACCATTGAATTTTAAAGAATGGATTGCTGTATTTATTATTAGTTCACCTGTCATCTTTATAGATGAATTATTTAAACTTTATGAAAGAGAAGTTTTACTTCGTGAACCAAAATTTTTAGTTTTAGAAGACGATGAAAAGAAGAAGAAATAGATTTAGATTTAGATTTAGAGATGTATTTCATTAATTGTAATTAGATATTGCATATAAGAATAACTATGAAATATTTAGAGTGTATTTTATAAAAAAAAACTAAAGTTTAAGAAATTCCATTCACTGTTTTGCATAAAACCTTATATCAACAACAATATCTTAAAATGTTTCAGTAACCCAATAACAAAGTACCATTTGGATTGTTTTTTTTATTTGTGTTTGAATAAATATCAACAACAACGACAAATGACACTTAATAGTAGAGAAATTATCCTCAAAAAGAGGAAAAAGTATCTGCAATGAGTTGGCACTAATATTTTGTTCTCATAATTTTTGCCTGTCATTTCCACATTTTCATTCCTCGATTTTTGAGTGTTATTCTCTTTGTAACCTCAGTTTAAAATAAGTGAACTCTCGTTGCGCAGATCTTTAGTCCTATAAATATTTATTGAAGTATACCAATAGTTATATAAGCATAGTTATAAAGTTAGTCTTCAGAATAATAATCAACAACTGATGAAAGATTAACAAGAGAAATAAAATATAATTGAATCTTGTTAATATGTTGAACAAAGTATGATGATCTCTCTCTTTTGCGTTCCTTTCCAATTGATTGAGTTGATTAGTATTTCATCATTATGAATATAAAAACAAATACTATTTACGTTACCCGGATTATCACAAATCGATACCCAAATTTAAGATCATATATATCAGTGTAATTGCATTACAAACTTATAAAATAAATGAGTGAACATCATGATCATTATGTATCATTTATAAAATTATATCCATCAACATTTACTTAAAATATAATTAATATATTACAGTAATGTTTAATTAAGTTTAAATCATTGCAATTGAATTTCATAATATCAGTAAATTCTCAGACTAACGTTATTATATATATTTAATAATAAAAACTATCACTACTGTTCACTAGTCAATCCCTTGTTTTTAGCATAGGTCATACCGTGAATCAAATGGAAAATGATGGGATTACAGATAAAATATATCAAATAAAAATAAATATTAAAAATTAAAAATTAAGAAAAAAAAAAAAAAAAAAAACTCATGATTATTATAGTCATTAAAGGACAAAAGCACGTATGTGTGAATATACCAAAAAAGATAATAATTAAGATAAAAAAAGGCATTTAAAATAAGATAAAAAAAAAGGCATTTAATATAAGACAAAAAAATTTAAAAGAAAAAAATAAAATATAGGCTTGGGTAAATAAAATAACGCAAACATGATAATCACATATAATATAGTGAGCTATAATATAGAAGAGACCTAGAAAAAGTTAACACTTCACACGGAACAATACTAATATGTCTTGATATGATTAGCATGATATGCTACGAATCACGTAGAGTTTGAGATTTTAAATTTTAAATTTTAAAGCATTTTTTTTGGTTTGTATTGTTCACTTTGAAGGAACAGTAGAAGATTGTTCTGCTTCAATTTTTATATCATCATCAGTAACTTCTTCAATTTTTTCTGCATCTTCAGCATCAGAATTATCAATCTCTTCAATCTCTGAAATATCACCTTCTGTACTATTAACATTAGGGTTGATACCCAATGAAGCCAACAAATCGGTAGCATTATGAGAATCTAGATAAATAACACCATTATCCTGTGTTAATGTAGAGTTTGCTAATAGACTCTGTAAAGTAATAGCATTTACATTTGGATCTTCATTCTCAATATTTCCATTTGAACCACTAACACCTTCTTCATTTATCATTTCCCTTTCTCGCTCTTCATCTAATTTTTCCTCTGCTTCACGTAATTGTTGACCATAATTTTGGATTTCTTCAGGTGTCATTTTTGGTGCTACAGGACCATCTCCAGCATCAACCCGTTTTCTAATAGTTTCATACCATTCTTCTTTTGTTTGTCTATTAAGCAAAGCAACAATCACAATAGACATATTATCACATCCGATTCCACTAAAACTGCTAGCTGGTGCTAAACAAGTATCCAAAACAGTTTCAGAAATCTCAGCAAGAGATTTGCCTTCAGCGATTTCACGTCTAATAAATTCAACAGCTTGTTGAGAAGAAAGACAATCCCAAATACCATCACAAGCAAGAATCAAAAATTCATCATCTGGAGTAATGTCATGAACTATAATATCAGGAAGAACGGTAACAATTTGTTCTTCAGCAGGCAATTCAGAATTTTGTTTATATTCAAAATCACCAACTGCTCTAGATAAGGCCAGATTACCATTGACACGTCCAACTTCCACATAACCACCGGCGGCAGATATTCTTGCTCTTTCACCTTCATTTTGAGGTTTATGATCATAAGATAATGGTTTAGCAGTTCCTTTTATTCCCAATACAGTTCTTGAATCACCAGCATTTGCACAGATGATTTTATTGTCGGCAATGATGGCAGTAGTAGCAGTGCATCCACTTTCAACATTCTTCGTGGCTTCATCGGATAAAATTTGTTGATCTGTTTTTAAAAAACCTTCTTTAAGAGCAGTCACATAATCTTTTTTAGAAAATGCTTCTTGTCTTGTGACTATTTTATGAAGGTTCTCACCACTGTAAATTGCAACCTTATCATCTACAAAGTCATGCAATTAGTAAACGTAATATAAATACTTAAATTTTTTTTTTAAAAAAAAGATGAAAAATGGGTGAAAAAGTGAAGGGGAAAATACATACTGACATGACCATCGTAAACGGCAAAAAAAGCGGTTCTTTCTTTTGGAGGTTTTGATTCTGTCGACTCGCCGGGCGCTTTCAAATCCAAAATAGTGGTGTGTGCGTCTTCCATTGTGATCCTCCATCCTTGCATGCAAGAGAGACCATAGATAAAGTTTTCATCGCCTCCTTCTTCAGTTTGCTAGATTGGAACCTACAGTTAGTCTTGGGTCCTGAAATTCCGATCATTCTTGGATCTAACGGAGATCTGAAGAAAAGAGTTAAAATTTATGTCAAAACACGTACTTTATTTGTGACTGGCTGCGACAAGATCTGACCCATGATTGATGTGAGATAAGGTAAATAAAGTAATACTCAAAAAGCTTCGAAATCCGAATAGACTTGCGGACCAAAGATATAATTGACTTGTAGAAAAGAGCAAATTTTTTTGCATGGAGAGAGTCTGGTGTGTGGATGTTACGTGTTCTTGGATCTTGAAAGCCGACGTCACCTGCCATGAACAAGTCAATTCGCTCCATCGGACGGGCCAAATCTGTTCATCACGAGACGGTGTGTTTCGTCTGCTTGGGGACATTCGCCCTCCCGTCCCCCCTCGTCCTGTAGTGTGTGGTGTGTGTCACGTTGGAGGTGTAGGGTTGCTCGTCTCCAAATATGACATGTCTAATTATAAGCTACCTGTATATTTATACTATTTTTTCCCTCTACGTTAGAGCCAGGCATGCCAAAATCAACCACACTCATGTCTCCAGATACATTCACCCTCGTGGCCTCCTGCACGGTATCCCTCATAACAGGCTATGTCATAGGAACTATTTGCCCTTCTCCATTGAAATATTCCAAGAAAAGACTACACCGATCACGGAAACCCTTCGAAAAATCATCTTCTCCTACAACTGAAGAGTCATTATCTGAAGAATTATCTGAGGAGTCGGAATCAGATTATGAAGAAGAGGACATAGATTCAACTTCATTGAACGCAATTCCAGGTGAAGTGAAAATGGTGTTGGTAATTAGAACGGATCTTCAAATGGGAAAGGGAAAAGCTGCTGCCCAATGTGCTCATGGTGCTCTCGCCGCCTACAAATCTATTTCAACACAAGGGACTCCCGCTTACAACCCAACCCTACTGAAAAGATGGGAATTGGGAGGACAGGCCAAAATAACATTAAAGGCAGAAAGTGAAGAAGCATTGGATATATTATTTGCTCAGGCTTTATCTTTAAACATTAATGCTAGAGTTATTCATGACGCGGGAAGGACTCAAATTGCAGCTGGATCAGCCACCGTTTTAGCAATTGGACCTGCTCCAAAAGCTATATTGGATCAAGTTACTGGAAGTTTAAAATTATACTGATTTTTACAAATGAAATGAAACAATAAATAATTGTGTCAGCTTATTACAAACTGAAATAAATTAAACTGAAAAAGTCTACTTCTAATTTCTTTACTCATTTAATTTCCATCGTTGAACAACTACTGCGTTGATTAATCCAGCATCTTTGATAGTTTGTTTTCGGTCTTCAAGAACCTTCATAGGAAAAGTAGTTGCCAAAGTGTACTCTCTAGAGCTTGTAGCTTGACTATCAATATATTCATATAACTGTTCAACTGGACCAGAAGCAAATACCTTTCTTATAACTCTTCTACCATCTGCTAATCTTAGTTGAACTGTACTGTCGCCATCTCCTTGGTCTGGCTTAGGTTTTGGTTTCTCGGCTTCCTTTTCTTTCTTAATCTGAGAAACTTGTGGAGTTTCCGTTATAATCTCTCCTGGAACAGGGGATCCAAGTCTATGACCTTGACCTTGGTAACCACCAACACGTCTTTTAGCTGGAGTCCAGTCTTGATCGATTTTACTCGATACTTTAACATCAACTCTTTGTCCTTCTTTGATATCTAATAATACCAATGGAGCTCTTCCTTTTTGAAATTCTTGTAAATAAGCACGATTATTTGGGTCTTCATATGAATATAATGGTCCATCTCCAATTGTGAACCCATTCTTATAAAATGTGATCAATCTTTCAACTTTAGGTAAAGGTTCATTACCAGCTTCAGGATCAGGGATTTGTTCTGATGGAGTTGATTCATCCCCTAATCTAAAACCCACTCCACTAAATTTTGATGTTTTTTGTCCTTCACCATCATCTGAATCCACCTCTTGAGCAGTTTGTTGTGCTCTTTTAAGTAAATCATCAACAATTCCTAATGTTCGTTTATGACGTGAATTTGGTTTTTCTACAGCCAATGCTGATTTTTCTCCACCAGTATAATAGTTCTTTTCATCATCGTTATCATCATCATCATCATCATCATCATCATCAGCTTTAAAACTTGAAAGTCTTCATTTAAAAAAATAACGTTAGAATGAAAAAAATAATAAGAATGCTTTTGGGATTTTTAATATTAAACTTACTTGGATTGACTTACTGATGATGCTCCGACTCCAGAAGTTGAGTCACCATTAAAATATGATTCAACAGCAGCCTAAATTTGTTATTGTTAGATTAATCAATTTAATTTATCAATTAATTTAATTAATGAATAAATTGCCACTTGATTTTAAAATACAATTGAAATATTTTGATACAATTAAACAAATAAAAAAAAAGTAAATAAAAATAAAATAAATGAGAAAAGAAAAATAGGAGCGAAGACAAGCAATACAAAAAAATCGTATATTCTTTAAATTTAATTGATGGTTACTTACTTCAATATTCCAATTAGAACTTTCCAAATATGCTTTTGCTTCCTGAGGTGAAGAATTCGTAATTGAGATAAATGTTTGAGTTTTCTTATCTTCTTCTTCGGTCATTTTTCTACTTAATTTTCAACTATGTCAAGTTCTAAAATAAAAATATACAAGTCTGATGATGTGAAATTGAATGGTGTTAGGACTTGCCGTCGAATTGGGCCGGGTAAACTTGTAGTTTCGAATATTAATTCCTTAATTGTGGACACGTTCGAGGAAAACATTTTCAATGTTAATTCCAATCGGAGATGCTTATTGAATTCTTATAAACCGGGTCTTTCTCAAAAGGAGAAGTCATTTTGAAAATCCCATATTCACCGTTTTTATTTAAAATATAAACAGCCGCATCCGTTGCAAGGTTTTCGTTCCCTTGTTTTTAAACCTATTAGTGCGAATCCGATATAATTTTGGATTGTTGTTTCTGTTGATGGAGAATAACCTTGAATTGTTATTCAAATGATGATGATAAATTAAATGATATTTAGCGATTATATAATCCTTGGAAAATTAGATAACAGACCCTTAAACTTTTTAGTTTTTATATGGTTATAAATGGATATGAATTATTATCTTTACTCTGAGTTTGAACCAATTTAAATATACAATTACGAGAAATAAAGGAACTAGCTTGTTACGATTCTAAAATATTGACTAATATTGACATCATATCTTTATAATAGGGAACCTATGATTGAAACTATTAAGCTAATTTTTGATCAGCAAGGCCTAATCATCTATTTTAAGAAGTAGCCGAATTAAGTGAAATGACTATATAATTACCAACTAGTACTGCAAAGGGTCTGCCGATCAACTAAGCTTATTATAGATAAGCGTGTTTAAAAAAAATATTTGAGAAGTGTTGAAACTTAAATAAACCAGTAGATGCTTACTTAGTCTACCTACTACTTGTGTCATTCTTAAATGAACCATCAGCTCATGAATCCCTATTAGGGCTTGACCGTTACGACCAGGGCATCGAGTACTACTGGGTGAAAAAATTCAATATCAAGGTCAACACATGCTAATCAGATCATTGTATTAGGTATAACAGCACAGAAAGTTCATGACAAATGAAGTGAACGTACTAATTCGTCGCATCGGGACGATAGCTTTGGACAGTTACTTGGTTCTGTTTTGTGAAAAATTGAACATATTATCCACATGTCTTTTTTGGCGTTTAGATCATAGTCTTTCGTTTATTTACACAACATTTTGGGGTAGTTATTTACAACCACTAGAATAACCAGGTGTTTGTGTAAGTAACCTAAATAGCTTTATATTTATGTTTATTCATTTGTATTTTCAACCAAAAACGACCGCTAGCTATTGTTAAACTTAATGAAACAATTAATTCACAACTAATAACATACGTACTTTAAGAAGATGTAATGCAAAGTGATATATACGGTACAGAGTAGCAAGACATCTTTCAACTTTTAACAATACTTTATCTCGGTTCTGCTAACCCTTTTTCCAACGTTTAGAACATGTATATTGAAAAGCTAAATGAGGCTATTGTAATTCTATTATTTAACAAGATGCTGAAAATAATAGGAGCTATATAAAATGGATGTTTGAGGGAACTCAAAACAAGGGATTCAAAATTAAAATCATTATATCATAGTAAAATTTAAACAAATAGTAAATTCCGATATTATATCTACATAGAGATTATTGCTACAGTGAATCAATAACTACATCAACCATATACAATCATAATAATAATGCGGTATTCACATGTTGTCGATAACAGTGTGGAGGTTTTGAGGATTCATGATCCGATCTTTAGCCCTGAAGATTCCATTATTAAGCTGTTTACTCCATACTGTTAGCGTTAACTTTATATGCACAATACTGGGGAATCTTGATGACGAAATTCCACAGCTGATTATAATATAAAATGTTAATCGGCTTTCATATGCAGTGGCTTGAGTTATGTTTTATAATGAGTATTAAGTATGGAATTATAAACTGAATTGGAGGTTTTGATTTAAACAAATAGGAATATGAGCACTCATAAATGCAGGTGAGCTAGACATGTGCATGATATAGCACCTTAAAAATGTACCAGCAAAAAAGTTATGACGCGAAGATGTGTGTTTCTCTTATACCACAAATTCAAATTTTTTTCCTTATTTAGATCATTAGTACGTTTTGTGGTTCTTTTGTTGAATGAATACTAGCTATGTATATTGTGGTGGCGCTGTCTCACAATATTAGCTTGATCTCTCAAGTATAAGTTTATATAGAAGATCTGATCCAAATCCCATTTTAATGAAGGCGGAATATGAACAAGAGTCGTGGTATATAAAAATTCAAATTTTATAGTTTTCACAATTAATATTGGTGTCTCTCGATTAAAAATAAATCGATATATATATATAAAACATATTATAACTTACAATGCAACAAATTGAAAATTTAATTGATCCCTGAAAAATTTTGTAAATATTCCGCCAAACTTGATTAGAATATAGTTCCAAAGAATTAATTCAAACTTAAAAACAATCCACACCCAGATATTGTTGATAACTGCGCAAAAATATTAAGGTTATGGTACATATCTTCATCGAAAATTTGGAGTAACATATGACTAAACTTACGTTTCTACGTATATTCAAAATGAAAGAGGATTGAAAACCCCATATTATGAAATTCAAGCTTCCGAATATATAAGAAATATATCTTCCCCCAAATTTTGGGTCAATTATTATATCTGGTTCTTAATCTATACAATGGTCAGAATCTCAACTATAATTGGTTTCATAGCAGCTTCGAGTGCTGCCCTAGTAAGTGCTGGACCTTCACCATATGCTCCAAAACACGTTCCATGCCCCCCAGACTTCCAATTTGTTCGTAAAGCAGACTCACTCAGCAAAGGTGAAGCTGATTATGTTAAAGGTCGTCATCAAAAGACTGATGCCGCTCTTCAAGACTTTCTTGAACGTGCTTCATTGAAAGATTTCGATGCTGCTAAGTTTCTTGACGATGCCAATTCTTCTATTAACATTGGTCTTGCCTTTTCTGGAGGTGGTGATAGAGCCATGTTGGTCGGTGCTGGTGAAATCGCTGCATTGGATAATAGAACTTATGGAGCTGCTGAATGGGGTCTTGGTGGTTTACTTCAAGCATCTACATATATAACTGGTTTATCTGGTGGGGGTTGGTTACTTGGTTCTTATATTTTTAATGATTTCCCTACTACTGATGATATTTTGAAACCAGATAGTGGGATCTGGAAGATTGATGGTCCTCTCACAGCCCCTCTTGAATGGGCACCACCAAACCTTTTAAAACTTCTTAATCGTGTTAATAGTGATATTCAGGACAAATTGGATGCAGGATTTCCAGTTACTGGTAATGATCTTTATGGTTTGATCTTAGCCGTCACTTATTTTCCAGGAGAACACAATGGTATCAATCAAACTTTCTCCGGACTGAGAGATACAAGACTTTATCAAGAGTTTGATATGCCCTTTCCTATCATCATTGGAGACGGTAAAAAGCCAGGACAATTGGTCATCGACCTTGACTCTACTATCCTCGAAATGACCCCAGTTGAATTCGGAAGTTGGGATCCTTCTCTTCGTTCTTTTGCTGATATCAAATACTTAGGTACCCAAGCTCTTAACGGACAAACTAATAATGGTACTTGTGTGACCGGTTTTGATAATGCTGCCTTCCTCTTAGGTGTTTCATCATTTGTTTCTGAAATTGGTCTTGAAAGTATTGCATCAGTCTTAAAGGGTAACACATTAGAATGTGTCAGTCACATTCTTTCACTTCTATCAGCCGGTACCGGTGACTTACTCTCTGCAGAGTTTAAACCTAATCCTTTCCTAGGATTCAATAATGATGATAATATCTTTAATAATGAAGAGAAACTTTTAGTTGTAGATGGTGGTTTGGACCAACAGCAAATTCCAATCGTGCCTTTACTTCAACCAGAGAGAGAAGTTGATGTTCTTTTTGCCTTTGATAATGGTCAAGATATGCCATGGGGAGCTCCAAATGGAAATTCTATGGTTAAAACCTATATGCGTCAGTTTTCAGAGTTCAGTTCTCAAGGAGATCATAGAGGTTTCCCATATGTCCCTACTGTTGAAGGATTCGTTCTTGAAGGTCTCACAAGAAAACCTACTTTCTTTGGCTGTGATGCAAAGAACTTGACAAGTTTAGACTCTGATAGAACTCCCCCATTAGTAGTTTATATTCCAAATTCATTTTATACATATCCTTCTGACTTTCAATTAGGTGTCAAAACAGATTATAGTGATTTTGAAAGAATAGGAATGGTTCAAAACGGGTTTGAGATTGCATCTTATGGTAACCTTACTATTGATAGTGGTTACAAATCTTGTATTGCCTGTGCTTTGATTAAGAGAGAACAAGAAAGAAGAGGTGAAGAACCAACAGAGCAATGCAAACAATGTTTCTCTGATTACTGTTGGAGCGGTAAAACAATTGAATTGCTACCTGAAGGTCTGCCTATACCATTTGATCTCTTTCCAAAGCATACAAGTACACTAGGAGTTCCAGTTTCAGCTACACCTACAGCTACAGCTTAGGGAGGTATATCGTCCTTCTTGTTGATATGGATTTAAAACTAAGACTTGCAATGTTTTCTACTTTAAAATCTTTGCTTTTTTATATAAACATATTTATGTAAAAGTATGTGAAATAATATATGTAATTATAATAGTCAAACAAAATAATATGATTAATAATTTTATGATAAAAATAGGGATTCGAAAAGTACAAATCTAAATATTAATTACCATTACTAGTTAAAACTTTGCCCGATATTGCAATTGGCAAAAGTTAACAAAGATAAAGGTAATAGTTAATATCAAACAAAGTAAAAGTCATAGAAGTAGAGTATTATTTTTAAAGAATACTTAATTCCTACACAGCTTTAACGCTGCAACTTATTGTTATATGTAAGGTAAGTATTTAAATCTGATATAAATAATAATCAGCTGTTGGAGCTTTTAGACAACAATATGCAACTACAATTCGGAAGAAGATCCCAAGAAACTGATCATGTTAGAAGAATGAAATTTATTGTGATTATACTGTATTGTATATTGCATTTGATTGGGCTTGTACTGCAATATAAATATAGGAATTCAACCCTACAAATACATTTTTCTCCAATTCCTTCTCTTATTTTTTTTTCTACATAACTAATCGATTGGGTTTAGCGTACAATTTCCAGATTCTTTGATTCTGATATGTAAACAAATGATCACATTTAGTCTTCCTAGCTTTATTCATTACTAGATAACTATAGGACATGTACACAAAATTCTTTAAATTTATGATTTTTTTTTACAATTGTAAATTTTAACATCAATATCTTGAAATAAGACATTCATCATTGAAATTTCTAATAATATTTCTGTAGTCATCTACTGAATCTGAGTAGCTGGTACTATAATTACAACTGTCAGAGAGATAAAAATAAATCTGGAAATTGGTTATTATACTATTTAAGCTATTTATCCTCTCTGTATCTTATATATATGTACATGTATATAATGAGTTGGAGTCATTTATAACGCATATGAAGATCTAAAGTTGCCCATTACGTACTATAGCTATATTTATTTAAATTGTGTTAATACCAAATTCAGTAAGGAGTATATTAGAGATAAATGAAAACTATAAAATTTATTTAATCAAAGAAACCCAACTTTTTTTTGAGGAATTTCTTGGGTACTACGTACACATATGACTGAATTTTTCAACAGCTATAAATATCTTTAGTAATTTTAGAATACTTTTCGGACCTACTTTTAGAGTTGATGGTAATTTCGAGCTTAACAGGAACAGAATAGTATGAATCATCTTCATCAGAATTAATACTAGAATAAAATGAAGATGACTTTTCAGTTTTGTACAACAATATAATCTGAAATGGAACACTTATGCATTGTTGAGTACTTGATGTTCTTGCATATTTTCAAACTGCTGCTTTGGGGTATCTGCATATTCTGTTTCTGGAAATTCTGGAATGTCCTATGCTAAACATTTAAATATCTCTCGTTTCCCTAATTATTTCACTTCTTTACCATCTCTCTTTTTACTTAATACTCCTTGAATTTTGATGGTCATATTATTATAACTTAGCCATGAAAAAAATAAGGCAATAACAAAATTCATAATCAATATTTAAGGTTGTTCAGTAGAAGGTAGGTTGAAAATACGAGTGAGTTAAAGAAAAGAGGAGTTTGTGTCAAGAAATAATCACCCATTAAATGGTTTTTAGAAGACAGTTCTGTTTCAAAATGCAAAAATGGACAGACTTGTCATTTTCAATTTAAAGATTTTATCTTTGGGATAAAGACATGTAACAAATACAGAACGTACAGAATTTATTAGTTTTGAAATATTTTTGTTAGAGTTCTGAATATCTATTATAGATATACGTACCTATATATTACATTCGGAACTAGATACCTCTTTTGTATCTGGTGACATTGTTAAACAATAGTTATTATCTGTATATTATTATATATATCTCTCTTTTATAAAACAGGTAGAAATAACTGACTATATATTAAATACTAAACATCGAGGCTCATTTCATATCACAACGAAAATAAACCTTAATCCTTTATATCTAACATATTATCAATTATAATTAATATGAATTAAATCAAATTGTAAACATATAATAAATTAAAAATTATATTTATTCATGCCTATTGTATATTAATTGTAATTCTTGCAATTGCAATTGGTTTATACTCCAAGTTAAACATATCCAAATCTTCAGAACCCCCACGTTCCCCAGGCTAAACTGCATCATTTATTCAAGCTTACTGGTATAACATGCCTTATATGTTTGATCAGTCCATCTAGTTAGGGTCCGGCATCAACGTGAGGCCGATTCCGATCATAGGTTTATCAGGTCAATTTTTATTTAATCTTATGGCATCGGGATAAGTTAATGGTTCAACAAGATGCTTATTTTCTTCGGTAATATTTCTGATCCATAACCGGCTCAGCCATTTTTAAAGTTTAGGATCCTCTGACATAGAACGAAGAAGGGGTGATCAGCAGACATTTAAAATTCATGGATTATCAATTTGATCTTATATTGTATTTTGATATATATTATTGAAGTTCATCTTTTAATAAACTTGTTGTAGGGACTTTGAGCTATAGGCCTGGCCTAAGCATGATCGTAAAACCATGTCACCTATAAGTTCATCAACATCAATAACATATGTAACTGTTATATATCACAAGTTATACCATATGATCAGCTTTAAAGGTTAAACACTAATAAACAATTAATGAGTACGTTATACATCTACCCCAGGAAAACATCGTTTATTATTATTTAACATAGTATATGTATATAAAAATGTAATGAATTACAAAATCAAAGAGATGCAAATTTTTGGAAAAAATCCGGAGGATCTCTACATTCCTAAGCGTTTCGAAGTTCCCTCAATAACAAAGCCGCAGATTTTATTTGGAATCCCTTCCAAACAGAGTAAATGTGGCAAAAAAAGCAAAAAAAGCAAAAAATATTTCTATTCACCAACTCCTTTTATTCGGTTTACTCAATTTTATATAAAGGATTATTTTAATTTTTAGAAATAAATATATCTTATAAGTTATACCTATATTTCCACCAATAGTAGTATGTATAATATATTAAAATTAAATTATTATATCATATAGATAAGATGGTATAAGTAAATTTATTATTGACAGCTGCAAATGTAATGAGTTTTATAAGATCTACTAAAGTTAACGAATTTAAATTTCACAGAATTTTCATTTACGACAACAATATTGAGAATTTTATCAAAACCTTGACTTATATTTGTTATATAGAAAATTTTAAAAGGTTTGAAACATCATGAATAAATAATAGTATAAAGAATATTTTCGTTTGTTAAACTTTCAATTGGAATAAGTGTTTAAAATTAACTATCTAATGTTTTCCAAGAGTTATCTTTCATGTAAACTATTTAAAAGCTACTTTTCATGTACCTTTTTGAGTTGCCACTGCCATATATAACGATGGCTATACTATCTTTTCTTATTTACATATGAAGATGAAGATAATTCTACTGCGATATAGACATACCTGAGCAGTTAATTATAGGCGCCAGCTATGAAAATGTGAAAAATGGTAATTAGAATGTGGCTAATTTACACGAATATATATATTGATTAAACTATAATTAAATAGGTTATCGGATATAGACTACAACAATTCCAAAGTTATCGCTTGAATATTCAGCCCTCCTCCGACGTGGACAAAATCAAGTGGAATGATGGTTAACTGTAACATAAATATAATTGATATTGAAAGCGAGCTTTTTATTATGAATAATATTTATATTAACAGCCGTCGCAAGTGAAATTAAAAGAACATTCTATGAATTAATTATATTATAAACAATTATTCATATATATTTTTAAAGGCTTTTTATTTCTCTAATTCCACCAATGGTAATGGTTATAATGAAAATGCGTATACGATCGCGATTAAGATTATATCAATCCAACAGTATATTTTAGCTTGCATAATAAGCATAAATTTAAACATGTAGGTTTCGAGAATAAACTTTCCAAATGATAAAAAGGGCAGATATATCGATTTCCGCCCTATTTATATACCATATAATTATAATCATGAATACTAAGAGGCCGATGGTGTTTTCTTAAGATTCTTTAAAATTCTATTAAAGCCCCGAGTAATTAATGGAAATCGTTTCCAGTGGGCGGGATTATTTAGTCTCTACTCTACTTGAAACAAAAATATACCCATCGCAAAATTAAGATTTATATATGTTTCAATGGTGATTACTGTATCAGTATTGATATTATATCAACCTTAACGTGATGATCGGTTAGGAATATATCCTCTGGCCCGATATTAAAATGATACGAGAAAATTTTAACGTCCAAACCCATGATTTTTTTGCACCATGCATATTATAAAAAATGTCCTGTTTATTGGGATCCATATATTTCAAATTCTCAAATTCTCAATTTTACTACATAACGGTGGCATAAGATTATTAATCTTAATTCTAAAATTTATGTCGGAACCCGTTTTTTGTCATTTATAGATTGATATCGCGGTTGAAGTTGAAAGAAAATTCTATTAACTAATTATAGACCTATAAACTTATCAATATATGCAGATGCACATTATTAACATTACAATACACAAATGCCAATTTTACAATAATGCTGATTAATTTTTACAACGGTTCACCATAAATAGCAGTATATCCACCAATAGGGAATAAGATTTGCAGGTGTTAGTTGGATATTCTTTTACTAATATTGAACATTAACTTAAATTCAACAAAAACGCATGTCTAGCTAGATCTATTTGAAAATTAATCTGCTATGCATATCTGAATTGGATTTCTAATCATCTTATAAATATTTATCGATAAAACCCAAATCATTTATAATTACTAATGATAAAACCTGGGTTTGCGTTAGCTTATAATTATGAAATGATATTAATCTTCGATTAATAAGATAATCGAGTGAGTGAGAGCAATTGAAATTAATAAAAACCGAAGTGCGAACGTCGGTTTATAAATCATCATGAATTTATAATATGTTAATTAATACTTTTCAGGCCCAGGTTTAAAATTCAAAGAAAATGATCCGAATTTTCGATCCGACTTCCATGCCTTTAATCCGGGTGACACCTATAAAATGAGTATTGATAATCTATCGCGCTAGATATTATTTTATTTCTAAGTTAAAAATAATTGAAATTCATTCCTTAATCTATAAATTATCAAAGAAGAAAAGTGGTGTGGAAAATTTCATTTAAAGTTATAATAAAAATCTTCAATCTTATAAATTAACATAATGTAAATAATCTCATTATCTATAACATTCTATCATTCTAGACTAACTAACAATTAGTAATTGTTAGCTTGCAATTAAAATAGCGATAAACTCGATAATTCCGTGTGGGGTAGGGATATAGCTCATTACTAACGATCAAATACCATTAATTATAATTATATGGCAATTGTATCATTATGAATCACATCAATTGTAGAAATTGCGACTTCACATGAGTCGAGCATGTAATTGAAAAGAAAAAAAGAAAAAGTGAAGACAAAAAAAGTTAAATATATGCTATCTTTTTTCATTATACAGGTGGATTAATTTGAAATGGATTCGGATTTATAAGCACACAAAAAGTTGTTGCTCATACTTAGTGACTTCACCGTATACATAAACCGTTGACGCAACATGCTTAAAATAAGATTCCTGCATCATACGAGCGGTGTGGATTTAATGGATTTAAGAGGTTGAGAATAACTAATATTTGCAGGCAGTTTATGATATTTTGCTGTTAGACATTTAGCAGCGATCTAATAGATTATGATGGCAAATGAAGGTCATCCCGGTCAGAAATGCGTGGAGTTGGGAACGGATGGACGATAATTCCGGGTGAGGCTGAAGCGAATATTGGAAGGGAGGTGTTGACGGCAAGCCAGGTGAGTCATGCCGAGCTCCAGCAAACAAAACAGAAAAGGCCGGAAGACGCATCTATCCGGCTTGCCTTTACTAATTATAAGTTTCCTATGGCAAATTAAAATAATTAAATGTCTGCAGGTGCTGTCTTTTTTAAACTTTTAGAGACACGGCTGGAATTTTATTATATAAAGATTGAATCTCCCTCTTCTCACATCCTAAAATTTGAAGTTCCACTACCATTTTGAGACCGAAAACACAATACTCCATAAATATTTATACTCAATACACAATGTCATTTACTGAGGCTTATCTACTAGCAGGAAAGGCAAGAACAAAGCTGGCTCGGGCTGCCTCTAAACCAGACCACGACTTGAGAGTTTTGGTGGCTCATGCCAATCTGCTTGATAACATACTGGACACTTTGTCCTCGCGGCGCTCAAGTCTAAGATCATCTCAACCACAAACTGTTTCTTTTAATATTCCAGAAGAACACCTCCCTAGTTCACAACTATCTGTTACAATTGAAGAAGAAGAGGTTGTTTCTGATTCGGATTCGGATTCGGAATCTGATTCAGACTGTGGTATAGAAGCTGATGAGGATGATGAATGGGAAGAATTCGACAATGAATCCCCCGAAAATGATAATTCCAATGTAGTTGAATATATTGATGAAGTTTCTTCCACACCAAATTACACTTATATTAAAGATGGTGACCTATCAAATGGTTTATTGCCATCATTTACAACTAATAATCTTAAGGGGTCAGAAGATTCTAGAAATTGTAGAACTTTACCTGTTATAAATGAAGATGATTTTGAAAATGACCTAGATGATCTAAGTGATGAAGAAGATATTATCATTGATACAATCCATCAGGATGATGATGATGATGATGAACATTATACACTCACGGAAGTACCATCTTTAACAGAATCAAACTCTGATAATGATTCTAGTGATGAAGAAGAAGAAGATGATGATGAAGGAGAAGATAAAGAATATCATTACAAAGATACAAAACGATATATTGGAACACACACTGATTTAAAAACATATTATGAACCACATCAAATACAGAACCCTCTCATTGCAGTATAAGAAATCATATTATTTTTTTTTTCTACTGCTTTTTATTAACTGCATCGCATTCATTAATTTTTGGGGGTTTTCTAATTTATGTTTGCTTATTTGGTTTTGTGTAATAGATTATTAATGTTTTCATTTGTATTTAGCTTTAATGATTTTTATGATACAAGTACTGGTATAACGCTAGTACATTGATATATAGGTGATATAGATTATTAGTATATATTCATATTTTATTCAATTCAAGATTCTACTTGATTTAAAAAAAAAGATGTCATATTAGATTTCAGTATGTGGATCTTGGATCATTAACGGGCCGTGTTTGTGTTTCCGTTTTAGTGTTGTAATTAATGATTTAAGTTAAGTTTGGTTTTGTATTGTAATCAAAGTTCGTCATTAATAATCATATTTTAAAAAAGTCGGTTATAAAGGAGATGGATACCGGATTAGTCAGTTCACAATCCCTATTATTAAGCTAATAAGCTTTTTTGAAGTTTACATTTTCTTGCGATAACTCCACCTGCATATTTCAAGTTAAACTAGGATAATTAATTATAATATAATCAGAATATGGTACTTAATTGAAACACACATAAACAATATTCTCTAACAATTTTCTTAATTATTAATAATTATAACAATAGACAATCTTTTTTTTTTATATTTTAAAATTCATTCACAAGACATATCAGTTAAGTTCAAGATCTAAATTTATGTTCGTTTATTACAATTGATTATTATTAATCTTCATGATTACGAAGTTGCTTATTGAATTTTGTTAATTATGGGAATGTTTGTTGAATAAAGAATATTTAATATTCGCCAGCCGCATGATAATCATCAACTATTAATTACTTGAAAATAATAAATTGTTAGTGCGGAAATATCTTTGTTGGGAAAGACACAAGCTAAGCTACGTTTAAAATCATATAGCCATGGTATCATTGGTAATTTGGTGTGGTGGGCCTTGGTGGCAAACCCACGATACGAACGTGAAATGAACGTGCTTGAAGCCCTGAACTGTGTTTTATTAAATTATCCTGGAATGTTAGAAAGTTTTACTCATAATTTAGTATCAACTAATCATTAATATTAAATTACACATGGAGAAATATTTGGCCTCTAATTAATATAGTATCGACTAATCATAAATAGAAGAAGTGTTTAAGGATTATAAATATCTTGGAGTGTAAGACAGTTTACTCATAAATATATATCAACTAATCATTAATATCAATCATGATCAGACTATATGAATAGAGATATATTTCTACTCTTAATATATTAGTATCAACTAATCATAAATAGGGAAATTTTTCATGAGCAAAAAAGAAATATGTATTTACTTCACTTGATAAATATTAATTTATGACTCAAATATTTCACTATTTATAAATCCAATATTTCAATTATTATACGTCGTCAATATCTCAAAATCTGTTCGCATAACCTTTAAATTTAATCTTAACACGCTATTGTTCGGAAACCTAGTTTCAACCTTGATTGAAAATGCTTTATATCTTCAAAAGGCAACCGATTTCCCAGCATTAATATTATCGATACGAATTTTAAATCGAAACCGTCCGATTCTACATTATATCCGCTGTTATCAATTATAATCTTTTATCAATTATAATATAAAAGACCCAACCAATGGATAGATCTAGATTCTAGATATCATCCTAACAGGACCTCCTAACTCTATGTTATTTCAGGATTTGCAAGGCTAGAGTGTTGGATCAACGTGAAAAGTTTAATACCCAAACTTAATATTTAAATTAGGAACTCTTATGATCTAGAATAATTACATATTGAAAGAAAAGTTTAATAGTTTTAATTTTTTATGACTTCACTTCACTTTATAAAATCAGAATGATTTAGAAAGTTTAACCAATATTGTTAATTTAAGAAAGGGGTAATCACAATACCTACATTTGGCAGACGTTATATGATTAATAATGATATATTATTATGAGAAGCATCCAGATTGAGAATATTGGGGGCTTAGGGGGGCAGCTCTCAAGTTCTCAATTCAGTGTAACAGTTGTAGAAAAATATAATGCGGCTGAAAATGATTATAAGTTTATAGCCAAATTGATTATAGGCATAAATTATCAATTGCTAATACATATCTAAGCTTTTGATCATATAATTAAAAATAATAATTCTTGTAATAATTAATGAATTGTCATTGTTATATATAATTAATATTAAGCCTTCTACTCATTTGAAAATTTCAAGACCAAGGCCTTTGTTTTTCAGTACAGTATTATGCGCAAGGGTTTAATTGAGGCTGTGTATGTGACGAATATGTTCATTGTCGTTAGAAAAAGAGCAAATATGCCAAGAAAAAAAGTGAAACTTTTGAAAATGATGATATAATATGATATATATAACGATCGTGGCAAAGAAATTGAAAGAATGGAGGCATTGCTATATTTAAAATTATAAATTTTGTTTTTAATAATAACCTCGATCGAGCTCAGCTTACATGTTGGTAATTATTTCCTATAATAGGGCAATATTTATTATTACTATTTTTCTATTGAACCCAGGTAAGGAATTCGTTTTTAATTGGCAAAATTATATAGTATATACTTATATAGATAATATATAATAGAAACATGAAAAAAAGTATGTGTTGAATTGTGTTCATTGTGTTGAAAAATGATTATTAGGAATTGAAATCATGGCAGCCTAATGTTGCACCGGGTCAAGATAAAACGGGCGTTTATATTTCGGGTACCTTAAATATAGACTGGAGTTGTTAACATTACGTTTAGGATGGTGTTGTATTCAGTAAGACGAATGTTCGGGTGACAGGATCCGAGTCCGAGAAAGTATGTGCACTGCGAAAGTCAGGCCAAGTTTTCGAGTCAAAAAGGTATTTATAATATAGGGAATTCTCTATAAGTGTTATGGTATGGAGTGAAATTTGGAAAAATGGTTGGGAGTACCCATACGCCATGACTCAAGTTTATAAAGAGTGGCAGTCGTTAATGACATTAGGAGTGTTAATACTAAATACTAAATACGAAACATAAGACCATTTTACATTGATTAGTAAAATTTCCAGAACATCTTAAGGCCTTGTAGGGTACTTACTACTCTAATGCCATTTTTATGTGAAGTGAGAGTAAAAAAGTTTAACTTTGACCCAGCTATGATTTACACATCTTCTTTAAATTTAATGGCTTTTTTTAATTTTACTTATAATCTCCAATTAAAACTTCTAAATAATTTAAGCCTTCTTATTAGAAACTATTAAATTACCGAAATCACTCATAGAGTACAAAACCTCTTCTTCTTCTTCTTCTTAACTTCTTTTTGACTGTCTCTTCTCCTTTTCTTGTGCGAGTGGTTTTTTTTTTTACTTTTCATATATTTTCCAATTAAATTATATAACTAGAAACTAAATAAATTCTGAGGAAATCTCTACTATATATAGTGAAATAAAAACCTCTTTTTCTATCCTTCTTATTCTTGTGTATTATTGTCACTCTTCTTTCTTCTCTTATGAGCCTAGACCACCTTAAAAGTAATTTTTTTTAATTTTTCAAGTTTTTAGATATTAGAATCCCCCAATCAATCTGATTTAATATTTGTGGTGGTGTTCCTGCAAATCTAATATTTTTTCTTAGCTCCTCCTTTTTATATTTTTATGATGGATCTGGAGTTGTCACAATCTTTTTCACAAATATATATGTTTTCGGCAATAGTTTAGTGGCTAGAATTTCCGCCTGTCACGCGGGGGACCGGGGTTCAATTCCCCGTTGCCGAGTTTCTTTTTCTGATTCCGCAGAACCATATATTTTTTAAAAAAATGGGTCGTTTTTTTGTTCTGAATCACTTAGGTGCTATGGACAAAAAAAGAAAAAGAAGAAAGATGTATAAATATTACATCCTTTATTCGTATTGATTGAGTAAGAAGTTGGAAATGGTGGCAATAATACTATAAAATGTAACAACATTACTCAAAAAAGAGTGAATTTATAACATTAGTAATAGGTATTTTTGCCTAGCAATAGGTCTTTTTATTTTCACATTTTTTGGTTGTTATAAATATAGTATTTATAGATAAAGCAGTTTAATATAGAGCCTTAATGGCCACTTGAAAAAAAAATAAAAAATAATGTAACACTAGAAGCAAAAAATATTGCAAACATTACCAGTCCCCAAGGTATTATGAATATTACTGGTTCTATCCTCTATGTGGATATAACACAAGTAGATAGTGGTGAAGGCGAGATTACAATTAAGTCAAAAAATCCTACACCAAATCAAATAAGATGGGAAAAATACTTACAATCGTATCTCGAAATAACAAAGACAAAAATATTACATAAAATCATTACTTTCATATCCCATCACTTGATGAATATACAGCTTCTGAGGTGGTATCCAAATCTTCTCCTTTAGAATGTATTAATAATGTTACAACTCATGATGATAAACCAATAGAAATCGAAGCGTTCAGAAGAGCGGCATCAATATACTATCAGCAAATGGATGATCAACCGATCATTCCTAATTGGCCAACTAGACAAATCAAAGAACGCAGCACACAGGACTGGAATAAATGGTGGCTGCTCGTACACAGGATCAATAGGAAAGAACCAGGGTCGGTAGATTTTATTCATAGACTAAATCTTCGACACTACACACATCACTGACTGGAGTCTTACCTCAAGTGATCATAAAAGTGGTAATATGAATAAGTGTATTCTTTACCTACAACCAATGATCGAAACAGAAGATCATGTTTTCAATTTTCTTACACTTCTTAGGTAAAGATATAAGTTTGGATGACTTGATATGCCCAACGTACAAAGATACTAAAATAATTCATAATCTAAGCCTAACTTCAGAGATTTTATGGCAGATGCGAGTAAACAGAAGATTTAACTCATGTGATCTCAAAATAGACTCAG
Organism: Alloascoidea hylecoeti; assembly: GCA_001600815.1. NCBI lineage: Eukaryota > Fungi > Ascomycota > Alloascoideomycetes > Alloascoideales > Alloascoideaceae > Alloascoidea > Alloascoidea hylecoeti. Next base: position 455,430 of record BCKZ01000007.1, read on the forward strand.
ATGCTATTGTTCATTTAGCAAATATTAAACGACGAAAATTGATTCTTAGATATAAATAAATACAATAGAGCCTTTGACTATCCAATTGAAGCGAAAACTTCAAGGTATTACAATAATATCTCATACAGTTGCAGATCACAAATAGTTTCTCTACAAAGATATCTTTAGTTACATTATTTCCAAAACATCTCCTAGATGATATCTTAATATTAATACACCTATATAAGACTAAATCTATAGCTAGCTAGAGGTAAAATTGTTGTGGTACATGAATATCACTCAGTAGTGGAGGCACCAATTTTCAGAGTTTGTACCTGTACGTACATTTTCATTGTAAGGTTGCTCTTTTTTAAACTTTAATTTGAACAAGTTTTGGTTCTCTTCTGTTCCAAAAATTAAACCAAATTTTACTGACAAAAGTTCTTTATGATTTTCTAGATAATAAGTTCTCTTAATGTCGTCAGTTCTGGTAATCGTGTATCTTTGATACAGATAATCTTCATTCAGAGTTAAAGAGTCAGGTAATTTAAAATAATCAGAAGAAGAGTCTTTTAATTTATATTCTAGCTGAATTACATGAACATGAGTTTTAACTGAAATCGAAGCTGAACGTAGATATATTTCAAGATAACTTTCTCTTTGAAAATTAATTGGGTGGACACCACGGAAAATTTTTACCCCACAAACTATGGGATTCGACCATTTTTGTGATAGTTTTGGATCATTTTGAATCAATACTTTTGCTCTCATTTTTGATAATATCTTTTTTTTCAATGGTGGTTTTGTATCGCCGTTGGTTGCTTCGAATTTTTTTACAACTCACAATTGATTTAAAAACATCTGTAATTGACTTTCAAACTTCCTCTAGTACTGTAATTATGTTGTGGTGAAGTTTTTCCGGCATCCGGCCTTCTTATCTTGATCAATTACTGAAATCAAATAAGCTTTTTCTATAGCTATATGATATATTTATTATAGTAGTGATTACTTGCAATAATTATAATGTTAAGAAAAAGAGCTTGAAAAAGATACCTTTTTTTAACGTTATAATAATAAATAACATAAGGTAAGAAACCGTTTTGAACTTTAAAGTCAAATAATACTACATAATTATTATAGTTTAGAGTAATTACATGTAAAATAGCAATCTCGAATTTATCCGATATCTCAATTCATCAATTGTATGTTTTTTAATACATTTTTAGTAAGTAGTTACACTATATTTCGAAGGTTAGACCTAGCCCTGATCTAAAAAAGAGAGCAGTCAGCGGTTTCTCGTACGAGCAAAAATTTTGTGGTTTCTTGATCTTAACATGTTGTTTAGCATGGGTCATTATGATCTACAACAAGTCTTGTCTATGCTAGTATCTTTTCCATCGACGTTGCTTCAGGCCTGAAGCTGGAATACTGGTTATGTCAATTTCATAATTAGACAATTTCAATAAGTTTGAATGACTTTTTCTAGGTAGAAGATACAATTACAAGCTTCTATATATGTGTCTATGCGTAGCTAGTAAAAGTTCAGGATGTATACTTATAATCAAGTTTACCATTGATGAGCCTAAGGTTTCAATTATACAATTATAAATTGTAATTAGACAAATATATGGTACTACATTATTTACTTGTAGATCTTTAACCTTATAAGTTATATGTATGAAAGCTTTTACGAAATACCATTGAAGAAATGAAACAACTAAGAGAGTTCCCTTTTTGTTTTGCATTCCGACAATATTAATAAAAGTAAGATATAAGTGTTGAGATGGCAAATCTTAACGAGTGACCTTTCGGGGTAGTGACAAAGCACATGACTTGATTTTAATCTCCAACTATAAGATCAATTAACATATAATTATTAAGGTTATATGGTCACGCTCCTACATTTACATTAACAGTTGAAATGAAAAGTTTAAAGAAAGAAAAAAATAAAATCAAATTGACAAGGTTGAAGAATACGGGGTAGAAAACAAAACTGTTGATAATATGGCGCTATAGCTATATATGATACTACTCCATAATCTTAATACATCATAGTATTTTTATCAGGAAATAGTCCATAAAACTAATATAAAAACTTATATAGCTATACTATATTATTGATGATATATAAAGTGAGTATGACATATCACGAAGATCGATCGCATCGAGGACCCTGCATAGACATACATTATTGGATCTACAATCAAAAAATTATAATATTCTTAATTTATACCCAAGTTTAACATTCAAACTTGTCAAAACTACTAATTTAGAATTGTTTTGAAAGCATGCAACAAACTAAACTCTAAGATGTTATGATGTTTTTCCCACAAGCTAAAGAAATTGATATAGAGATTTGGTTTATCAGAATTCAAACCTAAAAATTTGACATTTTGAAGTCTCACTTTATATAACTTGTTATCACAGACACAACCATAGGAGTATTTACAATCAAATTGATTACTGAATAATTATAACTAGCCAAAATATAAATCAACAGGTTTTAAGTTTAAAACTAATGTGGGGAACCTGGGGAATTAAACAATATTGATGTTGATAAATCGGCCATCGGTCACCTGATAAGTGATGGACCGGGTAACAGTCAACAAGAAGGCTCACCTGTTTCTTGAAACTTTCTTGTCAAAGATTAAGCGATGAACAAACGATCCTCGCGTAAATTGACTTATGTCCTAACTCCCAACAGGCAAGACCCCGAGAGTAAGGATGGTTCAGCTCACACAGGTCACACGTTGGGGGTGAATGCTCTAGCAGTCGACCCAGATCCCCAGACCCATTTAGGTCAAAACTACTCCTCACTACTTTACTCTGGTGGTAGAGATGGGGTGGTCGCTATTTGGGGTGCTCCAAAATCAGAAATGAGCGACGACTGTCTTTTAAACCTACACTCCGAAACTTTAGATTCCTCCGAGGCCCTTGTCAGAAACTCACAAAATAAGGTCTTGGAACTCAATAAAGCCAATCAAGTCCAAAATAATGATGCTACTACAAATAGTTACATATCACATTCCCAAATTCACACACATTGGATAAATGACATTGCTCTTGTCAACAACAATCAATCAGTCATCACATGCTCTTCAGATTTATCAGTACGACTGTGGAACCCGGACCAGAACTTTGTATATCCAATTGGTCAACATAGAGATTACGTGAAATGTATAGCGACACCTTCTCAAACATCATCTTGGATTGCAACTGGTGGCTTAGATCAACGTATTATCCTCTGGGATTTGAATGGTAAAGGCAAAAAGTCAGAAATTGATGTTGGCCGTAAGGGAGAAAATACAAAGGGATCTGTCTATTCTTTGGCTGTCGGTTCTCCTGAAGGTAACATAATTGCCTCTGGAGGACCAGAATCCGTTGTTCGTCTTTGGGATTCACGAACAATGACGCCAATATTGAAATTTATAGGACATACAGATAATATTAGATCAATATTAGTAAATCAGGCGGGGAATTTGATTTTATCAGCTTCATCGGATTCTACTATAAAATTATGGTCGGTAACAGCGGGAAAATTGTTAAATACTTTTGATATACATGATACATCAGTTTGGAATTTATTTTCAAATGACCCAAATCTTGATGTATTTTATTCATCGGATAGATCCGGCGTTGTCTTTAAAACTGATTTAAGACTAGCTAGACAACAAAGTTCAAATGCTACTATGACAGGAAATGAAACCGAATCATCAATCTCGGCTTATCTTTGTAAAGAATCGACCAGTGTACAAGGAGTTGCAGCTGCAAATGGTTCAGTATGGACGGCTACTCCAAACTCTTGGATCCATCGGTGGAATGATGTTGAGTTATCGCCTTATCTTGTTAATCAAGCTATTAGAAGAAATCAACTTGATGATCATATTCAATCTGCCACATTAGCAACCCCACCTTTAACGCCTAAGGTTTTGGTTTCACCTTCGATTGAAGGCCTTGTTTCTTCCACGGAATTGAAATCAATCTCCACGACCCTAATACAAAGTCTTGATTCTCCAAATGTCACTCCTACTTCTCCGACTTTACCAAACAATGGTATTATTAGAGGCATAATTTCAAATGATAATGCTGAACCAATTCAATTGAAGGCTTCTTTTATCTCGATAACGGGAGAACCAATTCTTGATTATACAACATCTTCCAATGACATTAGTGATAAATCCGATCAATTAAACCCTGAATCAACACCAGAAGTGACAGTTTCTCCATTATTGGAATTTCCAATTGAGACAATAGAAGGACAATCGGGTCTTATAAAGCACCGTTTATTAGACAATAGAAGACATGTACTCACACTTAATACAGAAGGTGAGCTACAGCTATGGGATCTAGTATTATGCAAAGCCTTAAAATCGTGTGGTAAAAGAGATATAGATATTATGGCAGATGAATTGAATTCATTAGATTCAATGTCAAATTGGTGTTCAGTGGCTACAAGAGCGGGGAAATTATTCGTTACATTAGATTCTTCTACATGTTTTGATGCAGAAGTTTATATTGATGAAATTGATCAAGAAATGGATTTAAAGAAACAAGATTCTCGTAATGTTTTATCTAATGAATCAAATGATCAACGAATAAATTTAGGAAGATGGGTACTGCAAAACTTATTATCAAATTTTACAGAAAAAGAGGTAGAGAAAGACCAGGAATTGAGAGACAGACTAATTAAAGAACATAAAAAACCATCATTAATGAAGAGAATAACAAGTTCTTCAAACGTAAATCCAAACTTCAATACTAGCATACCAGTAACGTTCGAAAAATCTAGTTCTCGACCAAATGATCAGGGAACCGAAAATACTGATTATATCGATTTCAAAGAAAAAACTTCCCAGGCAACACATCAACCCCTTTTGGAAACGCATAATGAGAGCGTGAAAACTAAAACTCCAACTTCATCAGCAAACTCACAGGAGATAAATGTCAATCCAACACCCCATCCACAGCCCCCACCTCAGACTGCACCTGTACCTAGTCCTGCACCTACTCCTCCATCATCAATACCATCTGGTGCTCCAAATGGAAATAGTGCTAGTGGTGGTAGTTTAATGGGGAAGCTACGTATGCTGGGTAGACAGAAATCTAATAAGACAAACGATTCCAAACAACATAACGCTAATACTAATACTCCTACACCTACCAAACCAGAGGTACCGGCTAAACCAGCCCCAGAAGTTAAAATAGATACAACTGTTAATGGGATACTAGAAAAAATTCACAAAGGTTATGAAACTTCTTCAAACCTGAACATTTCTGGCTTGATTATTCCTGGTGCGACGGATCTTCCAGTTATCCACATACCTGACGAGACGTTAATAATCATAGGTGACCAAGATGTCGGCGCCGGCGGTATGATAGATATTTACACAGGTACAGTGGCATCTCTTAGTGAAGATGCTACAAAATTAGAAACAATCTTGCCTGATTGGGTAGGAAACTCTGTTTTACAAGATAAAATTAACGCCAAGGAGCAGAATAAAGTAAGCTTTATAATTCAAGAATGGAAACCATCACAATCCCATAATAGTTCAACAAGCACAAGCTCTGAAAAGTCATATAATATAGTAGATTCGGATAATACGAATAGTTCATTACCACCACTTTCAACAACAGCTACGCGATTGAGTGGATATCGATATCTTAGAGCAGTTAAAGTTCTTAGTTATATTACCGAAAGATTTGATCGGCCAACAACTGAAATGAGATCGGGTAAGAAACCAGAGGAATGGTTAGAATTGCTTTGTCAAGATAAAGTCATACCCTTAAAAATGACCCTAGCAAGCATTCGAAGTAGAATCTGGAAATCGGGTGGTGATGTTGTATTAACATATAGGAGAAGATATTGAAAAATTATTTATCATTTAATTTATATAATTTATAATAGTTACATAGAGATAAAATCATATAATTTATGTAATTACATATACCGGTATGTTAAAATCTATTAATGGATTTGATTCTTTACCTTTTTATTTTTATATTTCGTATAATATTTACTTTATAAGGAATAATAATCCCTTAAAAGAATTATTTTTTGTTGTCAGACGAAAGTTTTGAAACTTTATAACTGTATCAAAAGAATCGAATTCGAAAAGTATCGTTGACCTTATTGTTGGCATAAAACTATCCAGCGTAGACTAAAACAATAATATATTCATTTCTACAAAATATACGTGAACAGTGAAATTTTAGAGAGAATTAAAAATTAAATATGGTAACAAACACATGTGTAACTAAAACTATAATTCTTAGCTGTGTCAGCACTGAACATTTACCACACCACCATCCATATCGGCGAAGCACCCACCAAAGATTTTGATAGACTCAGGGTCTATTCCCTGTTTAATCAATACTGCGTTCGTAATAAAAATTAACTTCAAATACAGCATCACCAATTATCATAACCAGTGAAAACCTTCGTAACAAAACAAATTACATCACTATTACATGAGTATGAAACTATGTAGGCTCCACAGATTTCGCAAGCCATAAAGTTAAGAAATAGGGTCACGTTTGCATAAAGTTGGAAAAGTTGATGACAAGCGTAGTCACACAAACTATTGCTTCTAGTCTTTATTAGCAAGAAGGGGTTATAGTTTATTAAAAGAACAATTGAAACTAAGATGTAATCATGAGAAATCTTCATTGATATAAAGAGAGATATTGTTATAAATTAAATAAATTTAAAACTTCTTTTAAGAAGAATCAAGATCAAGAAAAGTAGAAAAAAGAACTTAATGCAATATTATCATTAACGCTGTTTTTATTTTTATTAAATTAATATTTCCTATATTAAGATAAACTCCATACAAATACGTAGAGACCATCAACGCTAATTCACCCCATAGGGAAGATACGTGCGGATCATCAAATGAAACAACTAATAGATCACATAGATCATACCACGATGAACAATAATGCTAGAGTTAATAATTATTACCTCCTAGCTGCTAACAAGAGTGTCCATCCAGAAACACATATTCTTTATATACCAGAAGCCCAAACATCACCAATTCCATAAGGAAAATGGGGGGTTTCGCCAATAACAATCTACATTTGATCCCCACATCAGAAATTAATAGTCCATTAGATCCATGGAAGTGAAATCAGAATCAAATGAACACCCCAAACTCATATTGATTGAATGGTGCAGTAATAGTTTTATGGAGAGAGTAAACTCAGTTTATCGTAGATATACTTGTTCACTAATTCTCAATTTAAACATATTAATGAAGGTTCATAAAAAATCATTATATTTTTTCAATCTTTGGTACTTCAGTGCTACTAAATAAAATTATGTTTCACTTAAAATATACCGACCAAAATATAATAAAAACATTTTCTCATTTCTCTAATTATAGGAGAGTGAGACGATGGTGGAGATGGAATAATCGCTAATTATAAAGATAAACAGCTTCCAACTGTACGCGTAAAAAAGGGGGAAATGAGACCTTTATAAAACCATATTAAGATATTAATTATAATATATTATAGATTTATTTGTTATGTATGACGGTTCTCGTAGAACGGCCTTTCAACGAGGTTAATTATTTAACGATATGCTCCTGCCAGCGAATATATTATGCAGGAATGCAGATGTACCGGGTTTCTGCCTAGCAAAGGACCGGGTAGAGACTCATTGTTGAAAATGCGACCCGAAAACTTGGCTGAAGACATAATTATAAGGTTGATCTAATTATTATGTTAACTTATTCCCCTTTTTTCCCTTCTATCTTTCTACTCTATAGTTACGAGTATAAGACAGTGTTCTTTTGTTTAATCTCGAAACCATACCAGTTTTTCTTGAATTTTTATTTCTCTTCTTTAGCATTGCTTTTTGGGCAATTTATGTTGACTCTGGAAGATCCAAAAAAATGTCAAAAGCGACGTATCTGAAAAGTCCTAAAACAGATCTAAACACCTTCAGTCCTGATCCAAATACTTTAGAATCACTATCCACTCATGCTGAAAAAAGTGAAGAGACACAGGGAACAAACTCAAGTCTTCAATTAGAATCCGTGAAAGACGGTGCTCCTGCTCGAGGATCTCCCAATCTTGACTCCCAAGCTTCTGCTCGGCCTGAGGCCCCCGCGATTATGTTGGAAATGATGAACGATTTGAAGGAGATTGGTATCTGTGATGCTGGATTTAAACTTGTCCAATCATCACCCATAACAATAGAAAGAGTTACAGAATTACTAACTATATGGTGTGAATCAAACATAGGGGAAAACTTTCTTGATGAACTAAGGTGCATCATTTCCCAGTCAGAATCGGATGAATTATATCTTTCTTGCTATTTTTCACCAGAACCACAAGAGAAAAGAGAATATTATATTGAACTATTACTTGATACATCTTTTGGAGAAGAGGATGAATCATTTACTTTGGAGGCATTGGAACCAGTTCCGAATGGACAATTGGCTATATTCTGTATTGAAGTCCCGTTTGTAAGTGGGTTTTATATGGATGACATCAGAGAAGCAGCGTTTACAAACTACGGAAATATATTGCTGTCAATTAAACGTGATGTAGTGAAGATCGCCAAAAGAACTAACGGCCAGAGGAATGATATAAAAACGTATAACCATGTTCTGGTTAACTTAGACAAATCTCAGGTGGTATTTAAAAGTCATACTTATTTAAGTCCTCCAAAGGCTATCAACTATTCTCTTCCTGACGGTGATCTTATTCCAGCAGATATAATTCTTTTGAATAGAGTTAGCTTCTGAGTTACAAACTTCACTCTTCATAATTATATTTTCTTTAATGCTTTATCTCTTTTTTATTATGCATTGTATTAGAACGTGGTTGGTGTTTTCGTTTTTTTTTTTTTTTTTGATATTAATGTTATAGACTTTGAATTCATACTTTTATTTAATGCACTCAATGTACCAATTATTGATATATTACGGCAAGGTATATTAATTCTTAAGCTTGTAGCTATAGATGTATATAAAAGATTGCAATAAAAAAATGAATGAGATCTAAACTTTTTAAAGCTAACTGTTACTATCAATTCACGTTGTCTAGCTTATCAATTGTATTTTGGAGTTGGTAATATGCTGTCATTAGAAATTTATTTTCAATTGATCATTCATTTAAATTTTCTTTAATTTAATATATTTTAAAAAACAATCACTTAAACATTAATTTTAATTGGGTTTCTACTATCTAGGAATAATGCTACTAAAAAGCCATGCAAAGGCACAGTTGCAGAATTAAAAAATCTCCTGAAGCACGCGACCTGCAGTATTGGGACCGGTTAATTAGTTTAACATAATAATATTGACCCGATTAAAAATATAATTATTAAAAAATAATATTTGGATCTTCACTAATTGCCAACACCTTAACTCCTCCTGAGGTTGCTTGGAAGTTGGAACTCTTTAATTTCCGACCCATCTTTTTAACATTAGTACTAGTGCTATCAAATCAATTTTGTGATTATGGAACTGTCTAATATGAGAAGCAACGCAAGTGATAGCCCACCTCTCGCTAAAGGAGACTCTGAAAAGGTTAAAGGCGAGGACGATTTTAACTTTACAGCTTTTAGTCCACAACTTGAGGACTTACCTTTCAAAGCAGATGGTGCAGACTATGATGTTAGGACAAGAAGAAACAGTAAATCGCCTGATGTACCTCGTGAACTACTAGATGAGATGCATGACCTTCGCTCTATTGGGATTTGTGAGGCAGCATTTGTTGTTAAAACTGAGAATCCATTGACCTCGGACGAAGTTATAGATGGCCTTACTGCATGGTGCGAAGAGAATATTGAGGGCAATTTTCTTGATGAGATAAGGTCAGTTGTTTCAGAATCAGAAACAGGCTCGATATTTATTTCTGCCTTTTTCGCCCCAGAACCAAAGGACAGAAAAGATTTTTATATTGAACAGTTTACAACAGTTACATTTGGTGATGAGGAAAAACCTTTCGAGCTTGAATATATGAAACCAGTTCTTGGAGGTCAATTGGCTATTTTTTGTCTATCTATTCCATTTATCAATGGTTTTTATATGGAAGAGGTTAAAGAGTCGGTATTTACTAATTATGGTCAAGTGTTAATGTCCCTCCAAACAGATCCAATTAAATTTGCAAAAAGAATTCACGGACAGAAAGTGGATTCTAAAACTTATGATCATGTCTTGGTGAATTTGAACCAAACATACCAACCCGACGTTGCCTACAGTAAAAAAGCTGTTCAATATCCGCCCAGATCAATGAATTTTCAACCATTGTCAGCCCCTCCATTTCTTGTCGAGATTCGACTGATAACTCGAGTAAATCTTACAAGACCTAACTGATGAATGTTGCAAAAGCGTATTGAACCATGCAATTAGAAATTACATTTTTATTAAACGTAATATAATGAACTCGATTCGCATTGATTTAAGGAAATCAAATAACTAATATAGACTAAGAACCTTTTATAATGTGATGGTAATATTTCAAGAAACACAACTATTTTCTTTTCGCTCTTGTTGTTTGATGTGGTTATATCTGTGTTAGTGTTCATGTTTTCCTGGTTATTCTTGTTTAATTATTAATCTAAGACTTTGATGCCGCACAACATTTTATGTTTTTGTAGATTTCCTGAGTAAATTGTTATAGGAACTTGTATTCTACACATATTTGAATAAATTTATTAAAATTCTTCAACTGGTTGTGAATAATCTCTTTTCAAAATTTCCTGATCTTGATAAAAAGCTCCCTTATGATAATATTTTTGTTTAGATTTCACATCATCTTTAGATTTCGAACTTTCTTTTTCTTCTGCATCAATTTCTGCTTGGCGCTCTTCTTCGGTCATATTTTCCCGTCGTCGTCTTTCATCTTGTTCTTTTTCTTCTGCTTCTAATAATTCTCTTTTCCGTAAGAACCGTTTCAGCTCCCGCACTTTCCATTCCGCGTACTCTGCTTCTAGCTCAATATTGTCAGTATCATCAATACCTCCAAGGTCATCATCAAAATCGTTTTCCAATTTCTTCTCAACTGTTTCTCTTATTACTCTTTCTTCTACTTGTTTCAATGATTGATTTAATGATTGCTTTTTCCTTTCTATTTCTCGTGATTCTTTCTCCGCCTCTAAGACACTTTTCGACTTTTTAGTGTTCTTTCGATTTTTCCTAGAGAGAGAGAAAATAAGATGTTAGTTAGATCTTATATCTTCAAAAGATAAATCAGAAACTTATACATACTTTGAAATAAAGACAGGCATTACTTCGTCTTCCGACTCTGATTCCGACTCTGAGTCCGACCCTGGTTCTGATTCTGATTCTGATTCTGATTCTGCCTCTGATTCTGATTTTAAATTTTTAACTAAACCAATTGAATTCTCCTGTAATTCTGTTTTGATTGGATTCTCTTCCGTAGAAGTGTATTCATCATCAGTAACATATTCACCCTCACTACTCTCCTGGTCGTCCTCTTTTTGTTTTGATGTCTCATTTTTATTACCAACCTTAACATTTGATAATGATTTTATTATTGGTACAACTGTTTCGAGAGTAGTTGTTGCTTCTATGTTCTCTTCTTCTACATAATCTTCTTCTTCAGAATTCTCATTGTCACTATCATCATGATCACTATGTTCTGTATCTGCGGCCCTTCCAGGAAAATATCGCCGTCTTTGAAGTTGAGCCAAATTAATCTTTGCCATTATAAACCGAGAAAAATAAAATGAAATCGGTGAAATCGTGAGCTAGCCGGAAATACGTAATGTTGTGTCTCAAACTTCCGGATACCAGCAATGAAGGAACAATCAAAAGAGTCCAAAATCCAAAGCGTTAACTCTTTTATTTTGTTCTCCGTCGTTTGGTTTTAAAGGAAGAACAACGAACACATTTTAAGAGCCAAACTATACTATTTAGATACTATTGGGCTCACTACAAATGTCTTTCCCTAGGCCTGACGGGATAATTATCAATCTTTCGGAAACTAATAATTCACGATAGTAGTAAAGTGTTGGCTACATGCAAAAATAAGCCTGGCCATCGAAACCCAAAAAAATTTTATGATGATTCAGACGAATCGGTCTGTGACGGTTGTAAAAGAAGAAGAATTAGAGAAAAGTAAAGGAAACACGATAAAAGAAACAAGACTCTATTTAGTACTATTGTCATTATACATCTGAATTATTTCAAAAAATAAAATCTCCCAGTATATAATACAATGTATGGCTACGATTGAAAATTCAATACATTTACCACACAGAGACTATTATATCAACATAGAAAGTGGAAATGAAAGTGAAATCACATTCATTGATAAGATTGAAAGTTATTTTGAACTTTTTCTCAAAAGGTTTGAAAATGAAACATTTTTTATCTATGTTTAAAAAAAAGTAGAATGCCGAATAAAAATTCTTTTTTACGTTCCTATCATTGTTTTCAGGATAGAAAATGGCAACGTGAGAAGGAGAATGCAAAAAAAATTCATGATCCAAAAGGATTAAAATCTTATGACTGCCAATCAATGCTTAAGATTCAATACTTATTTGATACCAATTTTATATCGGTTGAGTTTCTCGACAAATACTATATTCTAACGCCAGAACAGATGGTGGCTATGGAGCAGACGAGAGATATTCTGGCAAAACCATTTATTCCTTCAAGTAATCCAATAATCATCCGAGCCAATAATCCACCAGAAGGAATTCAACATGGCAAATGGATTCGTGTTTTAAAATACAATGGTCACAGTGAGTAATATCAAAATTTTCATCTTATTAATTAGTTAATAAATTTTCAAATAAAACACGTACGTACACAGAACAATATGAATAGAAAATATTGTCAATAATTTACACCCATTTTTTTTTTATTATCTTTTTAAATATTACTAATTTAATTATTATGGAAAAGAATGATTCAATATATATTTTCCACTGAACTTTCAAAGACAAAAATAATGTTCCTGCTTTTCCTTTTTCCTTTTTCATTTGTTGACTTTATCTTTTTTTTTACTGTTTTACTTTTTTTTTTATTTTGCCTTCTTGAATCGAAGGATGGGACACAGAATATGAAAAATCAACCGATATAAAATTGATATCAAATAAGTATTGAATCTTAAGCATTGATTGGCAGTCATAAGATTTTAATCCTTTTGGATCGATCATGAATTGTTTTTGCATTCTCCTCTTCACTGTGCCAATTTACATCCCGAACGTTAAGTAGATCGTTCCATTTTAAAAGCGGTTTATTATACTTATAACAAATAGTAATCGTAACGACCATACTGATGAATATATCGAAAGACTTTGAAAGAAAAGGGTTGAGCATGTGCTCGAATTCATGGACATAAAAGTGGCCTAATCTTTATTCAAAAGAAGCTAAGTTACATACTTTTTGTCATAGTATGTTTTGACATTGTAATATGTTTTTCAGTTAAAAATCAACAGCTTCCTGATTGGGGCAGATGTTGGGCTTCAATAGTCGCCCAAAAATACGACGGTTCCATTGTAATCGCTGAATTGTAGGTCTAGGGCCTATATCTGCACGTGAGCACTTTTATTTATAAATGCCGTTCCTCCTTCGCATTCTTGCCTTCTTTTAATTCATTTCCAATCAGATTTTTATTTCTATTGGGAACAGTTGAAATGAAATCTCAGGTGCTTTTATCATTATTGATGCCCATCGTCTCGTTGGGGTTGAAATTACCATATTTTGGTGAAATCTCTCTTACTGGCACTGGCCCAATTCAACCACAAATGCCCATTAACTTTCCAGTCAATTCAGAAAAACTATCTGCTCTTGACATTGCTAGAAAGCTTTATGGTAATCATAAAGATAGCTACAGGGAAGATATTAAACAATTGTGGCGAGAAGTTGAGGAACAGGTACCATCAATGAGGGGTAAATTACTTGGAAGCCTTAATAAGAAGGCAAAAAAAGTTCAAGAAAATATTGCTAAGAAAATTAAATGGGATAAATTTGTTACGAATAAGAAAGTTCCTGGTAATCGTCTTCGTGTTAAAAAAACAAATCCTGGAGTGTTGGGACTTGACACTGTTAAACAGTATTCCGGTTATCTTGATGTTGAGGCAGAAGATAAGCATTTCTTTTATTGGTTTTTTGAATCTCGTAATGACCCAAAGACAGATCCTGTTATTTTATGGCTTAATGGAGGTCCTGGATGCTCATCACTTACTGGATTGTTTTTTGAGTTGGGATCTTCTTCCATTTCACCTAAATTAAAACCTATTTACAATAACTATTCATGGAATAGCAATGCTAGTGTTATTTTCCTTGATCAGCCGGTAAATGTTGGTTACTCATACTCCTCAAAAAGTGTCTCATCAACCGTTGCAGCAGGTAAAGATGTCTACGCCTTTTTGACTTTGTTCTTTTCACAATTCCCAGAATATAATAATCTACCATTCCATATTGCAGGAGAGTCATATGGTGGACATTATGTTCCAGAATTCGCTGCTGAGATTATTAGTCACGAAGATAGAATTTTTGATATTAAATCTATTCTTGTTGGTAATGGTATAACCGATCCTCTTATTCAAAGTAAATATTATGAACCCATGGCTTGTGGTGCAGGTGGATATCCAGCTGTGCTTACAGAAGAAGAATGTCAAAATTTGAGGGATATCTATCCTCGCTGTGCTAAATTAACTGAAGCTTGTTATAAGGCTGAGAGCGCATTTACTTGTGTCCCTGCAAACTATTATTGTGGCAAATTGCTCGATTCTTATGGAAAGACAGGTCGAAATGTTTATGATATTCGTGAAATGTGTGATGGAAGCGACCTCTGCTATTCTGCACTGAACGATGTTGATGCTTACTTAAATCAAGAAGAGGTGAAACTTGCCGTTGGCGCTGAAGTTGAAACATATGTCGGATGTAGTAATTCTGTTGGTATTAACTTCTTTTTTACAGGAGATGGTGCAAAACCATTCCAAAAGTATGTGAAACAATTACTAGAAAATGATATTCCAGTACTACTTTATGAAGGTGATAAAGATTTCATTTGTAATTGGTTAGGAAACAGAGCTTGGTCCAACGCTTTAGAATGGGATGGGCAATTTGATTATGCTATCGCACCAACAGAAGATTGGATCACCAATGATGGGGCTTTTGCTGGAACAGTCAAAAGTGCTCATAACTTAACTTTTGTTCGTGTTTTCGAATCTGGACATATGGTCCCTTACAATCAACCAGAAAATTCTTTGGATATGCTTAACAAATGGATTTTTGGTGAGGAATTGGCTTGAACTTAGGTTTTTAATATGATAAAATGATATGATATATGATAATTAATTAGCTCTAAAGCACATATAAACTGCCCTATATAGGGACCGAGATTCAAAAGAGTCTGTTTATATTGCTATTTATGTAAGGTTTTAATTAACAATTGGCACGAATATATATATACTAATTAAATTATACATTCTTGTGAAGCAATTATATCAAGAATATAAATATAAGGTCGGTTACGACTGCAATATTAATTTCGATTCGCAGATCCCCCAAAGTCGTATGGTTATGTATTATTAATAAAAAACTGCCTCACCCAGTTTAGTAGCTATAAGACTTCCATCCAAGCGCTAGTAAGGTTGTGATAATGACTGTAATTAACGGAGTTAGCTATTATTATATTATGAGTTAGTAGATTACTGCTATATCGTTGCCTAACAACTTTTTATTATAAAATACCATAAATCTGTACAACGAGGCTACAGAATACATTCTTTGTTATTTAGAATTCGAAGCAAAGGGTCTCCTCAGAGAGTCTCCTCAGAGAGTCTTCTCAAATGAGTTTATAAATAAAATCCAATCAAAATGATATCATGAATGTTGCGTTATATCTCTTACTCTCCTCCAATGAGTCCTCATTATCTTCAAATTCTCATCATGAATAAATAGATGACATTTTATATTACTTAAATTATAATTTTACGATCTCCCGTATTTTAGATGTACTCAAGCATTTTCTCCATAATTTGAAATAACTGATGCTGTTCGACTCATTTACACTTAAATTCATCTTTGAAACCAATTGCACCTTATAAATAGATCCTAATAATTTATTTGTATGGCATAATGGCAGTGGGTATTGAAACAATAATGTGAGACCATGGGAATTTCACTATTTTCAGGCACCGCTTTAATTTAATAAAATAATTATGAGTAATTGGGTGAATATAAATAAGAGAAAATATGTCCTCATAAAATCATAAGTCAAATCACTTAATCGATATTGATCTATTATAATTAGTAAAACTATCAACTATCATGAAGTTAACAATTGAAACTTTACTGTTATTTATTTCAACCTCTTTGATTGGATTTGCAAATGCTACTCTAATTCAAACTGCAGCTCCTACTGTTTCTGGAATCAATAAATATTTAAGTGATGCAGCAATAACTTCATATGATACTGCTCTTTATCAAAGTTATTATGATGCTTATGAAAGTTATTATGAAAGTTTATTAACTGATACTGCATTTTGGCAATCTGTAGAAGATTATATAACTTCTGTTTATGATAGTGAATTCTGGGAAAGTGTGAAAACTGACACTGAGATACTTGGTTACCTAACAAGTGAATTGGGAATAACTGGTGATCTTGGTGATTACGTTACCGAAGTTCTTGGAGGTTATGGGTCTTACTTAGGTGATGATTTTAGTACTTACATTTCGGAGGTTTTAGAGGAAATTGATACTTTATTGGGTAGTGGCTCTGAAGTTTCAACTCAAACGGGGACTGGTGGTTCTGAAGTACCAGCTCAAACTGGTACAACATCCCCAACCTCAACGCTTTCAACAACTACTTTGAACCAAAAATCTTCTTCCACTAAAGAGGGATCTTCTTCTAACAAAGCTAGCGGAAGTACAATAGAAGCAATTTCTTCAAATGGTGTAGCTACAGCAGGAATTCCTGGTTCAGTTGCAATTAACCGCTCTTTCAGCTTAATGTTTGTTCCCTTAATTGTCTGTGTTGTTTTATCCATTGGATTGTGCTGAAATTATACACCATATATTATTAACTTTTTCTATCATATATTTACAATCTTTTAATCAATTAATAACATTTATGGTTAGTTTCTAGATATCAGCAGCTGAATACTCAAAATTAATATTTAAATTTTAAATGAAGTATAATCAAGATACTAAGAACTATTTAGAAACCAGTATCAGTAGTATAAGTACTTATCCCACTCTAGCTCATATAAGTACATGTAGAAACTATTTGACGGTAGAGTAGGTATTAGTTGTATTAGTTGAAGGCCCTATAGCTGTACATATAGCCTATGTGAAGTTTGTGAACGTAGAAAATAGGAAAATCAAGAATTGTTTCCCGAAGTCGCAAGTTAGACTCGGAACTTTTGACAATGGGAAATATTTCATATGTAACAAAATAAGCTTAATGATTTTTCAAAGGTAGTCCTCCTATTGATTTTGCTGGATTTGGAGGAAGAACAGGGACTACATTTAAACGCTATATGCCTTATAGGAGAGAAATCTATTATTATTATATAAATTTATATGTTAATATTTATTGTCCATTAAATACAATAGATATATTATACATAGTACAAATATTATTATTTATTAGAGACCCTGGAAAGTATAATATATAATGATCATGGGGTACGATTATGCATCAAATGGGAAATATTTATCTGGACTTATATGCCATCTCTTATCGATAAGCTCGATTCCTTTTTCTAGTTCTGTAACATTTATATCATCATTCATTTCATTTGAACCTGCTTTTAATTCATATTCGGAACTACCATATAACATTTCATAGTTTGCAATTAAACTTAGGAATGATAATTGATCAAATTTTCTTAGTTTAATTAATGATTGTAAGTATTTGATAGATTCTTCATTATTTGATGATAATTTTAACGTATCAATTTCATTCCCATTAACTAATTTTATAATTTTTTTTAAGGCTTCAAAATCAATAATATTGATTTTCGATAACCAAAATTTCGCTTCTTTTTGATTTAAATTTTGAATCTGATCTTTACTAAATGAATTTGATAGTAAAATTAATAATGATAATGATGAAGTGATACCTTCGATTTCTTCCTCTTCCTTCATTGATATCTTCTCTTGTTTATTTAAATTTAGATTAATCAATGATTTATAAATGGTTTCAAAATGATTTGAGCAACTTGAATATAATTTCATACCAATTAATGTTGCACCAACCGAAAAGATTAAGTTACACATTTTGGAATGTATTAATAAATAGTTAGTATTATTTTGTTTTGATCTTAATACCCATAATAATGAAAAATATTGTGATAATAATAGATGGTTGGCTCCTCCGGCCCTTAGTTTGATCAATAAAACTTGTAAATTCCAAGGAACAAATTCAGGAAAAGGGTTCATGAATTTTTTATTGATATTATCGATATTATTCTCAGATGTTATAGGTGATTGTGATCGTAATTGTGATTGTAACATGGGTAATGGTCTACTACTGCTCCGGTTTCTATTTGGTCCGGGGCGTGGACTTTGACTTAGGCGGTTCCCCCGCATGGGGCTTGACGTTCTGCTACTTATACTCTCTCCTTCTGATTTAGCTAGATTGTTTTCAAATTCTCTTTTAGTGATCCGAAATAATTCATTACATATTCTTTGTGATTCAGTTTGTGCAATTTCATTAAGACCATATAAAACTAATGATGATAGTCTAATATACCAAAACCCCAATATTAAATCGATTTGATTTGGATTACAGTTTAATATACATGATTTTGATGAAGCAGCTGCATTAAGAAATTTGTTATTCTGTAAATGAACATTTAGTTGAGAAATGAAAGTTGATAATGTCGGTGGATGGTCGATATCAAGATTGCTCGGTGTTTCCGTTCCATAGTTTGGTGGCTATATTCAAGAAGTTTGTGTCAGTTCATGCAAATAAGTTCAAGTCTTATGAAATTATGATAACATACTATTGGAGTTGGAACAAAGATGCCTTGGTCTAACAGCACAACTAGTTGTGACATATGCGGTGAAGAGATCTGAGAATGTTGGGCAGATGGTTTTAAATTGGTGTCTCATCCTTCCATCTTTTATATGCCGTCTGACTGTTAAGGTAACATAGCATTATGCAATTCTGCATACTACCTTATCAGTATTAATACATGCTGGATTTCAAAAAAGCTAATAGTTTATAATATTCTCATACATACAGTGGGTCATCTCTAGATATGCCTAATGCATGTTGCAACCTAAAATATGCATGATTTATAAACATAAAATCAGATTAAAACATCAATTCTAAAATAAATATAATGAAATAAAATAAAATTCAGCTTCTCCATCTCTGTGAGTATCGCCAGACACAAATTCAATAGTTTATATGACCACCTTTTACTTCTATAATTAGGTTTAGTCGCTTAGGTATCGATTCTATGAGTTTGTCAAAATATGAATGATTTATACTATCCCATAGCTCTGTGAGTACTTCTGAAAGGCGTCTTCAAACCGTATCTACACTTCCTTTCATGGTGGCGATTTCTTTATGTTGTTTTCTCAGCTCAATTTTGATCTTATGCCACGCGTTTTCAATGGGACTTAGGTCTGGAGAGTTGGAAGGCCAAACTAGCTGATTAATCTGATATTCCTCCAAAATCCCTCGGGTTTTTTTTAGAATTGTGAATGGGAGCATTATCCTGTTGGAACATAGCACCTTCAAACTCCCGGATAAAAGGTATAGCTACTGGTTTTAACACTTCTTCGATGTATCTCTCAGAATTAATCGCACCAGCATCAAAAGTTACCAATTGGGAACGTTTTTGACCCCAAAGGCTCCCCACACCATCACGGAGACATTTTTGGTTTTAAATCTTGGTAACATATACTTTGTATCTATCACCCATTTTTTGGAAGCAAGACTTGGGGGCTGTTGAGCCAACTTTTAAGATGGATGATTCACCAGAAAATATTACTTTCTTCCAATTATCAATGGTAAAATGCAAATATTTCTCAGCAAACAAGAGTCGGTCAGCTTTGTGTTTATCCGTTAACATAGGTTTCTCTTGCATTTTTTTCCATTCATAATTGTGTTTCTTTATTGTTCTCCGAATGGTGATAGGCGCTATTTCATATCTCTCTGAAGCTGCTAATTCTTTGACATTTTTTGTTGGACTTCTTGGAAGCAGTGCTATAATTATCTACAGTGCCGGTTTTTTTGTAACGTTTCCAGACGCGTCATGCTGTGCTTGGATCAACACCTATAATTTTTGCAGTTTGACTATGATTTTTACCTTCATCAACCAAATGCTTTTCTTTATCAGTTAACCTCCTCATATATATTTTGATTGGCCAAAAATTAAAGTTTGGCTTGGATATTCTAAAATAAAATTTATAAATAATTTTACGCGTCGGAGAAAAAAAAAAGTTGGGCAATACCACAGATTACCCATCACTGTATGTATATTACCATTCCATATCAACTAGACAAGAGCAACCATATTTGGTCTATTTACAAAAATATCCCATCCTTCCTCCGTAATTGGGGTAATCTGTCTATTTCTCTCCAGTAATTGGTCCGCAGCCGGATCCCTATTTGCAGGTAGAGCCACATTTCCGGGATGAATTATGTCAACTCTTCCTTCATAAGTAGATGATGATGACATTAATGACTGGACACTAGAATCATTATCATTGGAATTAGCTGAGACATGAGCTAAACGCTCCTTTAAACCTTCCCCAAAACCTCGCATTCTTAAGATTGCTATAAAACATGTCACCAATAACATTGCAATGGTTATTGCAGCAAAAGTTACCATACTCTTACCTACGGTTAATTCTGTCTTTGCTATCCAGCCGTAGTCCTCGACAAAGAACGATCTTGAAATTTTTATCAGCTTATACAGAAAATAGATGAATGCTGCTAAGTAACATAAGAATATTACACACATTCCAACCTTATTCTCAGTTTTTGCAAATAAAGCAGCAAAAATCAAAATTATAATTGTGACTGGAATGAAAATAATTGTGATATAAAATTCTGGATCTGTGGCTCCCTTCATTATAACAGCAAATTGAATCGTAAAACCTAAAAAGAAGAAAAAATCAAGCTTTAAAATCGTGATATAAATTAAGTAAATTTTATACAATTCTTGTAATCGTCTGTTTGCAGTCAAATTAATGCCTATCTTATAGTTTAACCCACTGCAAACTTTCCAAGTTATGCCAATTTGTATTATCGAAGTTATGAAATGGAAGCCAATTATAAGTCCCAATGATATATTTGCACCTTTTGAACTAGAGGACTTCCAGTAATCAAGTTTATTGAATTCATATAATTGAATTCCTGAGTATACTGTTAATAGAATGTAAAATACCGCTAAAAACCATATCTAATTAATTGATAATATTTCATTTGTTTATGTTAGACATAAATAGACTTTAATTCATTTATTTCATTTAATTGTACTTACCTGTATACTATTTTGTTTATATATCCCCTCAAAAGTTAAATAAACTTGAAAAAGCTATAAGTATCAAACCATGTTTAGAATTTATTTTCTTCGTGAAAACAAAGCGACTGATGATTATAATTATATATATATAATGATCAGTTACTTCGTCAGAGTGTAAGTAAATATACATACCTGAGCAAATACAAATAGTGTCCAAAATGTGATCATTCCCCTGCTGTTATCAAAAGCACCACGAGTAAAATACATCACAAATGAATATATTTGTAAGGTAATTATGATAATGGCAGATGTCAAAGAAACAATGCAATAAGTCGTTTGATATCCACTTGTTCTTCTTCCATCTTTTAATTGTCGATGCAAAAGTGATTTTACAGGATTTTTCGCATATAGAAACCATCGAGAGATGAAGTTTACCATATTTATTGTTTGGTGAGTGATTAAAGGTTGTAATAGGGGTTATTAATTAATTGACAATGTTGATATATGAGAGCCTCGAGATCAAAGAAATGGAAGGGCCTTTTATATGATTTTATAAAAGCTGTTATTTCTGGGCATTGGTAGTTATAATTACACTAGCATAGTCACACCGCCTCAAAGAGGCAATTATATCTTGGATAAAAATCATAATGGTCATGTAGAAGAGTCTCTTATTCAATAAACTCATCCTAAAAGGGGCACAATTATATAAACTTCCCAAGACATTGCCAAATTAATGTCAACTGAATCTTAAAGGAGGTTGCAATTGACAGTTTTGTAATCATACTTATGATGTTAGCATAGTTAGTTTTGTGAAATTTTTAACCCCTATATAAATTGGAGAAGTAGATCTAGACCACTATATGGCCTACGCATTTGCTCTTTTTCTACCGAATCTACGCTATTTGTTTCTATGCATATTTAATTTCGGCCGCATGGTGAACTAAATATTCGGTATCATTTTACGTAAATAATCCTTAAAAATGCTGATTCTCTGGCTGAAAATTGCATACATATTCAAGTGTAGTAGCTAATTTATTGACTATAATTCTGAAGTTATTATCGTATAACGTGCTATTCCCGGATGAAAGCCATGTGGAGACAAATTCACCCATGCTATACTTTCGGGGGGCCCTCAGTTCATTGTTTTGTGGGGTATCATTACACTAACTTATTAGTAAGATGGTTCCGGTGCAAAAGGAAGACCTCGGTCACTGAAAAAGTACCATACGGGTGTATCGATCCCTATCCTGTCCACTTTCCAAGATTGGTACATTATATCATAGATGTTATGTCAATGTGATACATAGCGATAATTATAATCAAATTAACCGTTTTGACTATGGATATAGATAATGATTGAGAAACTATAAGCTTTCAGCATAACCTGGTATAGGCGTTTCCTTCCAAACAAAATTTAAAGGTTAATCATTGGATATTTTCATACAAATTCACTCTAAAATTTAGCAAATTCAACAAGGTATAAGATACAACCACAACAATAAAAAATGAAAGCACACATCCTAGGATTATAGCTCATTTACTGTACTATAGATAATCTAGTTATAAACGGCTTTACTATGCTTATCAATTTTATTATAAAGAGGGAGGAATCTTCCTTCACTTTGAAAAGTCATCCAATTCAAATCGATTCCAATAAATAATAATATATTAACGATGAAATTTTCTACTCTTGCTACAGTTAGTGCCGCCGCTATCGCCACACCAGTTATTGCAGAAGTCAATGAATACGACGCTTTGGTTGCTGCTTCTGCTTACCAATTCATCAACACTCATTTTACTGACATCTTAGCCTATGTTGCTCAAAACCCTACAGCCTTCCCACCAGTTGCATTATTAGGCCTTTACCAAAGTCTTAAAAATGCTTACGGAGATTCTAATGACTTCACTACTGATCAAGCTATTCTTGATCAGTTCCCAACTGCCGCAGTGGAAAGTTGGTTAGCGGTTCTTCCATGGTCCTTTTCTGTTCCAGCGGAGCCAACTAGCTCAGCACCAGCTTCCACCTCTGCTGACGTTACTACCTCCACTGAAGAGACTTCTACTACTGCTGCTCCAACATCTACTAAAGAGACTTCTACCACTGCCGCCCCAACCTCTGCTGATAAGACATCTACCACCGAATCTTCAAGTGCCACTGCTACTATACCTCCTGCAGCAATCGAAACCGGCAATGGTGGTAATTCATACTATGTCCCAGTTGCCGGTGCTTTGGGTGCTGCAATGCTTGCTTTATTGTAAAAGCATGGCGTTATACATATTTATGATAAGTTGATCATGGAGTATCAACAGAAGTAGTTAGTTATATATCTATATTAACGCTTGTTATATCACTTACATATCAATAAGGAAAAAAATAAAATTGGCAACTTCATAATGGAATAATCATCGTAGCTTTATCGTAGTCACATGACCACCAGAATCACATATTTAAAAGATTATCCGTCAATATTTTTATTCTTGATAATAATATGCAGCAAAGCACTAAAAATGAGAATATTATAATTAATAATGTTCCGTTTTCGAAATACTCTAGCTCAAGCCTTGGCTCGGCTTTGGCAGGGTCCGCGAGTATTAATAATGTTAACATTATTAGTACCGCATCCTCAACACAAAAACATCGACTTCGAGCCTCCAGCAACTCCAGCAATATTGTTAACCGGGAGGATAGCAACACAGCAGTTCCGGGCTTGAATATAAATGGGTTCATGCATAAAAAGCGAATGTCGTGGTCTGCTACTTCCGCACAGGTGATCAATCAGTCCAAAGGAAGATTGCCAAATGCACCACACAGACAATCAATATCTGTGGCTGCTACTAACATTAGAGAAGAATTAAACCCGTCACCCACACAAAACCTAAAACTACAGACTTCTTTTCCAAGAACTAGAAGTAAAAGCACGACCGTTTTAACGAAGTTAGGTAGTCCTATCAGTTCTCTCTCATTAAACAGAAAGAAGTCCGCCCAAAACTCTCCCATTTCTACCGATAGGTCGATGGCTAATGGTTCGAATCAGGAACTTTTTAGCTCCCCAGTTCCAATCCTTAGGATAAGCGATGAATTTGGAACGCCAATACAAACGGCTTCGTATGGCGTTGGAACTCGATTTGGTGATATTTTCAACAAGGAAGCCTATTCAAATTCACCACAATACAGACATGTTTCTCTTACTGGATCAAAGGATGCAAAAATGACGGGTGTTGATTTGAACGATCGTGATGCCTGTCAAAGTTTAGTTGATCAATTTTATGGACATTCAAAGCATCGTGCTACTAGTACTGGATCTATTAATTTCTCCCCTACAAAAGCAAAAAAGAAAGATGACGATATTTTGGAAGAAGAGAAAATACACGATGGATGTCTTACTACCAATATAAATGATCACTTTGAAATCAAAAATTTAAAGGATAAATTAATATCTAAAAATAATATTGATTCATTTATAAAAGAAAAAGAATTAACTATAAAATCTAAAATAACAACATCCAACTCAAATTTAATTAATAAATCAACCGAATTTTCAAATAGAATTAATGAAATTAATAATTTAAATTCTGAAATTTTAAATCTTAAACATTTTTTGATAACTGAAATTAGATTATTTGATTCTGATTCCAAAAAAAAATATAAAAATTTAAATATCATTGAAAATGATTTGATATCTTTAAATTATTTAGAAAAAAAAATGAAAAATGTTAAATCAAAATTAAACACTTATAAAAAAAAATTGGATAATGTTGAGAATGTTATTGAACAATTAGAAATTATGCAAATTAATACAAAACAAAAAGTTAAAAAGAGAAAAGAAATTGTTAATGTCTCATGCTTTTGTTTGTTTGGTATATTAGCAATTATTTCAATTTATATTATTATTCGAAAATACTTATTTTGATTATGATAAAAGGGAAAAATGAATGAAAGGGACTATTATGGTGTTATGCGTTTAATAAGATTGTATTTTATACTACAATATAGATGTATTTTATAGCTATTCAATGTATTCGAAAGCTATTAATTGTTAGAATCTTATACTTATAATTAACGAATTAGCTTAGAGAAATTTTTTATCGTTTGTTGGACGTTGGTATTAACCCCACAAATGGTTAAAAGTTTGGGATTCCGATTGCTAAGTGGTGTGAGTGTGATTGATTAGTCGAAAACGTTACTCGGATGGGAAATTATTCAGTGTACTACTATGGGACGGTGTGGGCCCAGTGTGGGGAGCATAAGCTTTTACAATGCCCTAATTGGTGTTTCCAACGATATATAATAAAATTATCGACCCCCGCAGAATTTGATCATGGTTTATTTGACATTATTCAAATTTAAACATAGTTTGAATGTTACAGCTGTTGGGTGCATTTTTAATAAGGTTTATCTTATAAGATGTCCCACAGATTACACGGTACAGAAACAATTTTCAAATAACAATAACCATGTTAACAGTATTGCTGGCCAGTTGGAACAAAATAGAGAATCCCTGCTCAACATTGAGAAGGGAAATGATGTTATAGTTGCGGATCATAGAGCAGCTTTGAGAGAAGGTATTAAAGACCGTTCTAAAGTTATTTCATCAGTTTTGATCGAAGATGATTTGGAAAAAGTTAAAATTGATCCCAAATTAATTGAAAATGGATATCACTATTGGAAATGTTTTAAATCCAGTTCCAAAAAGACAATTCTTATCAGGTTTGGTGACTATTAGTGAGATTGCAAATAAAACCCCTGATACCAGGCTGATGGTCAAATTGAAGCACTCTTGGTGGGTGTGTTGAGACTAGTCTCAACATTATGCTTTACAACTTTTCTTTGTGGATAATCTGAAATCCAAAACTGAATTGGAAAAATGTTTAATTCTAATGAGTATTTTAAAATAAAATGTTGCTTCTATATCTTCAATAACAAGAAGAGAGAAGATGTTGTTGAAGCGATTGATTCAGATAGATTCAAAGATATACCCAGTGATTACGAAATAAAGATGAATTTTTTTTTATTTAGGTCAGATGCAGTTGTTGAATAATTATTTTCAATAAAGATGGTACTGGAAATGTGTGTTGGACCTGGTATGAACGCTAAGATGATTGTAATATATACGTATGCCTATAGGTTAGTAGGTCACACAGTCTTTTCCTTTAGTGTTATTTAAAAGGAATTAATTCGTCTTCCGATTTTTCAAGACTCAAATCAATATAACTAAATCAATTGATAATATTGAACTAGTAAATGTTATTAGTATTCTAAACACTAGAAATTCTTATTTTTCAGTGTTCAATCCGTAAATTCTCTGCCTTTTCACACATCGAAATGATTGGATAAAATGACACCTTAGTTCGAATTCACTAACTATAAGGTTATATAAAACTAATTAATATTACGTGAAGGTCTTCATATAGAAAGAGAATATCAACACTTATCATGCCTACTATGTATTTACTACCAATTTCAATGAAACGCTACACATTGTAGTACACATTTGGATGGAAAAACTCTTTATCTCCATCCGACATAAAAAACCGTTTTAAATAATTATTTGGTCTTATGGTATTAATTTTTGAAGAATTGATAAGCTGCTGCTTATAATTAAACCGATCCCCAAATCTTTCTCTAACGTTTCTTGGACATGCGTACGCTATGAACTAGAAACACTACATCGTATGATATTTTTTAATTTTCTCTCTTGAAGCCATTACTGTAGTGTAATTTCTTCTATTCTGAGCCTATCTGTTTAAAATTGGATGTGGTACATCTGAATATATGTATCCTCGCAAGCTTTGATACGCCCTAGGCCCTACACCTTTTTCAAAACATCACCAGTCTCTTTGACTAGAATTCCTCAAATTAAAGATCCTCGAATTTTGAAACCATGTTTGTTTGATTTCAATTATGTGTAGCTTAAAAGAAAAAATTTTGCAATGTTGGTTGTAAACCCGTTTGAAATTGTCTCATCTATTTTTAATACCGATGTTAATGTTGTTTTTTTCTCCGTTTAAAATATTCGCTATTAGAGACATATGCGTATAAATACATGTAAGGGCTTACACTCTTTCTTGTTTGAGAGGAGAAAAAGCTTAAGCGATGTTGTAATTCAAAATAGGTATAAGTCTATAGGTTCATAAACTTTCGAACCTTTGAACTTCTGTCTATTTATAGAAATGTGTACAGTTTTAATTTCAATATCTTTATTTGAAGAGTCCCCTAGTCCATTATTCATTCTTAGCGAATGGATTTTCCAATATGATAAAGCAGGAAGTGATTATAATTAGAGGCAACTACATAAACTAATGCAATTGCAAGAGGTATAATGATGCTTACACAATTGCAATTAGTTTAAGATTTCTTCTTTTGGTAGGTTTAAGTTCAAAATCTATATTATATAAAACTTTATATGATTATTAAGAATTAAAGAAATTCTTACAATTGGATATTATAGGTTAATTATAATAACCTTGAAAATAATTATAATACCTATTTAGCTATAGCTAAAGATTTAGTTCGAACTTCGAATATCTAACCGATTCTAACGTATAGCACAAATTCGCATATAACGCTGTAAGCTTATACCTAATTATACATAATTTACGATATAGCTATAATTATAACTTATAAGATCTTATAAGACACAAGTCACACAACCGATCTCATGCAAATGAATTCGAAAAATTAGTTATTGCATATGGTATTACAAGCTTAAGTCAAATTTTATATTGTTGGTATTAATTTCTACATAGTATTACATAGTAATTGTAATGCAGTGCTTTCAATTCACGTCATTTCGGCCGCTTTTTGAACAAAATATTCGGTCACCTTTTAATGAACAATTTTATCGACCTTACATTGTTCCTTTAACTCGACCAACATCTACATGGGTTACATGGGTTTATTTAAGTGCTTAATATATCTTCCGTCTTGTAACTTATAACTTGTAACTTGTACATAATCATGTTGAGAAATAAAAAGTAATCTCATTTAATACATATTAATTATAGCATATAGAGCTATATTCTTAATATAATCTAATCTTTACCATTCTAGTAATATTCTGGTACTATTATTAGAAAATTTATTGAATGTCAAATCTGATACTTATAGATCATCATATAGTAAAACAATCTTGTAACACAAATAGGTAAATGTATATAGTCGGATCGGATTAATTCAAAACCAGTCTCCAGACTCAATCTAGAACAATGTTAACGTTAATAGAGCCACCCGTCATCCCCTTCGCTAATTACACTTCCTCAATACTATAGTTATACATGTATTATATAGGGCCCATACATAACATGGCTCGAGCTTACAATATAGAATTGTTCAATTAATGAAGGAGTGGTAGATAATTATTCATCAAAATGTGGCCGAATATTTAACTCAAAGGTGATCGAAATAAATAGAAACACCAAAGTAAAATGTCCTAGTCAGTCTGCAAGAAGTCCGAAACCCGAAAGATCACGGGGGTGAGCATATATGGCGATTAGTAAAGTGACCTGCCTAAGGTTGGGGTGTGTGTTGGATATATATTACACTCTTAGAACAGTTCACTAAAGAGTCGATTGGCTTTTTGGCGCAATTGGGAGAACAGGCACTTTGAACTTTAGCAGAGTTCCATTAATAACCCGATTATTGAAACCTTAAAAACCAAACTTAAATATTTCAAACAAACATCCACCAAATATAAATGTTACTAAAACTATTAACTCAATTAATCTTAATATTATTGTAACATAATATAGGTTTAGAGAACATTTGTGTTAGAGTTTTGATCTGTTTTGGAAGGCTTCCATGAACACAAATTATCTCATCATGGCAGTTGTATAATGAAAAATTTGTTTCACTTCGTCTAGTTATAGCGAATAACCAGTTCTTACAACTTGTCATTTCATCATCCAATGCAACTCTTTCACTTCGTTTCTTGGTTTTTCACTTTACAAAATTGATTGAGAACTTCAAGAAATGAGAGAACTAAAAACTAAAATAGGGGTTGGGTACCAGGTAAAATACATTGGGACGAACAAAAATACAGATAACTTCTACATCACCAATTTTGTATGCTTGCAGTAACTGATAAAGTGGTTAACTTTGGCAAAAGCTGAATGTGGATAAAATCAAAAGTTTAAATTTTGACTGTGGTCGATTAATTTACTTTCAAGTCGCAGGCTCGATCCAAAGGTGGAGTTAAAAGAAAAACGATTATTAGAATTGGGCGGCCAAGAGCAAACAGAGGATTGTGTTGGATATATGGTACAGTATAGCTTAAAATTAGTTTAAAATAGTGTAATAGAGATTCATATGACTTTTGCTAAAGAAAAAAGATATTCAATTTAAAAATTTTCTGGAGGATGACCCAAATTCATGATTGCTGATTGTTATAAAGATAGATGTTAAGAATCTTATTGGTTGGAGATTTATCAGTGCAATTGGGAGGACAAAAAAAAAAAATCTCTCTAATTGGTGCTAGAAGTTAATCAAGCTCCCAATTGCAATCTCTGAAATTTAATATTTTACATTAATTGTCTTTCTCAAAGTAAAATTAAACACACAACAACTAAATATTACTAAAGTAATCATAATAAGATCCTTTGCTACTAGAAGAGAAAACATATTGACACAAGGATGAAAGCTTCATAGACGTGGTGAAAATATAACAATTGGACTGATTTGAAGAGTACATAACAACTGGAGCGCCACGAATACTATATAATACAAAGGACTAAACAGGATAATTGGTACTAATATTAATGTACCCTAATACAAATAATAAAAATGGATCCGTTTAGTCTATTTGTATTGTATAGTACTCATGGCGCTCCAGTTGTTACGTGCTCAAATTAGTTCAATGTTTTCGTCTTCAAATAAGTCCAATTTCTTTTTTTTTGGCCAGGGTCTATTTGAATCAACTGATTGTATTATAAGAATACGACACAAATACTTAGCGCTCGTGAGGATATTGAATGTTCGATGAGAAATGTTCGTTCGCAAATGCATATATGTGTTATAGAAGCCTTACATATAGAATTCGAATGTTCCGATGTATTTGTAATCTGCGTTATCGAAGGGGTGAAGCTTCACCAAAAGCGAGGAAGGGCAAGATCAACCGACTAGGGGGGGGCACCGAGGGGCGAACCGAATTAATTAAAACTATTGGATATGACTACATATGATATTTGAAAATATGCCCATTTTATGTGTAATTGTTAATTAATTATTTAGAGCTGTTGACTATTAATGATGAATTTAAAAAGAAACTTAAAATTTCAAAATAGTTAACAGATAATTATAAACGAATCATGATCTTTATTATTACTAGCTTAGTCTATGCTATAATATTTATAATATAAATATAAGCCAAAAAAACAACAACTTGAAAGTGGCTAATCATATATTAATATTAATAAAGAATAAAGGCTAAAGAAAACAAGTGAACAAAATCAAACTTGAATATATTAATATTAATTGATTAAATAACAATATTATTGCTATTATTATTATGGAAAAATAAAAACCAGCATACGGTCAACGGTTCCATTTGGCCAAATAAATATATCTTATTAGACATATTAACATCACATATTTACATTTTGTTTTAAATGATACTACAATCTTGAAATTCAATATCACCTTGTAAGTATGGGGTTTGCCGCTGCTGAGCTGGTTTACCTTTAAGGTTATTTAGAGCACTAGATCGTAAAGATCCGCCACTATTGCTTGAATTTCCACTCCGAATCGATGTACCATAACTGTGGGTGGGCTTTTGTTGTAATGCAGCAGGATCAATACCTCTAAGTCTAGGAACTCTTGGCTCCATCCCAGCACTTGGTGTATATCTTTTTCCATATACTTTTCCTCTAGGTCCACGTGGTTGTATATTTTTAGTTACTGGTACAGCTAGCGTGAAGGGTGTGGTTTGAGCTAATGATGGGATCCTTTCTCTTTGTTGAGTCATGTTTAGGGAATCTTCAGGTATAACTTCATCTCCTTGTGTATTAATGATTTTAGGGTCAATGCTTTCTTGTAAAAATTTATTTGCAATATAATTATATAGCGTGAACCATGCTTCTTCAACTTCATTTGTGAAATCATCTTCAAACCTGTCACTTAATGTCCTCATTAAAGCCCTCCCCATTAGTTCGTATTGAAAAGGTTCAACGCCCAGAATTCTAGTGTGCCTTCTGCCAAGACTACCTAAATAGTCATCTAGAACTTCGATATGATCTAATTGTGAAATTGTAGTACTGAAAACACCAGCAAAGGCAACCGATTGATGTAAAATAGATGGGAATAACTGTTCGATTCCAGGAGTCATGCTAATCAAATTAGCGTACATTTGACGACAGAACAATGTAGACCCAACTGCAGAGAAAATAGGAACAGAACCATAACCATGGCCACCCATTGGCATCGGCCTTGACTCGCCCGATTCGTCCTTGTCATTCACTATCTGATCCCATGTTTTCTTCAATATTGCTATTTCTTCATTAGATAAATCAAGAGTTATTTTAACCTGACCAAAAAAATTAGGAGTTACAGCCTCTTGAAGCTTGAGATCCTTTTTTCCATCTTCTTCTTTTCCTATGTTTGCATTAGCGACGACTACTATTTTAGAAGCCTCATTGATAGAAAGAACCGATCCCTTCCTGGTAACTGGACCGCTAATACCAGTAGTTCTTAAATTAATGACGTGATCTGCTTGAAATATGCCACCAATTAAAGTCTTATCCGCAATATATTTATCTTTTTCACTATCTTTATCTGTGCTAGAACCACTTGAGTTACCTGATTTCCCTGATATCGACTGCATAGAGTCATGTCTGTTTATTGATTGCAAAGCACTGTTTAAGGATGTGGCCGCAGTTGCTGCTGGAGTTATAGACGATCCAAAATCAGATTGAGATGAGGTATTTGAGGAATTAAAAGAAAAATCCAATGTTGTTGTACTATCTATAGTTGGTAATTGCTGCTTGCTGTAGCTTAAATTAAAGTTTGAGGGTCGATTTAATGAGAATTGAGGGACATTATAAGGTACCGGCTTTCCACCTTCTAATTCCGGTGAACCTTGGATACTCGAAGAGAGTGTGTCAGAAATACTTCTATCACTATCAAATCTTCTTAAAGATTTTCTGTTATTTGATGAGAAGGTTGAGTTTGCTGTGCTTTCGGTACTATCAGTTGCATATGTGTTTTGTGTCGTTATGGTCGTCTCTGTTTTTGTTGTTTCGACGGAAGACTGTCGTTTGTGAAGGGCAGCCAATAATCTTTTCTTCTCTTTTTCCTTTTCTCGATGCTCCTTATTTCTTCTAAACATTGTATATGGGCAATTTCTTTATATATATGTACTGATATAATATGATTTGTTAAGGCAAAAACGCGAACAAATACTCAATAACAATAATGTGAAGTTTGGACAGTTAAGGAAAAAATGGGGTATGGAAAGGAAAAAGGAAACGCGGGTATCTTTTAGTTTATATACAAAAAGATAATTAAATTTAGCTTGAATTTACAAGACTGGAACACAGATTTCCTAAACTAAAAGACTTTCAGTTTATATATAAATTATAATTATGTTGTTTAATAAAAGAATTATATAATTAACTATGTTAATGTATAAGAAGCATATTGGATATGTGCATGTGTATGTGCAGGTGCATATATATATATATATACATATACATATACATGTACTCCCTCCTAAATAAAATATTAGTTCATTATATAAGGCTTTAATTACAATTTTATAACCTTTTTGTGAAATGTGAGCTCAAGATATGCATATGCCGATTGTACTACATCAATGATAAAAAAGAGTCAATTGCAACTGGTAAGTAAAACGAAATTTTGTTAATATTCTTGAAGAGGCTTTTATTCGAGTAATTGGTCACATCGATATCGTTTTTGGTGTGATTCTTTCGAAATCACCGTTCGGAGTTCTTGAATCTTGATCATGATCATGAATATTCATGACACCGTATATATAGCTAGTAGCCATATGAGTTCGATAATACACATGCATCATTGATTGATAACATTCCTTCTATACCTAATAAACAATATAGGCCTATAACAAATAAAAGTAAAACTTCATATAAAACTTCATAGAACTTTATAAAATTCGTCATTTAGTTTCAGTTTAATTGATCATGATCATGAGGAGTCTTAATTCTTGACATTTTTGTACCAAATTAATTACTTTTGTATTGTCTGGAACCTTAATTAATAAGCTTTTACACATTATATAAGTTGAAATAGAAGTTTCTCCGGTCGTAGCATACCCAGCAGCTGATCGTATAAAATAGATTAATAAATGAAATGATCCCTGAAAGATTGGAAAAGTAAAATTACCAGAATTAAACCGCTTCGCCAACTCACAATACGGTCTGTCCCCAAAATCCACTAACAAATGTTTACACTGTGATCATGATCATGATCAACAATTGTAATCACATGATCAATTGCCAAGTTATTCAGAAACATGATATGACCATGTTCATGCTTCAAGCAAATGACTAAGGCTCTCGAAAGATTTTGGACGATTTTTCAAACAAGTATCTTAATTTCCGGGAAATAATTTGTCGATGTTCCGTGTATTAATTTGGGTATTTGTTGAAAAGGTATTTTGCCGAGTTTTAGAGAATATTTCATCAATTATTTGAGAATGTATTTCGCCCAATCTTTGATAAATATATGCTGAATAGTGCTATTTCAAAAAATGTATTCGTGAATTTTATGAAAAAGAAGTGTTTTTCAGGATTTTCAGAAACGTAATTTGCCAGTTTCAAGTACAATAATTGGTGGGATCTAAAAAATAATATTTCGTCGATCTCAGAAAAATTAATGTAACACGAGTAGGTAATATAAAAGTATTTTTCCATCGCTTTTCTCATCGCTATACATTATTGATTTTGAAAACAGCGTATCACATCTTTAAAAAACGTCAAAACACTAAGCTTAAATCCACTAGTATTAATTATTATTGTGAAGTCAGTAAACTATTTCCCATAGAAAAAACTCACCAGTTATATATAATCTTGAAACTGCTGAAATTTAATTTTCTTAAAACAAATAAAATCCTAGAAATAGCTTTTCAAATAATCGACAAAGTATTTTTTAGAAATTAGAAAATTCCTTTTCACGAACAAAACACTTTTACGAAAAATCGGCAAATTGTTTTCCGGAAATTAAAACATGCAAGATATACCGGTACTTGTTTAAAAAATCGGGTAAAACTTTTTCGAAAAGCCCAGTGGAATTACTATATGGGGGGGTGAATTTAAAGACTCGATATATATATCATTATCGATAAATTATTTCATAATTATGTTGCAATTGAATTTCAATATTGATATTAATATTGTGCTCTTAATTATATATATATATATAAATAAGTTCATGATCAACTGTTCAAGTTTTTAAAAGCTTCAGTCACATATAAATCAGCAGAAACCATGTATAAGAGGCTCGGGAATCATCAACCCGCACTAGACATGCGATCCGGTGAAAAAAAAAAAAATGTTAGAATATGATTCAACGATTATTAGCTTTCATGATGATAAGCGCCAGCACATAGATATACAAAATTAATATTCTAAAAGGCTTGTAAGTATTCTTTTAGCTACGATATATGCTACTACACCGAGCTATATCTGATAAGAATATAATTTACATAATATATTGTTTTCAGAGCTCTAGATTTAAATTTGGATAATAGAAGATAATTAAAATTATTAGGAGTTAATTACAACTACAACGTTGCTGTAGGGCGTAGGGCAGCGGATATCTAACTTCCTATCAATTTGGGCATTCCAGAATCCAAACTGTACCGGTACATGTACAAGTTATATGCGCAGACATTGGGGGTAATCAGCACCATTGAGCGGTGCCAATGAGCACCAAGCAGCTGGTGCCAGTTCAGATTAATTTAACTTTATAATATATCGCGAAAGATAATAATACATTACATCCAATGGCACAGTATATGCATATAAGATACGCCGTGCATAGAAAGATATTAATTCCCGATAGTTATTATTACCGAATATAAATTATAATGGCATCCTTCAAATT
Source organism: Alloascoidea hylecoeti (assembly GCA_001600815.1). Classification (NCBI taxonomy): domain Eukaryota; kingdom Fungi; phylum Ascomycota; class Alloascoideomycetes; order Alloascoideales; family Alloascoideaceae; genus Alloascoidea; species Alloascoidea hylecoeti. The sequence continues at coordinate 490,907 of BCKZ01000007.1, forward strand.
TATTTATTGATCTCCCTGATTGTGAATTTGTGATATAAAAATATTATGAATTGAAAGTTGAGATTAATCATTAATCTTTCAACTCCCGATCGCGATTTAATTATATCAAAGTTATGCATACTTACATAATATTTATCAATACGCTTCGAAAAAAAGGTATATCTGCATATGTATGTCAAATTCAGATATCGATAAAAATATAATCATAATTATAATGGAGTGGCTGCATTCAAATTCAATATCGATATCCACAGATTCCACTGTATGAAACAGCTTTTACTATTTATATTAGCGCTATTTATATGGTCTCTGCAATAATTATATAGAACGCAGTAAGCACAATGAAAATAGAGAAACAAATGGACCGTAAAGCTTTATTGGTCTCTATACACTCGAATTGTTATAAAATTTCCTCGATTTCATAATAAGATTGGACGTAGATCGTACATGAAATGACTTGTTAATTTGGCGCGCTATGTATTTCACGTACCCGGAATCAATAGAGCTACTTTTTTCTAGCAATTCCAAATCTCTTTTTGTTCGATAACTTTAACCATTAAAAATTAAAAGAAATTAAAAGTCATTGATATCCTAATCATTACTTTTTAGCTGATATAACCACTATCAAAGACGCATGTGAGAGTATATTCGTAGGTTGTTATTCGCGATTGTACCATTATTTTTGAGAAAGACTAATGAAATATTTGGGAATCAATTGGCGAAATAAGCGGTAATTGAGTCGTCAATCTTTTGAAAATTTAATGGTGTACATAAAATTTAATTAAAGCCACCCGTAAGTAGTAGTATAAGTTATAAATTATAACTATAGTTTGTAAGATAATATATTGGCCATTCATCAGCTTTTTAATTAGTGTTCTCTATGAACATTTTGCTCAAACGTCTACAAACTTAACACCAGTTAGTTGTGCGCACTCTAAGAGTTTCACTCTGAAACAACTACAATACCAGCATTTCAAACAGTTGATCAAACATTTACTGGCTTAAACCCTCAATCCGTCGTGCTTAATTATAATATGAAATTTTTTAAAACACTTTCGAATTGGGTGAAAAACATCCCCACTCAAACCAAACTATATCATCGATCAAAGTGATTTCGCTTCATGTTGATCTAATATTATGTTTATCGGAATTAATAGCTAATGGTCAATCTATTTTAAAGACTCTGTTCATCGTGTGTGCAAGTTTTAAACCGATCACATGTCGTTTAACTAGATCTAGAACTCAATATTATCTATTAGCGCTATCCAAAAATAATTGATCACCCGGTTTGTCTCCGCCATTAATCACCTCATTGGAATCAATATTTACATGTTCACTTCATTAAGTTTTCACGTCTCTGATAGATAGTTTAGAGAAAGCGCCAAATGAAATGAAAAACTGCTGAATAACCAATATCTTACAAATTACTACAGGTGGCTGCAATTACCAAACGCTATTAAATAAATATGAGAGGATTACTAACTCATTTCCCTCCCACCTCCCAAATTAATACCCAATATTTTGGTAGGGATTTAAACCAAGAATTTGACTTATATACATGGCTTCAATTGCATTTTTTCCCAGGATTCTTCTTATAATAAATTTCTCAAATTTCAATTTTTTACTCTTTTAATGATTAAAGAAACTCTAAAATATTGATGTTTTAATGTATCTCAAAAATAACATTCATACCTGGAAAAACCGTTATCTTCTTGACAATAGAGATATATTATCTTAAACAACATTTAAACGATACTAATGGAATCTATATTTAACTATTTGTCTAAGAGACCACATCGATCATTAATGTTATTGTTACCTTTACAAAGTGTTGGGAAGCCTATCTTAATTATATAACATAACATTATATTAGTGAATATATATTAATTAATAGTTGTAGTTATGACATAAATTGATAATTTCAACTTTAATATTTTTCAAATTGATCGTTAGTATTAGTGTTTAAATATAAGATTTTTTTAATTTTCAATTGATAAAACTTTTTTAGCAGCTCTAACAATAGTTGTAGTATCAGGGAAAGCAAAGTTTTCTAATTCACCAGCATAAGGGGTTGGAACTTCACAACCAGTAACTCTTTCAATTGGAGCATCTAAATAATCAAAACCTTCACCTTCCATTACTTGTGCACAAATTTCAGATCCAACACCAAAAGCTGGGAAAGCAGCTTCAACAGTAATTAAATGATTTGTCTTTTTTAATGATTTATTTATTGCTGATACATCTAATGGTCTAATTGATCTTAAGTTTAAAACTTCAACAGAAACACCATATTTTGATTTTAATTCGTCTGCAGCTTCTAATGAAAAATCAACATTTCTTGTATGTGTAACAATTGTTAAATCAGTTCCTTCTCTTTCGATTTTTGCTTTACCAATTGGTAAGACAAAATCAGGATCTAAAACTTCAGCAGAAACTTCAAAAGATTTATTATATAGAATTTCATTCTCTAGGAAGATAACAGGATTTGGATCTCTAATAGAAGCTTTTAATAAACCTCTACAATCTTCAGCAGAATATGGAGAAACGACCTTTAACCCAGGAATTGAACCATACCAAGCAGCAAAATCTTGTGAATGTTGAGCACCAACACCAGCAGCAGCACCATTTGGTCCTCTAAAAGTGATATTACATGGTTGTCTTCCACCAGACATGTATAATGTTTTTGCAGCAGAATTAACAATTTGATCAATTGCTTGCATTGCAAAATTCCAAGACATAAATTCACAAACTGGATGTAAACCAGCAAAAGCAGCACCAACACATAAGCCAGCAAATCCCATTTCTGTAATCGGAGTATCAACAATTCTTCTATCACCATATTTATCTAATAATCCTTTTGAAACTTTATAGGCACCATTATATTGTGCAACTTCTTCACCCATTAGGAAAACATTTTCATCTCGATCTAATTCTTCTGCTAGTGCGGAATTCAAAGCATCACGTACCGTCATTGTTTGAGTACCAGCAGCGGAGCTCATTCCTTTTGAACCAGGTATATTTGAACAAGAATTGTTGAAAGCCGAATATAATCCGGGATTCATAATCGGCTTTCTCATCATGTTACTACTACCAGCATTACGGGCGATTGATGAAGCTGACGATCGTGATGATACCTTTGCTGCAAATTTAGCAGTTTTTGCAATGGTGCTAGACATTATATAAATATATTTCAAAGGATTTTTGAAAGTTATGGGAAAGGAGAAAGAACAAGTTTTGATAACGGTTTTTTTTTAGAAAATAGAACAAGGAACGGTGTATGTTTGGAGGTTACCTCATCTGCGAAATTTTAGTACAACAATGCTACCAAATTAACTTCTCGAGTCCTACGAATTAATATGTATATTAATCATTTAGTTAATTCTATATTTATAAATAAGGATATCCTACATAATCTCCACCAATAACATATACTAAAGTCACGCCAATATACCCAAATATCATTCCAACCACCTTTTCAGTAAATGAATGAAAATAGACAGCAGTCATTAACATCATCCAAACCCAGATCATTTGTAAAGCAAATATTGAACCTAGCGCATATTTCATGTATCTCGTTATATTGCGGTAGCTATTGGTTGATTTTGCCAGTGCTTTAATTGTTGGTTTATTTAATAGTATATTATTTATCAAAGGGATTAATTCAAACCAGATATATAATGACATTTGAGTCATTAAAAATAAATGACCACTTGGATCATGACCATTTACCCAACTTCCTCTAATTTTCCTACAAATCGATGATGATGCGATATATAATGATAATGATGGAGATGGTGATACTGGCGATGATGATGATGATGATGATGATGGAGTTATTACTTTTCTATTACGCTTAGGTAATTTCTTTTGATTTTCAAGTAATATTTTAATAATTTCTCTTCCTTTTTTTGAAATAAATGTTTTATCATCTAAAATTTCATTTAATTTTTTCATTGTAAGTTCATTTTCATCAATACTATCAATATTTGGGTCAGATAACATTGGCATTAAAGGTGGTAAAGAATCAGGCTTATCTTGGTTATTTTCTGGTGATAAATTGTTGGGTAATCCTATATTTGGTACCAAGATTGGTGATAATAATGGAGATATATCTTTATCAACATTAATTTGACATGATCCTCCACTTACAAGGAAGATTCTATCCATTATTGGCATACCAAAAAACCATTGTGTATAGAATATGAACCAAGTAGTAATTAAAATGTATCTTATGAAAATCCAAAAGAGGGCTTTGGAAGAATCTTTATTAGGATTTGAAATTAAATTTCCATTTTCATTATCATCTTTTTTCGTTTTTATTTGCTTTTGTGTTTTCAATATTAACTTTTGATTATTTGTAACGAAGAATTTGAAATAGAGAACAATACAAGAGAATAAAATTGAGATTGCTACTGTTGTCCATAACCAACCTTTCTTAACAAAATAAACATTAAGAAAGTTTCCTTTTAATCCAAATCTTGTACCAATACCATTTGGACCATCATATAGCCATAATTTATCTTGACCAATTAACAAAGAGAACAGATATAGAGACTGACCGAATAGTAATAAAAGGGGATAAAATAGGAACAAGATTGTTAGTTCCAAAGGCAATTTCATTATATTTGATGGAGACACAACAAAAAATATTGGAGTGATTATAAAGTTAAGAAGTAGCCGATTGGATCATGTGACCGGAAACATCCTTCTTAATGACACTTCACGTTCACGATCACGATCAATAAAAAATAATATACACACAATGGAAGACCATGAACTACCAACGCGATGGGAAGTTGAACTTGAAGTAAGCCAATTGACTAATAATAAATATATATCTTTGCTCATATGCCTAATACGTTATCAGTTTGTTCAAGGCCTGGCCAATCTACAGTATTTAAATTTTCTAGCGCAAAATAAATATCTAGAGGATCCAAAATTTCTAAATTATTTAAAATATTTGGAATATTGGAGAGACCCAAAATACACCAAGTTTCTGGTATATCCCTATTGTTTGCACATATTAACGTTGTTACAGTCAGAAAGATTCCGAATGGAGATTACGCGAAATGATTTGGCGAATTTGGTTTTAAGTGATATGATCAAAAAATGGAAATTAGAAGATGAAGAAGAAGATAAATAATAAACTCCAATTTATTAGTAATAGTGTATAATTTCTTCCATCACGCAACAAGCCAGCGTGAGTTCGATTCCTGATCGCAGTCTCTTTTTCTCAGAAAATAAGGCATCGCGAGGTTGTAGGTACGTATGACCTGAAATGGTCTTTGTTATGCATATGAGCAGTGAGCATTACTCCTCCGTGCAAAGACCCTCAATATGTGGAAGCCAGGGTCAGGCAACCCAGCATCCCACACGGTCCGTGGTTCGTATTCTCTTTCCTTTCCTCCTTTCTTTTAATCATGGACCAGTTCACGGTCGGATCGAGGGGAGGCAGTGCTTAACTACCACTGCGGGTGTAACGCAGGCCCTAACGCAGGCATCGTCGGACCGAAATCTTGAGTCTCCTGTGATTGCGTCATTCTCCAAATCACATAAAAAGATGCCAAGATCTCGGTGAATAGAACACATAATCATCCAAAATGTCAGCCAATAGTACTTTGAAGTCTGCCATTGTACCCAGCTCCCAGCCTGCCATTTACATTCCAGATGGCCCTGCTCTCTCCTATTCCCAGCTCACTGATCAAATCAGCCATTTGCAACCTTTGTTTGAGTCGTTACCTGCCCAATCCCCTGTGTCAATTTCATTAACCAATTCTCTCGAATTTACAACTACCTTTTTGGCCATCACCTTCTCAAGAAATATTGCTGCGCCTTTGAATCCAAACTATAAGAAATCGGAATCGGACTTTTATATCGATGACTTAAAATCAAAAGTTGTCGTTGTTTCAAGAGGTTCCTTTTCAAAAAATACAGAGATTGTTCAAAGTGCAAAGGAGTTTAATACTGCCGTCGTTGAAGTTTGGTATGATCCAAATACCTCCTTTATTGAATACGAAATATTCAATTATCCCTCTTCTTTTCAATTAAAATCGCCTGCTACTGATGCTATTGGAACAAGATCTCCATTGCCTGATGATGTCGCTCTAGTTTTACATACTTCTGGTACAACTGGAAGACCAAAAGCTGTCCCTTTAACTCATTTAAACATTTCAACAACAGTCAAAAATATCATTAATACTTATAGGCTACGATCTGATGATAGATCTTACTTAGTTATGCCTTTATTTCATGTGCATGGTTTAATTTGTGGATTATTGGGTCCATTAGGTTCTGGTGGTTCTGTAATTATTCCTTCAAGATTTTCTCCAAAATTCTTTTGGGATCATTTTATCAAATACAATGCAAATTGGTATACTGCTGTCCCAACAATTCACCATATTCTGTTATCTTCTCCAAAACCAGTTCCTCTGCCCCATATTAGATTTATAAGATCTTGTTCTTCAGCTTTAGCTCCTTCTGTTTTTCATAAATTAGAAAATGAATTTAATGCCCCTGTTTTAGAAGCTTATGCAATGACTGAAGCCGCCCATCAAATGACTTCTAATAATTTACCTCCAGGTCAAAGAAAACCTGGTACTGTTGGTGTTGGACAAGGGGTTGAAATCGTCATATTAGACGAAAATGATAATATCTTACCAAATGGTAAAGAAGGTGAAATTTCAATTAAAGGAATCAATGTTACAAAAGGTTATATTAATAATGTTAAAGCAAATAAAGAATCTTTTACTTCAAATGGTTATTTCAGAACAGGTGATCAAGGTAAAAAAGATCCAGATGGATTTTTAATTATAACTGGTAGAATTAAAGAATTAATTAATAGAGGTGGTGAAAAAATATCACCAATTGAATTAGATGGCATTTTATTACAACATCCAAAAGTTTCTGAAGCTGTTGTATTTGCTGCTGAAGATGAGAAATATGGTCAAGTTGTTAATGCTGCAATTGTAATTAAAAAAAATGAAAAAATTACTGAAGATGAAATTAAAAAATTTATGAGTGAAAAAGTTTCTTCTTATAAAATTCCTGTTAGAGTATTTTTTACAGATATTATGCCAAAAACTGCAACTGGGAAAGTTCAAAGAAGAATTATTGCAAAGACTTTCTTAGAGAAAGATTCAAAGTCAAAATTATAGATATTTTATTCAAAATTAAGATAGAAATCTAAGTTTATGTTTTGTTTTGTTTTGTTTTGTTTTTATCTTTATCTTTATCTTTATCTTTAAGATTTTATTTTGTTTAATAAGTAATTAAACTATGAAAATGATGTTGCAGTGGTAAATTTGTGTTTTTATTTTTGAACTCATGATATTGATTCTTAATTAATTCCAGATTGAAAAAGAAATAAAATATTATCACTCGTGTTACTTGGTTTCTACTAAATTTTAAGCGCTAGCTATAGGTACATCCAGGCACAAACGTCAAGTGGTTAAGCTTTTTTTTAATATCTTTCCAAATAACATATACCATAAAATGACTCCTAGAATTCCGTTAAGAAATATTTCAGACAGAAGTAATTCTAATCCCAACTAGCTAAGCGGATTGAAAACTGTAAGCTGAGTAAACATGGTGTTTCATTTTTTGAAATAGGTAGACGGCTTAATATTCCACGTTCCTACGCATAAATCTTCTAGAAGAGGTCTTTGATGAGATTCCTGGGTGTCTCATATTCATGGAGGATAACGTGATTATCCATAAAGCTGGAAGCATGATGAATTGGTTTAGTGAGAAGGAGATAGATAGAGGCGTTGGAGTGGTATCTCTTTTCACCTGACCTGAATCCAATTGAGCACATGTGGAATCTCCTTAAAGTTCATCACAAGGCAGTAATAGAAGTTAACAGAATATGGTGAATTGTTGGGACAATCCTAATTACATACCCACCCCATACTTCAATATTAATATTCAAGTATTAGTGACACAAGCCCTCTACCTAATGATGATATTTAGTAATCATTTTGGAACTTAGAGAGAGATAAAGACCGCTGATGTATTATATTCTTTTCAACAGTTGAAATAATTTTAAATGAAGCTAAAATAATGATTTCGATTAATTATAGTCTATAATGCAATGTGGTATACATGAATACATGAAAGAATGAAATTAGCTAACAAAGTATAATTGTTAATATAATTATAGATTTTCCACTATGAATTCGTCATATTGAAATTAACACATGAGTTGCTTGGGCGATACACAGTTCGTTAATTAGCTATAACTTATTTAATTACATATTCGACAAATATATGAAAAAAAAAAAACTTTCACTATAATCGAGGTGGACAGTTCATTTCTATAAACAGTTCGCAATATTTTCTTCCTTATTTTCGTTTTCCAATTCGGCATATACATGTATGTATGTATTTTAACGATAATGTGTTATAATTTGATGTTTGAGTGATACCTATTTCGTTACTCTTCCTCAAACTATTTCGTCATTTGGACAGTAAATATGGTGATCTTGTTTGAGAATCTTACGTCATTAATGTGACACTATTTAGCAATTGAACATTCAAATAATTCAGCAGTAGGAAGACTAATATTGAGTGTTTTCGAAAACTATTAATTCGACATTTACTAAAGTAATTATGTGCTAGAATATTCAATTGCAAAAAATCACAACTATTTTCGCTCTTTGGCATTTTGTTCTGAAAAATTCACGGGATATAACGAATTGCGCATGTATGTAAAAGGTGGTTGGTAAAATATAAATTTACATGGCTTGCAACAGACTATAATAATATGCAAGATGGACCCACCTCTTTTTATAGTCTTCTGATAGTAGTTATAATTATAGATTTGTTGTAGTTGTAGCCATGAGTCTTGTATGTATAAATACAAATGAATATCCATCAACTATAACCTCATCCAAGTCTAATAATCACCATTCATACTTTACATATTATCACAATGCAATTTTCAACCATCTTTACACTTGTTGCCGTCTTCCTCCCAGCAATCTTTGCTACATCCACAACTTCAAATTATCTTCAGTATGTTTCATATACAGAGTCCAGTGTTCTGGCACAACAATCTGTTATTTCTGCAGCCGTCAATTCAGTTAAAGCTGGTGAATCTACATATCTAAAGTCGCTATATGCCAGTGAATCAGCAGCAGCATCAACAGCCTCAACTACTCTTCTTACTTCTTACTTATCAGCTACATCTGTTGCTTCAGATGTTTCATCAGTCGCAGCTACAATCAAAGCATCAGGTAGCAGCGCTGAAATCACATCAAAAGCCACTTCAACAAAATCATCTAGTGAAGAATCAGCATCAGAATCATTTTCCCAATCATCAGCTACTGTTTCGGTTAATGGATCAACGAGTGCTGCTGATTCTATTAAATTAAGTAATGAAGCATCCAGAAAATTAATGATTGTTCCTTTAGTTATGATCATTGGATCAATTTCTTTCGGATTATAAGTTAAACAATTAATACTACAATTATTTTCAATTGTAATGACTTTAAAAAAAAAAAAATCTTGTACATTATTTACCAATTGCAATAGCCATTATTATGGTATATCATCATCATTAGCATATGATTAAGTTCATTATTTCATATATATTAACTCCTCAGTTAATCGGTCTTTCATTTAAAACAATATGTGTAAATATACATTAAAATAAATATAATAAAATATTTAACCCGTGGGTATTTAGGTTTACAATTCTCGCTCTTGTAAATAATCATAAAGATGTAATAGTGCTATAGTACAATTAGTTAAAAAAAACATTCAGGTAATTGATTGTTACCAGTCCTGATGAAATATGTAAGCCACTAGCAACAAAAACTCTCTATCTCTATCTAATAACCTAGAAGATATAAAGGGAGCTGATGAAATGGGTTTGAACTAAACACTCGGTTTGATTATGCATAATAACGATTAAATACTTATTAATGATATTGTTTAATTCTAAATTCCAACTAATATTAGGTATCATGTCAAGAATTAATTAGACTATGAATTATTCATTAAGGATAATTTAAAATATTAATCATTACAATCAGCTAGCAACTTAGCATACCGGAACTGAATTCGTCATAAGAAATCTGAGATCTACTTGCCAAAATATCTTTCCTTAAGCTTGCAATTTAATGTGTTAGATTAAATAATGGTCCTTTGGATATCTATGATTTATTCGGCAATGGTTATTTTCTTCCCATTCGTGTAACGCTGGCTAAATCCAAGGGTTTAGGAGGGATTGAGTTTTTAAACTAGCCAGTTTCGATGGCTCGCGTCTACATTTACCTTATAATTGGAAGCTCCCGAGTCCCAATTTGACTCCCAGTACTACAACTAGGATCTGGAGGAGCTATAATTATAATCAGAGCCAGGATATCACCTTGATTTAAACAAATGGAATACCAAAATATGTGCGAGTCTCGAGACAACCTTCCGAATCCGTTAAAAAGAATGAAAAGCTTCGCGAATATCATTTTATAACCTAATATACATGTATGAAATAATACTATATTAAATATAAGAATTGATGATAAGTTTGTACTTGAAAAATAAATCAAATCGAATCAAATTGATCTCTTGAATGTTGAAAACAGAAAATATACAAGGTGCTTTTGCTGCACTCTCTAGATTTAAATATAGAATTTTGTTATTGCGTGTTTCCACGTAACACAAGAAAATATTAGATGTCTGGATGTTATTAGTTATTATCAATATTATTCGACCTTCGACTAAACATAAGCGTTATCAACACCAGCCATCTGATAGTATGCAGGGAGCAATATCAAAAGATCTTCCATTACCTTATATGCTACGGCCGAAGGCACGTGGAAGGACCTTTGGTTCCCGTCTTTCAACACCAATGAAACGTTTATTAGTTTATCTTGCAGGATTGACAGCTGCTGGATTAATCGTCTATTTTATCGTTGCCGAAGGGTTTAAAGAAAAAGAAACAAGTTTTGAATTAGATACACATAGTGGAGTATTTGGAGGTCTTACAGATTCGATAAATAAAGGTGCACAAGGTCAAGTTTCCGAAAATAATATTGGAGATATCCCAGAGAATGGTCAAGCAGAAGCAGTTGCAATGGCTGCGCCTGTCGATTCGCGTTTATTAAAAGAAAAGCCGTCTAAAAAGAAAAATTCTCCTGTTAAAAAATCTGGGTCAAAAAAGGGTTCTTCTAATGCTGCTGCAAAGAAAGAAATTAATAGTGATGTCGATTTACCTGCGGATAAGTTAAAGACCAAATCTGACAAAAAGGGAAACTTAGAAAAAGGTCGTGAATTTAAGAATTCAGATAAACAATCTTTACAAGTTAAAAAGGTTGGCGTTTTGGATACAGAGGAAACCCCCTCAAAATCCAATAAAAAATTAAAGAATTCGAAAGGTAAAAAAACAACTACTGATAAAGTGACTGATAAGGATCTTGATGATACGGAGGAAGACGATCAAGAAAAAGAAATTACAAAAGCTATGTTAATTGATGCCATTGAAAAAAAACGTACCCCTCATAAGTAAATAGTTTTATTTTTACGTCAATAGTAATATCAAATATAATCATTCCCTGCAATATTCTACAATATCTTGGTTTTAGCATTTCTCAACAATAATAAATATTTACTCATTTCATATATATGTATTTCATAAACATATAATTTTAATTAGTTAACTCCCTTCTGAACCATATCTTTTCTTTCTTCCCATATAGTCTTGCCGGAACAATAACAAACTTTCTTATCATTTTCCCAAATACCAGCACTCCTTGCAATAACACCAACATATTCTTTACCATTATCACCGGATACGGAAAACCCTCTACCAATAATTTCAGTGATTTTGATTTCATCTTTAATAAAAGATTGAGAAAAAAATCTCTCCTCGTGTTCTTCAGTTACAATAATTGGAGGATAAGTTTTAACTGCAGGACCCATTGATTTAACACCTTGTGAGATATCTCCGGAAGCACGTAAGGTTGGATAGTAAGTACCTTTTTCAACACCATTGAGCGTTAGATCAATTAAAGATTTGGTGCCATTACTCAAGGAGACAATTCTGGCTAGGCCTTTAACGGGTTGTAAAAGATCTGCATTGTCAAAACTCTCCAGAATACAGACGGCTGCTGAATTTGGTTTACCAGTACCTCTGATAATTGCATCTTTTCCTGTCTCTTGAATCAGAGATATAATAGAGGAAGGTGGAAGAGATGAAGTTATCGAGACTATTTGTTTATTTAGATCAACATTGAATAATGAAATATGAGAATCTTTAGCTAAAACTGAGGAAACTGAATCCACACAAGATTGACAGTGTAATGGAACAGCATACACAGACTAGTTGAATGAATATTCCCGTTAGTTAAAAATCAAAATCAAGGGAACATAGATGTACTAACTTCATATTCATCTTTGGAGACGGTCATTATTAATGTTAAAGATTAGTAATAATGAAATCAGAGAAGAATATTTATATAACGGCGGAGGTCACGGGATATGACTTAAATGTTGCTAATTCTGATTTCCAGCAACCCTTCTTTAATACTCTCCAATAACAATGACAATGACAATAAATCCAATCCCTTCTGATTTGACTGTGTCTGATATTTTACCTCCTATAATCCTCGGGGCGGGTGTTTTCAACTATCAATATCATCCAGATGCAAATGTTGAAAAAGAATTAAATGTTCCAGCAAAAGACGTAATAAAAAGAGCATTTGAATTAGGTATTAATACTTTGGATACATCTGCCTATTATGGACCTTCAGAAATAATTGTTGGAAAGGCACTAAAAGAGCTAGATTTCCCAAGGAATAGTTATAAGATATGCACAAAGGCCGGAAGAAATGCAGACAATACATTTGATTATAACCCAAAGGGTATTGAAAAATCAATTAATAGGTCTTTAGAAAGATTGAATACAGACTACTTGGATGTAGTTTATATTCATGATGTTGAATTCGTACCAGAATCTGATACTTTGGAAGCAGTTGGAAAGTTATTTGAATTAAAAGAAAAAGGAATTATTCATCACGTCGGTATAAGTGGTTATCCAGTTGATTATTTAGCATACATTTCTTATAAAATTAAAAAACATTTGCAACCATTAGATATTATTTTATCTTATTCAAATTTTTGTTTACAAAATACTATTTTAGAAAAATATTTACCGGATTTCTATTCAAAATCAAATATTAAAACAGTTGTTTTAGCAAGTCCATTAAGTATGTCTTTATTAAGATCTGGTACAACTCATGACTTTCATCCGGCATCGACTGAATTGAAAAAGTCTGTTGAAAAAGCATCAGATATCTTAAAAAATGAACATAATGTGGAACTTGCTAGTTTGGCAACAAGGTTTGTTTTGAAAGAATGGAAAGGTCCATTGGTCTTTGGTTTGGTCTCTGTAGAAGAAGTTGAAACTGCTGTTAAAACTTTTTGGGAGGTTAAAAATGATATCTCAAAGTCAGGTGAAGAATTAGTTGAAATATTTAGATCGACTTTAGGAGATCACATCAATGAAGTTTGGCCTTCTGGAATTGAACATGAGTTCAATTGGGATAAATAGAGACATTTACGTATTAAATTCAGTTATTTAAAACCTATCATTATTAATTAAGCTTATACTCTAGAAATATTAGGTATCCACTTTTAAGCATAATATTATTAACCAATTGACACCTCCAAAAAAAGATCAGAATATGATCAATAGCAATTATGTTGGCTAACACATATACACATGCAACACACACTAAAAGAAAGAATAGGAAAGCAAGAAGAATTTTTCTTTTTATTTCTTTTGACCATTACGAATACTTAAGTTGGAATCGGGCCTGAGAGCGATTGTAGAGTAGCATTTTCGTCCCAAAAAGGAAATAAAATCATTATGATTAGTAATGCTGATTAACACACAATTAACACAGACACAGATACAGACACAGATACAGACACAGACACGGGCAAAAGAAAGAATAGGAGAGAAAAAGAAATTTTATCTGCCCTTGGCCATTACAAAAACGTAGCTTGGAGCTTTGCCTGAGAGCGATTCTTGAGATATCGGAGTGTAACTATTTTATTTCCTTTTTTTTTGGAAATAAATTTAAAGGTGCCAGTCGTCGCTCGCTCTCTTATATTCTTTGTCTAGATCTCATACAAATACAGTACTTTGCGTAAATATCGACCACTTATTAAATTATATATTCGCTCACCATGCATAATTATTCGATCACTCGGTACCGTAGAGCCAAAACGCGGGCTACTCCCCTATAGGCAGTAAGTCATGCAGCCACTCGGGTACTTGTGGTCGAATAATTATGCATGGTGAGCGAATATATAATTTAATAAGTGGTCGATATTTACGCATAATTCGCTCAATCAGATCTTATAATTACATATGTAATGTAGAGTTATTTCTTTCTATCATAATAGCGTTAATAAATTTATAGGCTTTACGTTACTTTCAATAGTTCACATTTGTTATTTACCACTGAATAGTGTGGGTAGACAGTATTTTTCAGTCGACTAATGGATAATTCACTTTGTATTATCGTATACTCAAGCCTACAATTAGGAGAACACTATGAAATTGAAATTAAGATTTAACTCCAATTTGAGAAACGAAAGCAATTATATATCTAAGGATTAATAACAAGTCTATATATCTAAATAACTCTATAAATATTGTCTAAATTAAACAAGAAAAAAAAACGTTAAAAAGTTCTTACTTTCAGTGGTGAATATTTTAACATATTATATTCAGTTAAATCATAATGTCTATCAACCGGGATTCTATTAGGAATATCTAGACCTTTATAAAAGGAATGATCAATAAGGTCATAAAAATATTGATTAGTGATACAATTAACGTTCAAGTTGTTATCCAAATACCAAGTATTTATACCATTTTCTGATGTTGTTGCAACAGGTGAATTATAACATTGTATTTTTTGAGTTTCTAAATCAATTAAGAAACAAAATGATAGTTTTAATATTTCATAAACTGACATAATAAATCTTCCATTTGATTGTTCTGATATTTTGCTCATAATACAATTAGCCGATGGAATATTCAACTCGCCAAAATCGATCAATTGAATCCATGGAATTGGATTGCTTTGAATATTAAATGTGTTTGATGAATCATTTGTAAATTTCATGGATAAAGTATTCTTTACTTTGTTTATTATATTATGTATTCCTTGAACCCAAATACCAATTGATGTAAAGAAAAATAAATGTGAAGAATTTGCAACCATTTGATTGTTAAAATCTGAAGGAATAAATGGTATATTCAAATTTCCAATTTCATTACCATTATGTATATTCAAAACAGAACAAATCTTTCCTATCAAAATGAATACAAAACTTTCATTAGATGTTAATAATAGAGAATCACCTTTATTTTCGATATTATAAGACCAAACATTATCTGATTTTTCATCCAAGCAGATAATTTTATTTTGACTTTTGATGAAACACCACCCTTTTTGTGATTTTAAAAGTCCAGATCCAGTTACATGATAATGTGGACCATTCGGGTTTGGTTTCCAAATTTGAACCCGATTTTTCGTAATATCATATTTAAAAGTAGAATGTAAAGTACAACCATCTTGATTAAGTCTCAAAGCCAATGAACCATCAGTTAATCGATCTGATATTGGATTTATAATTGCCGATTTTGATCTCTTAGAAAGCACTGCAACTCTTAATGGATCAAGGACTATATCAAAGCAATTATTGGAATGTTTCTTGTCGATATAATCCCCATTATGGATACCGCATTGAGTAAGCTCTGGAGTTGCATTAGGAGGAAGACTTAATAATGAAGAATATTGTTTACTTAAAGATAAAATAGAATCGGGTGTTTTAAACCTTTTACTTTTATCCTTTGAAGTAAAGATAATCTCGGGATGTTCAATAGCTTTTTTAGCTGATTGAAAAGAAATTTCAAAATATCCTTTCATTAAACTTCTTTCAATTATTCGAGAAATTTCAACTTCTCTTAAATAATATTTTAATCCGTCAAGAATACAGTTATAGCTTGATGTATCCTCCGATGGCTTTTGTTTTGGCAGAGGCCTAGCTTTAGAAGAGTAACTATTATAATCGGATGATGCTATATAATCAAATGGAATGGCTTTCCCATACAGATGAATAGTAGAATATAGCTCTTTACATGTTCTTGATAACGCTGCGTAATGATAAGATGTTGATGCTGAATCGTTACTTGTGAAACTAACAATGGTTAACAAAAGTTCAATTGGTAATGATTGAAGTACAATTTTATTCTGACTATTATCTGTCATTATTAAGATTATAAATAAGCTTATTTTATAATAGAAGGATTTCTATGCAAGAGAATATTAGTATCATAACTAATTGTTATGGTTTGATTACAACAAATTAAAATAAATGATGACAATGAAAATGAAAATTGACAGTATTGATGCTAAACCTTAAGAAATAATCAAAACTTACCAAATATAAATAGTATCTTTAGCCCAATAAGGGACTTTGATGTGTTCCAGATCAGACGTTTTCAAATAGTGATAAACGATAATATGAAAAAATCATTGGAAAAAGACTTACTTTATACAATTGCAAATGTAGACTTGTTTAATCGGAGTCCGCTATTGATGTATACATTGTTATTTGATATATTGTGTACGACAATATATGAGAAAACTTTTACGCCTACATGTACTTGAGGGGTTTTTTTCACATTAATATTATTGTCTGAAAAACATCTAAATACCACCAGATCTAGATTTGTGCTATAGCAACAATCCCGGCTTACCGACTATATAAACCAATTGTTACCGATAACGACTCCTGATTATAACCAATTCACTCACATCAATGGCCCACTGTTTCGGATTTGCCCGGTTACCTCTAGAATATGTGGTAGAGTTGGAAATTTAGCGTAACTTTTGAGTAAAGTTGATGTGTTATCACGTGACTCTTATCTTTGAGAAATGTGGAAACCTCCAACCTTTTAATGTCTTGAAGCTGCTGTTGTAGGATGTCCAATTCACATATTCAACAGTTTCTATAAATCAAAATGGTTTCTGAGTTGGAGGCAAGAGATCCCTTATCATCTTTCACACGAACTCCGTCTCTGCGGCTAGTCCATTTCAACGACGTGTATAACGTCCTTTCTTCTTCTGGCCAGCCGGAAAGGCCGGTTTTAACAAGTTTCCATGAAAAATACCATTCGGAGCATAAAGTTCATAGATCAAATAAAGAGTGCATTAGTCACAGTACCGAAAGAAGTAGAAAAAATAGCTATGTTGATACTCGAAGACCGAGTTATGCTGACCTGACAAAAACTTTAGATCCTGTCCAGGAACAAATTTTAATTGGAAAGAACTGGAAGCAAAATCAGAGTCAGAATCTTAAGTTCGCCGTTATAAACGATGATCGTGATGATATTAATCCTCAATTACCGACATTTAAGTGTGATTGCACCTTTGTTGGCGGCCCGTGTCTAGAAGAACACGGCTTAGATCATGGGGCGCAACCAGAACAATTAAAAAATAATTCTGTAAATGAAGAATCTAAAGAACCAATTGAACACCTTATTGGTGGAGCGTCACGATTTGTTTCATTAATCAATGAATATCGTGAAAGACCAACACTATCAACACCGCCTTTAACGGTTTGCTTCTCCGGTGATATTTTCTCTCCGTCATTGGAATCTACATTCAGTCATGGGAAACATATGCTTAGAATTTTAAAGTTAATCGGTGTCGATGTAGCATGTCTAGGAAATCATGAATTTGATTTTGGTGTTGATCAGTTAAAAGAATTAATGAAAGGTTGTAACTTTCCATGGCTAGCAAGTAATGTTACAATGGGTACTAAAGATGGCCCTGCTTTAGCAGATGCTGGAAAATACCATATTCAAATCATTAATGGTATTAAAATTGGTTATATGGGTTTAATTGAAGAAGAATGGCTTGAAACAGTTCCTGTATTACCTCCCAATATTGTATATCAAGATTTTGTTGAAATTGGTTTACAATATTCAAATTTCTTACGATATGAGAAAGGTTGTGATATGATTATTTGTTTAACTCATATGAGAGAACATAATGATATTAAATTAGCTGAATCATTACCAAGAAATACTTTTGATTTGATTCTAGGTGGTCATGATCATTTTTATTCTCATTTATATAGAAATGGTGTTAATATTTTATGTTCCGGTACTGATTTTAGAAATTTAACATATATTGAAGCATTTAAAGATTTTGAATCAAACACAAATTTTCAAAAATGGCATTTTACATTTAGGAGACGTGATATAACTGAAGAAATTCAACCAGATTTAGAAACTGAAATTTATGTTAAATCATTTACAAAAGAAATTGAAAAAAGTTTAAATATTCAAGTTGGTTATTCATATAGTGATCTTGAAACAAGATTTAATAAAGTCAGAACAGAAGAAACAAATTTTGGAAATTTTGTTTGTGATTTTTTATGTTATTTTTTTAAATCTGAAATATCATTAATACCTGGTGGTACTTTTCGATCAGATCGAGTTTTCAATAAAGGAATTGTTTATCTTAAAACATTTGCTTTATGTTTCCCGTATGAAGATCCTCATGTTGTTTTAAGAATACCTGGTTCAAAAATTATAAGATTTTTGGAAAATTCAGTTAGTAGATTACCTGCTATGGATGGTAGATTTTCACAAATTGGTGGAGGACTAAGATTTAAGTATACATTAGCTGATCATAAAAATAAGATTCCTGCTAAAATTTTATCAGTTACAATTAATGGAGAACCTTTAGATTTGACAAAAAAATATAGTGTTTTAACTAGAGGTTATACTGCAAAGGGTAAAGATGGTTATGATTGTTTAGTAAACGATGATAATATGACAGAAGATGAAAAAATAATTGAAATTAATCCATTCATGGATGAAAATGGTAATGTTCCAACTCCAAATCATGATCTAAGAACTGTTCCTCTAAGAGATTTATTATGGCATTATTTAATTGTTTCAAAAAGAGCGTCAGAATTATTAACACCACTAACTTTTCAAAACGATAGTGAAACGAATTGTACCAAAATAATGAATTATTTAGAAAAAGAATTGGAAAAAGAATATAACTTAAAAGATAAACCAAATGTAAATGCAGAAGATTTAAGTTATAATCGTTGTATTGAAGTGGTTTTAATACTATGTAAACAAAGAATATTAGCATTGGAGAAAAATGGCGGATTAGAAAACGGTTTTAGATATAAAGAATTGGTACGATTTGACCCCCAAATAGATGGTCGTATTGAAGTCAATTAATTCTTATAAATATAAAAATTATACATAGATTTATACATTAACTTGAATATATATTACTTTGTCTTGGAATTGATCTACATTTTTTAATTGTACTATGATAAAATCAAGGCTTATCTTATAATTATGTAATGGTGTGACCTGACCGATTTTCACTATTAATGGTTATATGCATTGTTCATATCATAGCTATAGTATCATTTCCAAATCTCATGCACACTTGAATCTTTTACAACTTCAGGCGATGATTAACTTGCAATTTTTATGGTAGTTAGATTTAGAAACATTTCTAACGATCGAGTTTTCTTTGGACTATACGGTATAACTCATATGCCTGACAAGATATATAAAAACATTCGAGATTATCGAAACTTGTCATGACAATCTTTTGGTTCTTTGTATTATCTCAGTATTATCTCAGTATTAACAGTAACTACAATCTGAGCATAAAACATTTTCTTATTAAGTTTGTAGATATTGATTATTACGTTTAGAAATTATTCGGATTCCCTTTTACTAACTGTCCCATATATAAGTACATCTGAGTAGAAATTTAGAAGTTTAAAATTACAAAAAATACAAATTATACCGGTATGCCATATAATTTAAAAAAATACAAAATAAAAATCAATGCATAAAAATATAGTAGAAAAAAAAGGCCTCATTCTAACTTGTAATTGAAGTATAATATAATCATCTTCATTATTAATTTTACCAGTAGTGAATGATCAAAAGACACCTCACCTTTTGGTATTAAATGTATTAGATTGTTAAAATTAAATTAAAACGAATAATTATGATTAAAATTTAAAAATATAATTAATAAAATGTGAATTTAAATTTAAATTTTAAATTTTATAAATAAATGAGATGAATATAATATAATGTAAATATAAAATGCCATATAATTTTTTATTTTATAAAACTCGATATATAGAGGATGTATAAAACACGATAGAATAAAAGTAATTAAAAAAATATTACTATAGAATAATTGAGTTTTAAAAAAAATGATATAAGATTAATCTATTGTATGATAAATAAGAGTGAGTGTATAGAGAAAAACAACAAATAAAAAGAAGAATGTAACAGAAAAATTGCAATGTTTATCATTTATGTATGCGCTTTGAAATTTAATGTGACGAAATAGCCATTTATTTTATATTTCCAAGCTTTATAATTGACTGAATAAAAGAGCTAATGAGAACGTCATTGATTTATGGGTGTCGTATTTAATTCAAGATAACAACATAATATATATATTGCTATCATCAAGATTAATCAATCAAAGGCAAACTTAAGATAAGAATGAAAATTTTAAATAAGATAAATTAAATTAAAACAAAACAAAACAGAACAAAACAAAAATGGGAAACAGAAATAGAAGTGATGAAATTGTTCTGGAATTTCTTTGTTTTGAATAATGATTGTAGATCATGATCGCTTATTTGAAATGGAATGGAATGAAGTAGAATGAAGTAGAATGAATTGAAAATGGAATGAAGTAAGCGAGAATGAAAATGAATCATTTTGACATTTCAATATATTCAACATTATCTTTTGCATCTTTTAACACTTTAATAGCAACATCACCAGATAAATTATGTTTAACTCTTAAATGCCTACTTAAAGCATCACCCCTTGAAAAAGTTTTTGGAGCATTACTACCATTTGCTCTATTTTCTTCTTCACATAATTTACATCTATAAATTTTTTTCTTTGATGCATGTACTGTTTCTTGATGCCGTATTAAATCATATGGTCTAGAGAATTGTTTTAAACATACTTTTTTAGTCGATGAATTTATCATTTGACAAATGTGTTGAGAATTACCATAAATTGAATTTGAAGAGATTTGAGGAATTTTTTTTTCAGAAACGATTGGTGAGGATGTGCTTGTTGAGGTACTTGGAGTACCAAACCGTTCTTTTGGCCAACGAGGTTGTGATTGTATAATATTTTGTTGCTTTTTTGTAATACGTACATTTCTTCCATTAACTATAGGAGGAGATAAACTTGATAAAGAACCACCTCGTCGGTGAGAATAACTAGTTGGAGGCTTAATAATTGGAGGATTTGCGCTTCCTTCACGTGTAGTACTTGGAGTATATAAATCATCATCATCAGCATCTTCCTCATCATCTAAACTCATTGAAGAATCTGATGTCTCCGATAAATCATCTAATAAATCAAATTCATCATCTTCATCATCAGATAAATCTTCATCCATTGGTTCGGGAGAATCATAAGGTTCATTAATATTTTCTTGATAATTATTAAATTTTGTAATTGTATTTGGCCAAACAAAAATTGAATTTGAGTCACCTCTTTTTTCTTGTAAATTAAATAGATCTTGTTTATCATACTGCGGCATTAAATCCTCATTAAAGTTTAAATGAGCATCCTTCGGACTAAACGTTTGGGATGTTGGAGATATAAAAGTATAAGGCATTAACTTCCTTTCAAGACCAAAATCCGGAGTTTCACATAATTGTGGTTCAAACTCACGCACATTATATATTTCATCTAATATATCATAATCCTCGTCATAGTCATAATCATAATCATCATAAAAAGATGAATATTTTGTAAAAGGGGAAACATAAGACAGGATATTATTATTATGATGATCTACCATTCCATTTAATGTGTGAGATGTGGATTCTTCTAATTCAGGGATAGGAGTAGCGAATAAGGAGTTATTGGTAGGATGGGCTGTTGTTTCATTGTTGTCCTCTTCAGAATCTGTACATAAGAAATCGTGTGCATGCACCATTTCGCTATCGGCTTGTGATTGGATGGGTTCAATGTCACCATTTGGGATATGTGCTAAAGAAGCTGTTGAACAGAGAGGACTCCCCCTTGGAGTTGATTTTGGAGTCCCTTTTGGAGTTCCCTTGAGAGACGATTTTGTAGAATGTTGACGATGTTCATTTTCGAAGGGGTATAGCTCGTCCTCCATGACGTCCGTGAGGGTTCTCCGGAGGGTCGGGAAATTGAGGTTGCTGTTCAGGTTGTTTCCAGACGATTTCAATTCATCTGAAAGTGAAATAAGGTTTTTTTTGATGGATGTCATTTTGTGAATATGAAGGAAGGAAAAAGAGAATTCGAAGAAAAGAGAAGGGAATAGAAGGGAGGGATCAAATTAAGTACTAAACGCCGAAAAGTGCGAATAAAAATGACTGCAGCCTGCGGAAACTTCGACTAAAGCTGCGGAAATAATTATGTATTCTGACGAAATGTGACTAAATATTGCGAAATACGACAAAATCACCGGAAACTTCACTGAAAAGAAGAAGAAATTAGAAATATAATACGGTGCTTAGTCTCTATTTATAATACTCATAATCAGCCACTTTTAACAACATATCTCCGCTGCCATCAGATTCGACCCGAATACCCGTCAAATCGCGAACAATCACATCTGCCCCAGCCGATTTCAGAACCTCCACATTATACGAACTTAAAATACCAACCACCAGCGATCCTGCTTTTTTCCCGGCGCGGATTCCTGCTGGCGCATCTTCGAACACAACGGTCTTATCGGCGCGTGAGTAGCCCATCAACTCACGTCCCATTATGTACCCACTAGGGTCCGGCTTGCCTCGGCCAACCTTCTCGGCGGTGACGAAAACTTTTGGCTCTTGAAGTTTTAATCTTTTTAACCATCTAGTTGCCAACGGAATATTCCCACTCGTCACGATACACCATCTTTGCTTTCCGTCTTTACTGACCGCTTCAATTTGGTTTATAAGTTCAACTGATCCAGGAACTGCCTTGGCCTTAGTTCCATATTTTATCGGGATCTCTCCTTCTAATCGTGTGTGTTCTTCAATATCAACATGATATTCGGATGCATATTGTGAAATTATATCAACTGATCTTACCCCATGACAAATTCGAAGAATACTTTCCAGATCCACCGTCGGTTTATCCTTTACAAAATCTTTCCAGAATTCTGTAACTGCATCCGTTGAGTTAACAATTGTTCCGTCAAGATCAAATAATGCTGCTTTAATAGGAATTGTTTTTATTTCTTTAGTCATTTTGAATAGACATCGGAAGTCTTTGGACTTGGGATATTTATAGAGTTATTAAGGTAGTATTAATGCTTGTATGACAGTGCTTATATGGCAATTTATCCGGATCAATTGCAGTTTACATTAAATTATTATTATTTATCAGTAACTGGTGATGTCAATATTACCCAAGTACAAATCTCTCGTTAGTCCATCCAATTAGGTTGTACCGGTATAACCATTATTTAATTACTTGAGACGGTCTCTAAAAAATTTTAAGATAATTTCACAGAATTGGGTGTATATAATAGAAAATCTACACGTACCGAGATAAGATATATTAATATGATGTATTATACAATTACACGTTTTAGCCTAGGAATAACTCGTCATTATGAATCATCTGCACAACAGCGCTATCATAATCGATTATTCAGACATTGTTTATGAACCTTTTATGTATCATTGCTAGCTTTACAGCAACAATAATGAATCTGATAGCTTTTTATTTCGCTTGATTGTATATGTAAGTTATGAAATATAGCCACCTTATGTTACACGATAAGTTATGGCGCTATGGCAATTTATAATTATACTTTTCAATTGTTAACGATCATTGCTCTATGGATCAAGGAAGACAGGGTCCTTACTTGTTAAACGTTGTACCTGACAGTTTAACTCGGGATGTATGATGTTTACCTATAACATGAGACAATTGCAAACGTTAACCGAATTTCTTAAAAATCGGAATATAATCCTAAAGTAAAGTAATATTCTTTTTTTATTTGAATTACAATCAATAGTCGGTATTTAATTTGTCCCATTATTGGACATTATTGGATATTGATTAAGTTAATTCTCAATCATGATTCTTTTAGTTTTTGCGGGGATAGTTGGTGTTACACGTGCATTTGATGATTTTGAGCAAACATATGAAACCTCCTCATTTTTCAAAGCTTTTCTTTTAACCATCTTACATAATGTCAAAATCAACTCAGTTGGAAACATTTGGTGATTTGATCCCTTATTGTGATCCAAGTTGGTTTCAAGGTCATCATACCGCCTACTTTAATGAAAATCATGCCGCCTTTCGTGCTGAAGTTAATAAATGGGTATCTGAAGTAATCGAACCAAATATTGAAGAATGGGAAGAAGAAGAAGTTATACCATCACATGTCTATAAACAAATGGGCACTCGTGGTTATCTCGCTGGAATGTTAGATGGTCCTTATCCAACTCAATATACAAATTGTAAAGTTGAATCTGTTTCTCCTCAAAATTGGAATGCTTTATATGAATATATTTTAATTGATGAAATTTCTAGAGTTGGTGCAAGTGGTGTTATGGGTAGTTTAATTAGTGGTTATCAAATTAGTGTTCCATTAATTTATAGATTTGGTCCAGAAGCTTTAAAAAAGAGAATTTTACCTAATATATTAAATGGTGATAAAAGAAGTTGTCTTTGTATTACTGAACCTGATGCTGGTTCAGATGTTGCAAATATAAATGCAAGTGCTGTTAAAACTGATGATGGGAAATTTTATATCGTTAATGGTGAAAAAAAATGGATTACAAATGGTGTATTTTCTGATTATTTCTTAGTTGCTGTAAGAACTGGACCTCCAAATTCAGGAATGAATGGAATTTCAATGCTATTATTAGAAAAGGATTCAATGCCTGGTATAACAACAAGAAAAATGAGTGTTATGGGTGGTTTCATGTCTGGGACGACTTATGTTACTTTTGAAGATGTTAAAGTACCTGTTGAAAATTTAATTGGTATTGAAAATCAAGGATTTAAATCTGTAATGTCAAATTTTAATCATGAAAGATTGGGAATTGCAATTTCTGGTATTAGAAATTCAAGAGTTTGTCTTGAAGAATCAATTAAATATGCTCATAAACGTAAAACTTTTGGTAAAAAATTGATTGAGCATGATGTAATTAGAAATAAAATTGCTCAAATGTCAATACGTTGTGAAGCTGGTTCACAATGGTTAGAAAATATTATTTATCAATTATCTAAAATGTCACATGAGGAATCATCTTTAAGATTAGGTGGTCATATTGCTGGTTTAAAAGCTTTTGTTACTCAAACTTTTGAATTTTGTGCAAGAGAAGCTTCTCAAATATTTGGTGGTTTAAGTTATACAAAAGGAGGACAAGGTGGTAAAATTGAAAGATTGTATAGAGAAGTTCGATTTTATGCTATTCCTGGTGGATCTGAGGAGATTATGTTGGACTTATCTGTTAGACAGGCCTTAAAAGTTCATGCGAAGCTTGGTGCAAAATTATAGTATTACTATTATAAGAAGAGATCACTATATAAAATGAATATCACAATTGTTACTCCATATACAAAATAAATATAAATATGTAGTAAAACGGAACGGAACATATCTTTAATATAATTGCATTGATCAATATATCTTTCACTTCTTATCCTACCTTTCCTCATTTCAAATGTTATACCGGTACAGCTACTACTACACCTACGTAAATGAAGTAATATCGTACTTTTGTCAATATAGTAAACAATTGCAACACAATCTTATAAAACAGTTGACGGATATCTACTCAATATTGCAATGGATCATATGATACGTGTGTGCCAAATATTGACAGCCAGAAGATTTGACACCTACGAGTAGACAATACTAGACATGCAAACTTAACACACCCATATGAATATTCTCATATACCAAGCAAGGTAATGTGTAATCATGATCAATTGCAATATGGAGAGCAACATCAATATACTGATAAGTTATAACACTTTCACAATTGAGCGCCTAATGATTCAACAACGTGAGACTCGAGTTACTCAACCCTCCAGGCTTCACACATGAAGTCTAATCATCGTTCAGAATCAATTGCAAGAATCTCACCAGCTAACTGATATTAAAGCGATTAATATCTAAACTTATCTATTCACATCTCATTTAATTTTACCATTTTCTTTTTGGATCTAAGAAATGAAAAAAAAAATTGGTGATTTAGCGACAGGTCCGTGGTGACTAACACCTACATGTATTTAGAAGGAAATCCATTTATGAACAAAGAAGATGCATTTTCTAAATAGGACGGGACCCCTTTAAGGATACGTTCGGGGTAGATCATATCCACTAACTCTCATAATGTTGGCTTAGGCTTAATATTCAAATTTTTTGTTTCATCATTTTATTATAAATTATACTAATCTACAAGAGGATAAAAAAAATTATTGAATAATTTTATATAATAACGGTTTAAATATCTGTGCGGTAAAACCAATATCCAATTTTTTCTTTTCATAGAGTCATAAGACCCAATTTTGGGGGAAGGGGGGCATTACAAATAATGTGCAAAAAGTGAGGGCTCAACCGGGAATTGAACCCGGGACCTCTCGCAAACTATAAATAGTACTTAGAGTTATTGCCCTAAGCGAGAATTATACCACTAAACCATCGAGCCATTTTTACACGGGCCACTTCAGAAACTGATAAGCTAGGTTTAATAGTAACTCCGGTAATCCAAAGTTAAAAAAAAAATCCAAACAATAAGTTTAAAAGAGATTAATTACATACTTGAAAGCGTGGAGGATCATAATAAATAACACAAAAAAAAAGAAATATTTTAACTACTGAAATGATACCAAAATTGACAAATGAAGCGTTACAAAAACTGGTGGAAAACCCAGAAGGAGAAGATATCGAAAAAGAATAAAAGTTAGATTTGAATGAGATTGGGGGAGTCTAATATCGAAAAAATAAAAATAATCTAATAAAGAAAAAAAAAATTACTTTTAAGATGGTCTAGGTTAATAAGAAAAGAGAGAAGAATGTCAAGAATACACAAAAATAAGAATAGGTTTTTATTTCACTATATAGTAGGGATTTCCCCATTAATTAGAAAATATATGAAAAGTTAAAAGAAAAAGTGTGAAGGATGGAAAAATATAAAAAAGAAAGGCCTCTTCATCTCAAAGGTTGGAGAATCATAATCAATCTCCCTTTAAATTTATTATTTGGAGTTGGATACAGTCTTTTCACTTAATATCGGACACTCTACCATTCGGGGTTTCCGATGTACACGTCACATCTTACTCAACATCCAGCTTGCTTGACGACCTAGTAGCTGTTTTTATACGTTCATTCAGTGCGTTCAACAAGTTCATTAATCGGGTTCTAAAATTTGCTTTTTTGAAAAACAATAAGATTTCAAATGATGATGATATATTAAATGATATATAAATTCTATATCAAATTTATAATTTTTTTGACTGTCATCGAGTCCGGCAGAATTGGATAACAGGCCTTTAGCTTTTTAGTTTTTGTGTCGAGTTTACTATCTCATTGAACGATCAGTCATCTATGATTATATGGAAAGAGAAACTACTATTTTTAATTTGAACCGAAGTATAAAATTACAAAAGAAGATAACATCTGTTACGTTTTGAGCTTTAAAAATTTTCTATAAAATTCGTCAATATTTAAAAAAACACTTTTTTCTGGACTTTTTGGACCGCTTGCTAATGATCACGATGAGGACGAAGTAAACGAGGAAATAACAGAGAATGTGAACAAGGGGGAGATATTAACAAAATAAATCTAAGGGTAAAAGGGAAGAATTTAGGAGACTGACAGTCTAGTGACAAGGGCCAGGAAGAAATACAAATTGATGAATAATTATTGAATAATTCCAATAAAACTCTATGGCATTGACGAGTATGAAGTATCATAAGCTGTAATAATAGACTAAAACAAATCATTAATTTGACTCCCATATATATATTTTTATATAAAAATCAAAAAAAATTAAAACAAAGCAACTTATATAGATAACAAAAATAAATTGTTAGAATATGAGATATATATCTATAAATGATATAGCCAAAAATAACCGAAATCAATACACAAATAAAATACAAACAATGAATAAAAACAATAACAGTAGATAAATAGGTAACGATATATGAATAATATACTTACCATTAATAAGCGAAGATAACAAAATAGAGTGAAATTATCTCGGTATACTCATTAATTAAAAATCAAACAATGTATCAAAATGCAAGAGGAAAGGAAAAAGAAAAGGACAAATAACAATAACATCATCCCAATCTGATTCCAAAAATAAATGCTAGTAGTAAAGTTCAGTAAAATGTTCCAAATCTTTATCACATCCTTTAACAAAGCATTTATGAGTACTAAAATCGGTAATATCCTTATTAGTTTTACTGCCTTTCGATAGATCTATATTTGTTATTAAATTCCCACGATTTTCAGCTTTTTTAAGAAAATGTAGAACTTTATTAATTTGAATATTATAATTATCTTCTTCTTCTTTATAAAACTGCTCATAACGTTCAGTTTTCACCTCAGATTTCAACAAATTAGAGTCAGATGATGATAGTAACGGTGACGGCTCGGGTGACATCTTGGGTGATGTCTTGGGTGATGTCTTGGGCGATGATGATTGTAGTGTTCTTTTTGATCTTGATTTAGTTGATTTATCTGAAAGCTTAGACAAAGTTTGACAATTACCATTCTTCTCATCATTCAAATAACTTATAATATTTGAATATTCTTTATGAATTTGAGCTTTATTCCAATTTAATTTAATTAATTGTCCTTCAAGTTCCTGTGTTATGATATTTATTTTAATCTGTTCAACACATCTACCACAATAGACATGGCCACATTTAATCGAAAAAAAAGATTTTTTCGAGAGATGGAAATCTAAGGGTTTATAATGATCATTAAATGTGTAAGGAAAAGGTATTGGATCAGCTTGAGATTTTGGTAAAGAGGAAGAGTTCACAGATTTTAATTTTGAAGAAGCTTTTGACAAATTTGCAGTAGGATTTTCCTTTTGTTTTTGGTTTTGATTAGAATTTAATGACTTTAATTTTGCAGAGAGTAAAATAGCCTTTTGAATTTGATGTTTAGGCCTCCTAAGAACATCAGATTCATTTTTATTATAAGTACATGATTTTGACTTCCTTTCTTCATCAGAAGATTGCTTCGATTTTTGATTGGTAATTTGAGCTTCTTCATCTTCATCTTCATCTTCATCTTCATCAACAACGTAAACCTGATCCCTTTTATTTTCAGCAAATATAAGTCTATCATCTTTACCATTCTTACTTGATTTCCTCTGTGAATTTTTCATTTTAAATTTCCGTTTATTAATAATTTTGTTGCGCTTCTCAATGATTTCATTATAATTATCAGGTATTCCAACACCTAATTCAACACCACACATTATACAGACAACGCCATCATTTGAAGATAAACCTTGAGTAAATGAATTCTTATTATTTTTAATATTAATCACTTCATTTCTTTTTTCATTTTCCTGATCTAATTTCTTTTTAACTTTTTCAATACTAGAATTCATTAATTTTGATTGTTCTAAATCATAATCAGTAAAATCATAATCCATAGGTTCAAAATTAATAGTATCACCCTCATTATAATCTTCTTCTTCATCTGATAAGTTGCCATACATGTCAACAGAATGAGGATCAGCTCCGACGAAAATATGGTTGTCACTGTAATCATCGGAATCATTAGAATCACTCGAATCATCAGAATCGTCAGGTTCATCTGATTCATAGGGGAAGGGATCAAAGAATGGAATCGTGCTTTCTTCCATATACAATGGATTATCACGAACAGCATCAGAATCTTCAGAATCTTCAGAATCTTCATTATATTCAGAGTCCTCATCATTGATTCTTGGGCACATTTCGCCCAGGTAATCGATCCAACTACGTGTTGATCTAAATGCGCTTTGATGATAGAGTAAGGAATCAGAATGATTATCATGTTGATGATGATTATTTTGATCTGTAGAACCGTTATTTGAATTGTTTGGTGATGAATTAGAGTGGGGGACAAAAATCCATTGACCGTAAGGACGATCAGTATCTAGATCATAACCAGCACCATACATATACTCAAATTCACCATCTTCAGAAACTTCAGATAAAGCGCCATCTTCTTCATTTTCGGTTTCATCATCAGTTTGATCTTCTTCTTGCCAGGTTAGATCACTGCTATCATCATCATCATCGACTTCTTCTTCCTCATTGTCAGATATATCCTCAAAGTGAACAACAGGACGAACTTTAGTAGATGACGTAACTTGAATATCTGTATCGTCATGAACATCTGCATCAAAATCTTCATCACTGTCGATCTCAATAATCTCATGACTCCTTTCATTATTTGGGATGATAGCGCTATCATCAATATTATGATCAATATCATCATCAATATTAAAAACATCGTTGATTTCAATGTCATCGTCAGCTTGTGTTTCCTGTTGATCATTATCTATAGTAACATCTTGTTGTGTGTTCGTAGTCATGGTAGCAGTATCGCCATTATTATTGTTATTGTTATTATTATTATTCGTGCCAATAACAACCAATTGTCGTAACTCATCAATCCAACTAATCACCCCTTCTATACGTTTTTTAAGATCATCGTTATTTTTCTTAAGAATTTCTAATTCATCTTCATAATCATTTTTTTGCTTCTGAAGACTACTTTTTAATGTTTGAAGATCTGCTTCATTTTTAACTTGTTCTTCATTGATTTCGTCATCAAGAAGTTGATCATTTTCATTTTCATTTTCATTTTCATTTTCATTTTCATTTTCATTTTTATTTATATTTTTATTTTTGTGTTCGAGTTCGTGTTCGAGTTCGTGTCTGAGTTCTTCATCATTATGAGTCAATATGGTGATATGATTAGCTTCTAATCTCCCAATTTGTAAATTTAAATCATTATTAATTTTTGATGACAACGCCTGTATACGAGCTTCAATAGTTGATTTTTTTAATTTTTTGGTGTTTAATTCAGATAGCAGTTGTTGAATGAGTTCTTTCGAGCGATGAACTACGCCATGAACCGTAGGATTTTCGGCGTTACTGTTATTATTATTAATATTAATATATGTAGATGTTGGCCTAAGGCCCGTTGTAGACTGATGATGGTTATTTGAGGATGCTTGAGATATTGAAGAGTGGCTTGTCATACTACTAAGAAAATCCCTAATCGCGGATGTTGTTGGAGATGGTGAATAGGAGGTTGTATTTAAAATGGAAGATGAACGGTGAATATGATTAGGGCATAAACCCTCTTCACCAGATCTGGACGACTCATCCAGAGTACTTCCCTCTCTGCGAGACGTTAAACGTCTCTGTTGGTGGTGTTGCTCATTTCCTTGCTGATGTATTTCGTGATCATGAGGTAAGGATCCACCCGTGGTAGTTATCGATAGGGCCATTTGAATATTGTTTGAAAAGTTGTTTATAATATCTCAGTTGTTTTAAATTGTTTAATTATTCGTCTTAGATTATAAACATATAAATATTTGTCTTTTCGATAAAATTGATGGCTAAACTTCTTTTTTGCTAAATCTTTCGCAGCCGACCAAAAAAGAAAATCGACTCAAAAATGCGCGAAGGCGAGAACTGCCCAACCTTTGTCAGCTTACGTAATTCTACCCTAAAGGCTCTCCGTCTGATCCATTTCATCTGGAAAAAGTGTACACGTCTAAATCTACGAATAACATACGAATGAAATTGCTTAGTTGTCTACAAAATAAAATTGTTTTTCTCTACATTTTACATGATAATTTCAGAAGAAGAAAACTTTTTGTTTGTTGTTTTTAGAATGACCACATGGTAAATCCGGGTGATTTATATTTCAGTAATAAACAAGTCATAAGAATTATCTACATCTAGATCTTTTATACAGCTATTTCTCTTTCTCTTCCTGTTCTTCTTTTCTCTTCTTTTCCTGTAATCTTTTTTGTTCTACTAATTTCCCTTTAATTAAATAATTGTTGTAAGTCCCCAATAAAAATCCCATAAAACTGAAAAATGGTACCCATAAATTCTGGGGTAAGAATGCCTGAGCAAATCCCATTGCAACAGGATTAGAAATCCATGAAGTCTTTAACATTGGTAATAATGAAGCTCTTAATGCTGATTTGCTATCATTGACATATTGTCCCATGACTTTTGAAAATGCTGTAAAGATCGAAGTAAGCGAGAAATATGGGCGGGTGATTAATGTCATGTATAACACTCCAAGTATACAATAAATAGGCGATATAAAAGTATTATTACAAATTATTTGTAAGACTTTATACGGTAAAGTTTTCGGTTTGTTTGCAAATCGTCGTTGAAGTTCACCAATTAGAAAATGTGATAATGGACCAGATACACATAGACCAAAAAGTGCTTGTTTTGGTATACGTGATGATAGATAATGATTGAATTGAACTTTTTTCCATCCTGGCTTTTTGTCATTTTCTTCTGAAATTTCAGATTCCCCTTTCTCTGAGTTTTCAGATATTGATTTAGATCTTGGAAGATATAATGTTGAAGTGACAGAAGCCCCAGATAAAAAAGATGCAACGAATTCAGAACTTCCAGCCAACACACCAGAAGTAATTGCTTTGGTCAAAATAGGATTTGATTCAAGACATGAAAGATATTTTGCTAAAAGGATTTCTGGAGATATATTCTTTTTTGATAACTTAGAAGCAGACATTGTTTACTCCGATTTATAAATATATAAGAATTGGGATATATATTTATATAAAGATCAGTTTCAAATTGGGTGATAATGTTTTTTCCAAAAGGGGAAACTTGTACCGCATCTTTCCGAGACTCAAATTCAAAAATTAGCAGTTCAGATGAAAATCTTTGGTGGGGTTTGAGCATCCCAGTCGAAATAATTACAGCATTCTTCTGACCCCGCTGCCTCCAATTTATATATCTCTGGACTTTAAATAATTATCACTTACATTCTTAATTAATATATAATCTGAAGTTTTATATAGTATAACTATAAATTTCAAAAATGAATAAATGAGTATATTAAAGAAACTGGTACTAATATCAGTATTAACATGCGTATCATAAACTGCAAGTAATTATAAACGAGAGAATATTTACATATAACAATTGGAAAAGGAACATAAAAACAACAGAAATAAAGCCTTATTATCGTCATTTCATCATAAATACAAAATAAAAAAATTAACCACATTATCATTCATCATCATATCACCGGAAAATCATAGCCTTATGTTTATGTAACTGTTTTATCTTCGATAAATGTCAAACTGTAGATTATATATTTATACTTAGTTATCGTAATTGTTTTGATTGTGAGAATCCAAATCTATAATCGTCATGATTATCATGTAAAGGATCAATACCATGCAAATTTAATTTCTTATTCAAACTCAAATGAGCTTTATTATTGTTAATGTTATTATTAAAACTTTTTATCTTCATTCCGTCATTATCATTGTGATTGTGATTACCCTGTTCTTGTTCAATGTCTTCTTCATCTATAATTGCAACATCCGAAGTTAGATCTAGAGACATCTTTTGTTTCTTCAAATTGTCCCTAAAGCGATGAATCGAGCTATAGTCTTCTTTTGGATCAAGAATAGAGTTTTCTGGATTGTTTAACAAATTTTCATTATAATCTTCTATTAACTCTTTTGTATACTTCGTATTATCCCATTCAAATTTAAAATATTCACCAGATATAAGTTTTGTAGTTGTTGTCTTATAACTGATTTCAGTCATTTCATTTTTAATTGGTTTACCTTCATCATGATTAATAGTTGCTGGTATTGTTGAAGATAATGAATCATTAAGATTCATTAATGGAATTATTCTGTTTTGGAAAACTATTCGAAAATTATCATAAAGATAATATTTATTTGACCTTGGATGACAAATTTGTAAATGAATTGCTTGAAGAAGACATTTATTCTTTCCTACGCCCAATTCTTTATTATTGTGAATATTATTATGAGATTGTTGTACCGGTTCCCTGAATAATAGATGTCTTATGAATGTTTTTGAACCAACTGGCATATCCTTTAAATCATAGGGTATTAAAAATAATTTAAATGCAGTTTTTTCAGCATTCGATAAAGTTATTTGAATTTTACCCTTTTCTGGTATTTTAAACCCGGGGAATTTAATATGTTTTTTTGAATTTTCAAGTTGAGATAAATCGAAATTTATTGGTTGTTGTTTAATATTTTTCCTAGTATTATTATTATTACCGTATGATTTTTTTTGTAATTTTTTAATTAATTGATTGTTATAAAAAGATTGAAGATCAACTGTTCCAACATAAGGAGATTGTTCAGTTATACCTGAATCTGAGCATGTTGAGATTGAATTTGCAGATACCGGAGAATCTCCTTTCCAACTATAAAAGACAGCACCAAAAGAGATAGATAAATGCTTTGAATATTTTAAATAATTATTATTATTCATTTTACCATTTGTTGAAGAAGGAATAACACCTATTTTTGCTATGAATGGAATAGGTTGGGATGAAGGAGCTGAAGCTCTACCTGAAAGTAAAGATTCTTCATATGAACCCACTAGCGATAACATAGATTTATGACAAGGAAATGATCTTTGTCTTTTCTGTCTGGTTGGCTTTGAAAATGAGTCATTATGATGTTCAGATGGCTCAAAAATATCATTTATTGATTCCGACAAACATAAACTTGATCTTCGACGAGGTTTTGAATGAAAATTAATGTCAATCGGCATTTCTTTTTGTTATTGCTTTTGTGAAAGAAAGTCAAATATGAATCATTAAATGGATATACATCCTCACCTCCATTCTTCCTATCGCATCACCTCCACCACAATAATATAATAATTAATATAAGATGAACGACGACCATCTTTTCAGGTTTCACGCATTTTCGTGTTTTCATCTGCCCTCCTCAAATGCACTCAAATCGGCCGGTGTGTATATCTCAGGTGCTCTAGTATGTTTTCTACAAAAGGTTGATTTGTTGAGCTCTTTGTGTCTAACCGTGTTTTGTGCATAGTACGCCATCGGATTCTGGGCTTTCATCGATGCTGCTGTTTTTTCCAAAACTGTAAATGGTTCATATGTTCATATTACTTTTGTTGACTGGATTCCTGCAATATGTTCTTCACTGGGCATGTTAGTGTAAGTGTTTTTCATATCAATATTTATGTAAATTCTGACATATTAAACAACCTAATAGTGTTAATTCAATTGAAAAGTCAAGGCTTCTAGATGATAACTTTGCTTCCGGATCATCATCATCATGGCAAGTAAGACTTGTATTATTTCTTGGTTTCTCTTTATTAGCTGGGGGTCTTGCAGGTTCGATAATTGTTCTAGTTATGAAATTTATTGTTAAAGAGTTAACACAATGGCCAACTTTACTAATGGGTACAAATAATGTTATTGCAAATTCTTGTATTATGCTCAGTTGTATTGTATTATGGATTTCTCAAAATATGGAGGATGAATATTCTTATTCTTTGACCTTATAATTATACTACTTCATTATATTGCTCAAACTTTTGTAAATCTTATACGTAGGGCTTTAATATGACGAATCGGAATTGGAATTTAAGAGGAGAGATTTTGATTGATTAATATTAAATTTAGGTCATATAATCACTGGCTAGGGAGTGCTGTTATCAGACTTTTCTAGAATTTATAGCTAAGATCTTATATGGAATACAATCCTGCGAATATATCAACTAATAAAAGCTTAATTTTTGATTCTCATATTTTTCGCCATGTAATCGGTTTAAATTTACTGCTGACCAGCAACATGTAATTAACGTATTTAGTAATTGAAGATATTGTGAAGGTATATTTATTAAAAATATAGGGATCCGTAATGAAATGATTGTCGATCACAAATTTCCGTAACACCAAAAGAAATAAGAATATAATATATACTATAAAGCTTTACAATTATAACACCTTAATTAAGAAAATATTGAAAAATTGATAACATACTGAAAGATGCTAATCAGTATGTAATAATATCGTTATTTATAAGACATATCCAATAGTAAGTATGTTTTAATAATTAGAAGAAAATAATTAACAGAAAGCTAAAAGAGGTACAGAGATAATAATAGCCATAGCCATAAAAATAGACGATGGCAAAAATGAGCTAAGAGAGTTTGCAAAGTTTGGGGAAATAGGTACAATTGAAGGCGTGAAGTGTGCTGAACTTGTACTAGTGACTGCTATTGGTAATGTTGAAGCAATAATGTTGCTAGTAATTGTAGTGAAGTCAGAAGTTTTATTTGGATTGGTTTTAGATGAAAAAGTAGTTTCTGTTGTGTAGATGGTTGGAATTATACTTTTTTCAACTTGTGCTGGAACATGAGGTACAGCGGTTTCTATAATACTAGTTGAGCAAGGAACAACAGTGGTGTAAGTGATTGTAATGAGCTCAGTAGTATCATCATGTACAATGGTTTTACAAGAAACGGTAGTTTCTGTTGTGTATATAGCCTCAACTACAACGGATGTAGGTATTATGGTGGTGGAATAAAGCTTATCAGTACATTCATGACGAGTACATATAGTTTCAGTTAAGGTACTTTCATGGACTTCCGTTATGGATACAACATGAGAAAGTGTGTGTTCACTAGAAGATAAAACAACATCCCTCAAACTATCGGTAATCGTGAAACTGGTAGTTGATGAAGATGTAACAGATGGGGATATTGCCGATGATGAAGTAGCTAATGATGAAGTATCTGAAGATGAGCTTGCTGATGAAGGTGTAGCTCCACAAGAAGTATAGGTAGCGGCGTTGCAAACTCCTTCACTAGCCCTAGGAACTCCATTGGGGCCTACTTGAATCTCTTCAATGTCACTAATACTGGAAGGGTCAAGTTTAGCTTGAGCTAAAGAAACTTGGTGATTATCTAAATCGAATACAGCGTAAACAGCTCTTAAGAATGAGTCTCCTAAAATGGGTATACCATCTGTCTTTTCAATAGTAAGGAAACACATAGGGTCACCATTAGGGAAATAAGCTGGGCTACCATTGTCATAATAAGCAGCCCAAAGAAAATTTGAGAGTGGAGTTTTGATGGTTGAACATGAAAACTTAAAATCAAGTGTTTGACCTGGTTGATTACATGGCATTGTATATAAACCAACATCCTCACTAAATGTAGCACCAAGTGTTTTTCCAATTTTATCGACAAAAGCTGCAGGTAAAAAACTAAGTGTAGTTCCAGAATCAAGAAGAACATAAAGACCACCCTCTTCTAACAATTCTTCCTGTATCGAAACTGTATCATCATGCTCGAATAAATCTGTATCACAGCCATCAATACTTGAAGAAAGTCCAGTTAAATAGACTGATGTTCTGTGTTTACTGATAATAGGGACAGTAATGAAAGGACCAGTGTATTTGGAATGATCAACTGCTCCGAATAAAATAGATCCAGATTCAGCTTCCTCTGAATTTAAAAACAAAGAGTACGCTTGTGAATTTATAAGGCCATTGGCAACTAAAGCGCCAGGGAAATTTATATAAGTGGTGGGAGAGGTTTCAAGAGTGTCAAAACCAATACCGAAGACACCAAACGAAGAATTAGCATCTGTAGCTACTGCGAAATTGAAATTTGGGACAGAAGTATCACCAATATGAATTGTATCCATACCCCAATCACCTTTTGCGTAAGTGTAATCACCATATTGAATTGAGAATTTTGAGTTATTGTACTTCCAAGTGGATGAAGCACCAAGATCATAAAAGCCATATTCCTCGCAATTAATCTCTTGGCAATATGGATTGCTTTTAGAAGAAACCCATAAATCAGATGAACCAGTATCTAGTGTAACACCAATAATCTCTTGTGCAGGTGTACCAAGCGTAAAATTAATCATATAGAAGTAATCCTTATTATCAAGATAAAATTCTTGATAACCCCTTTCGTGGATAGAATTAAAACTATGGGGGCTTGTAAGTGGTACGATATTAGAGTCTGGTGAAACTGCTACTCTTGAAAAGTCAAAACTAACACCAGTAGCAGCATTTGCTATTAATGGAAAAGTTGCTGACAACAAATAAGCTAGCGATTGACCAGTTTTGATATTAACCATGATACAAAATGATAAAATGACTGTTATAATCAATTAGTGATTTATTCAATTGAAAATATAATTACAAAAATAGTGCGCATCAAGCATTTATATATGATGATTCGGTTCACATAATTTTTCCCCATTTTTAACAATTGAGACAATTTAACCTATTCATGTCCTACATTCGCGGCTATCGAAACTGTCAAAGATTGCAATTTGATATAATAGCATTAGTGATATTCTGCATAATGCGTGGTATCTAAACTTAAATAAACAACGCGTCAAAAAGAAAAAAAAAAATTCATCTTCTACTCCATCACAAATGTTTTGTTTTGAAAATTTCAAATATACTTATTATATCTATCAGCGAATCAAATCGTCGTCAGTTATATTATCTTGATTATAACGTTAAAAGTTAGAAAGAAGTGACGAGATGATCAAGACATCTCTGTCTTCTTCAGATTAGGCGCCTAGCTATATACCGAGTTGCCAACTGATATTATTTGTTACTATTCACAAACGCTTATGCATATCCAGGTATCATACTACGCAGCGATAACTGAGAACGCAACATAAAAAAGAAACTCAGCTAATTATAAACCTAAATCTATAAACAATAGAATAACCTATTTATCATATTAAAGTGATATATATCAATGTGTATGGAGAAAAATCTTTATTTTGTGTTGAATTCTATAGGTACAAAAAAAAGCATTACAAACTCATACTTAATACTCAATTATCATTCAAATACCACTTTTATAATTATACTATTTCAAACTAAAGT
Source organism: Alloascoidea hylecoeti (assembly GCA_001600815.1). Taxonomy (NCBI): domain Eukaryota; kingdom Fungi; phylum Ascomycota; class Alloascoideomycetes; order Alloascoideales; family Alloascoideaceae; genus Alloascoidea; species Alloascoidea hylecoeti. Next base: position 529,931 of record BCKZ01000007.1, read on the forward strand.
TCACTATTTATATTAGAACGGCGAGCAGCAGATGTACCACGTGCACATCATAATTATAATATTAATAATGATACACAAACTAAAACATGATGGTTGAACCCTATCTACGCTACTTCATCGATATAAGTATACTAGAGCCATACAAAAATCTCAATCCACACTAGAAAACTTGAATAAATCTTCCTAGTTAATGCAGGTGCGGATGGGGGATTGCCAAGATTACACTTATTCTTAACTTTGAATAAATCTTCTTAGTTAATGCAGGTGCGGATGGGGGGGATTGCCAAGATTACACTTATTCTTAACTTTGATAAAACTGTGGAATAGTGAATAATGAGGGAAATATATATGTCCATAGTATTCCACCTGCTGAACAACCTCAAAGACTTCTAAATTCCATAAAATAAAAAACCAGTTAGATTCTTCTGTGTCTCACCTGCGATGATTATATATCTTTTATGGTACACAAATTAAGACAATAAATATTTCCCTTAAATTTAAGAAACATTAATTTCTGTGTTTCTTATTATGTATATGCAGATGCACACATGCTCGCCATTGGTATGGTTCATAGCGCTAAACTCATAATCTAAGAAAAAAAATCCTTAATTGGATTTGTAATGAAAAGTCTGTTTAATACAAATTCAAGGTCAAGCTAATTATAGAATCATTAATATATTTTGATTAATAGCCATGAAAATAAATTACTATAATAGGTAATTATAATTATAAATTCTTTTTGGAATTAAGTTTAAGTTCTTAATTGAACTTTACTGCATATAGCCTACAATAGCTATAAATCTAAGATTCTACTAGATTTAGTAAATTATCCACATATGATATAACATTAAATTTCAAATTGAAAAATAAATATACACGGCTAATATCCTGCGTAGCTATACAGCCTTATCGAACTTAAATTTGTAACAAACAGCTTAAAGGTAATTATAATGTCTGACATTAAAATTAGCCATTAAGCTTCTGGTTATAATAAAGTTATTCAAAAATGGTGTTTCAATTATAACTTCGTCAGATATATTGGATATATCTATAATTATGACAAATGTCGCAGAGTAGATACAAATCAGAAAGGATCAAACAGATGAGATTCTAGAAATAAATAACCAGCTATTTCACACGATGAAATAGTATCTAATAAATGATTGGATCCTTCTTCTTGAGAAAACCATATTTCATTGATTTAGAGTTAAACAACCGCCAAGTCCTTCTAGACTTCACGGAGTATAACTTATGCATTGGAATTGGTTTATCACCTCCAGATTTCTGTTAAACGTTACTAACTTACTGTAATATGTATCCATATTAGCTTCTGTAGTTAACGTTGTATTTGGATGTTTGAAAAATTCACCCTAAATTAGCAAGTGCGAATTATTCATCTTGAGAGTTCTACTAGGTAACTTTTTTAGCCCAATATCTGCGATTGTTTCGTCTAATATACCCGAAGATTTAATTTTTATTGCTGTAAAAAACATATGCATGAAACAGTCCTTGGGAAATTATTTCAAATTTTGAAATAGGCGGCACTTTAATTGTATTGCTTTCCACCTTAATAATTTCATGTTGGTTACTAACTTATTAGTTCTGTCTAATTCCTTTGAATCTATTATATTCATATGTTCAATTACCGTGATTGCTTGTTCATGCATACGAATAAAAAAGAATATAATTCGTCATCCATGATAAATATCCTATAATATCAGAAATCCCTAAATTAATGTCATTATTATTAGCATTCAATTTTTATGAAAATGTTTATTAAAATATAAAGGCTATAAACTTATATATTCTCCGCATTCATGTATAGTTATATGTCATTATATGTTATAGATTCGTATATGTGGGATATTATAGATTCTTTGTAAAGGATCGATGAAGATAACATAGAATTGTTGTTCAAATGGCTGTGACTTATAAATACAAGTCATCCAATATTTACAATACAGATGGGACTGGTTATAATTTTAGGGAGAAAGATGTTGGTTACAGTGAAATATCCGCCTATTCTTCAGTTGATCCCTATGGTAGGTCAAAGTTCATGATCCAAAGCAAGAGGAAGAGAAGAATAAATGGTTTGTTGCGTGCTCAAATAGGGGATGCAAATCATCTTCCTTAATAAACACATGAATGAATGAAGAAGTGCTTTCCTCTAAAAGAAAAAATACACTTCTTATGTAAATATTGAATTCATAGATATTTGTAAGAAATGTATGAATCGGCACATATGATAAACTTTTTCATTCGCATACATATACTTATAGGCCCAGCTATAAGTCAGAGGTGTCACAAGTTGATGTTTCTTGCTTAACGATAATCGTTGTAATCGCTCCTTGTGTTACAGAAAGATCCGTAAAATTTAAAGAGATGATATATGATTAAAGAAATAAAATCAATTTCAAGGACAAAAAAGCCCATCAGTGCAGCTACAAGAGTTGCTATAAAAGAGCGCCCGAAGAAGTAATTCATTATATTACCAGCTGGTTCTCCACTTGGAGATCTGTAAAAAATACTAAAAATATACATGTATAGCCTATATTTTTTTGATTTTTATCTGATCAAATATTAATTAATGTTTAGAAAATTTTGATATGCATGTAATATGTATTGATTTTCTTTAATTCCAGAACCCAGTATACGAGGGAACCTACATTCACTCACTCTATAACTTATGCATATGACTAATATATAATAATAATGTGGAAGGTTATTAGTAAATAAAAATTAAAATTTGAGTAATAACTTAGCTAATAAGTATGGATCGGGAAATTGATGCAGTTCCGAAATCTAAAACTGTGTTCACTATTCATAATGGTGGTCCATTCTCCTCTGGTTGAGATTGCAAACTTAAGAAGGAATCGAAAGCCCCATGACCAATTATAATATTTTGAAGGCTTAGACCAATATTTATTCGGGGTTTTCTATATGGTGCCGCACAATGTGCATTGCGCATCTCTAAAAACGACCAACGTTAAGAAACAACAATTTAACACAACACCAAAATACTAAAATGACAGAAAGTAGCTATAGATGAATGGGAAATAACAAGCTTAAATCTCATCATTTTAATTTTTACACTATCGAATTTTTTGTCCCTATTTCTTAACCAGATCGATTTCGCAGGTCATACATGACTGTCTGTGTATTTCTGCATACAATTATGTGAATAACATGCATGAAGTTTCTTAACTTACCTTATACAAATGAATATATTGATATGTATACTGTTATATTTCCTTATAGCGTAATCAGTCGCATGACTATTCATGAAGATTTCGTGGTGTCATTATACGCGATGTACCATGGCTATTATTGTATTAAACCAGAAGAGGTGGAAAAACTTTATACGTATATTTTCGATTTTTGTAAAATAAATTCATTCCTTTAGTTAGCCTATTATCTAGTTGTTCCATTTATGTGAATTTCAATTTAGTTTAATTTTATAAATACCTGTATATCCTTCTATATTGCGTAGTTGAATTTTCTCCTAGCGCGTTAAATTTTCTATAATTTCCATATGGACGAATCAATTTGTTAGCATATACAGGTATAAGGACTGTTAAGGAGGATTCAGTGGGTAATTCCTTATTTGCCCAAAATTGGGTTTCCCTTCTATTAACAGATCAGGAACAACAACAGAAAAAAGGTGTAAATAAAGTCATTAAAAATTGCGAGATATGTCTTAAGCTTCGGATGCAAGTTATTATAATAGTAAATTTCAGTAATAATACCCATTTTCCCGAATGAAACCAAAATTATACATGTATTATCCTGATGTAAACAGCCGTGCACTTATATACGGAAATTGCAACTATGTAAGGATATATATGCATTGGATATGTGTGTAACGTATTCCGAATTCGAAGGTATGGTAATTTGGAACAATGTGTTGCTTTTACAGAGGAGCGTTATGTAATATTCTAATATTTCATGTCATAAAGCTTAGCATCTACCCAATTGGAGGTCTACGCATTTTATGTGATCGCGTTACAACGATGTGAAGAGATTAATTTGATTATCTTTTCAAGGAACTGATTGATCAGATAATTGGTAAAAAAATAATCATCATGGATAAACCCTTTTTAATTACATTAATCACTAATCACTCGATTTCCGGTACCGGTATATATGATGCTTACAATTACACCTAGACACTCATCAATATTAATTTACATATTATATAGATTTAGATTTAGAAAATGTTTTCTTTCCTAACTTTACAAATAATGGAAAAATTATATATATATACGCCATTTGCTGTTTTTCTTTTATGTGTTTCTTTATCGATATCGTTTGTCAAAATTAATTAACTTTCCCTTGCAAGGTAGGATTCGAAGTATTCAGAATGACTTCCAAAGTTAACGAATCGCCCTCCGAAAAAAATGTTGGTAGTCCAGATCTTGAAAATATTCATGATCAAGAGTCAGACACGTTGATAGTGAAAAAATCACTTGGGGTGAGGAAAATTGAAATTATTTCTAAACAATATGGTATGATTGGGAAAGTTATCACTTACTTCACAATATTCATCATTGGATACTGTTATAGTCTGGATAGTAATACGAGATATGTTTATACAGCTGTTGCAACAAGTTCTTATAGTGAACATTCTCTTCTTTCAACTGTTAATGTTATTCTAGCTGTTATTGCGGCTGCATCTCAACCCGTTATTGCAAGACTTTCTGATGTTTTTGGAAGATTGGAACTTTATTTGATATCTGTTATGTTTTTCGTTATTGGTACAATTCTTGAATCACAATCACAAACTATTCAAAGATACGCAGGTGGTGCCGTTCTCTACGAGGTTGGTTATTGTGGTATTGTTTTGATGCTACAAATTCTAATTGCTGATCTTTCGTTCTTAAACTGGAGATTATTTTGCTCAATCATTCCATCATTACCATTTATTTTAAATACTTGGATATCTGGTAATGTCACAAGTGCTATGGGTACCCATTGGTCATGGGGTGTTGGTATGTGGGCTATTATTCTTCCAGTAGTTTCTATCCCATTAGTTGTCATGTTATTAGATATGAAGAGAAGAGCTAAAAATACACCGGAATGGGAAGAACTTAAAGATGAGAAAAATGATTTTCAAAGGTTGGGTTGGAAAGATTTTTTCATTCATTTGTTCTGGATGCTAGATGTTATCGGTATTTTTCTTCTAGTAGCAAGTTTAATTTTATTATTAGTTCCATTTACAATAGCTGGAGGTGTTAAAACTGAATGGCAAAAGGCAAAAATTATTGCTCCTATTGTTATTGGTGCTTTACTTGTCCCAGTTTTCTTGGTTTGGGAAGGTCGTACGGAAAATCCAATTGCTCCATTACATTTATTAAAAGATCGTGGTATTTGGGCCGCTTTGAATATTAGTTTTTTGATCGATTTTATATTTGAAATTCAAGCAAGTTATCTATACACTGTTCTGATAATCGCTGTGAATGAATCTGTTAAATCGGCAACACGTATTTCAACACTAGCGTCATTTGTTTCTTGTGTTGTATGTTTCTTCTTAGGTCTTATTGTGGTTAAATTTAGAAGACTTAAGGTGCTCATATGTTTTGGAACGTCATTATGGATGGTATCAATGGGTATGCTTGTTCATTTTAGAGGTGGTGAAAGTTCACATGCAGGTATCATTGGATCTTTAATTGTTATGGGTTTTGGCACAGCTTTTTTCACAATGCCTACACAAACTACTTTACAATCATGTGTTGGTCATGAATACACAGCGATTGTTACTTCTTTAAATTATACTGTTTATCGTGTTGGTGCCGCTGTTGGCTCTGCAATTGCAGGAGCAATTTGGTCTCAACTCCTACCAAAGAAAATTCAAAAGTACCTTGGTTCAGACTTAGAAGCATCTGCCTATGGCGCACCTTTCGAATTCATTCTAACTTATACTTGGGATACACCCGAACGTCAAAAGCTAGTTCTGGCTTATCAAGAAATTGAGAAGATATTAATGATTGTTGCTTTGGTATTTTGTGTTCCGTTAGTTGCTTCTGCATTTGCTCTTCGTGATAGAAAACTAGGAGAATTCCAAAGCTACGAAAACGATAAGAAAGCGGGGTACGAACATGAGACCGAAAAGGCTGAAACTTGGAAAGATTGGTTTAAATTTAAATGAGTACTTTATATAATGTTTTTATCTCTTCAAGGAAAATTTAATGTAATCCTAATATTCTGTTGCTTAATTTAGTCAATTCTTTTTTTATTTTTGAAATAGTATAAATTCAATAGTCTTATGGGTTTTAAAGTTAATTATACGATCGACCAGTATAAAGTTCAGGTTCTAATTTAATGTGTGTGTGCTACAATATACGCATATGTGCTGAATATTACTTAAAATTATAAACCCAAATGTTCAATCTGTCGTTCAAGTAGATGCTGGCGAGAAATATACCTCGACAAGCTAAGAATTTAGCAGTATTTCAAAATACACCGTTGTGTCTTCTCAGAATCTCTATTTCAAGATCTGAGGCCTCAAATTACCGTTCAATACATTTGATCAGTCTTCTTTCAAATTTAATAAAAAGAAATTATTCAATTTCAAACACGGTTATCACATCAGATTTTAAAAAAGAACAAATCTTAAATAAACAAAAAGAAGATGGATCCAATAATTCATATCTTCAATTAATGAATAATGTAGTTAATCTTTTGGAAAGCAACAAAATTATTCAAGATGATGAAATTCCAAAGGTTGTTAATTTAATATGGAAAACTTTTCAAAAACAATCAGCAAAACAAAAGAGAATGCCAAAAGTTTTTAATTGTTATTATTCAGATTTTAAATCTTTTGAAAATTCGATAGTTGACTTTGTTATGCCACTAATTGATCGTATTACGTTGAATGAAGTATCGGTCACAAATGTAATATATTTTAAATTACTTCAGGTATTATCATATTGTAATGAAGATCTTAAAATTATGACAATTTTTGAAAACCATATTACAAAAAATTCTCAATTGAAAACTGATCCAAATATTGTTGGTTTCTATTTATTGGAATTAGCAAAAGACGAGCAAACTACTATATCAACACTCCATCGTCTTTATAATGGAGCTAACAAAACAGCATTTATAAAATACTGCTTATTGTCCGCTTATATTACTATTGGAGAAGAAGTTGAAGCCGTGAAGTTTTTCATGTCCGGTAAGTTGGATTCAAAAGGAATAACCAATGGAGTTTATGACCAAGATTACAGGGAAATGGGATTAAATGATATATTTACAAAAATTGGGGATTACAAATTGTTACTCCCTATATTTCATGAACATATTATTTCTCAGGATCAAATATTTGGTTTATCATTAAAACCAAGTAATATGGGGAAGTTCTTAAGAAATATAAACGAAAATTCAAACAGTGGTCTAGATAATGATAAGAAATTCCAACTTATAACGGATTTATTTCTGAAATACTTAGAAGCTTATTTAAGAGATACATTAAATCCTATTAAAATAAATGAATCTTTACACTTGATAATGTCAACATCTTTTAAAAATTCTTACCTTAACGTCATTTATGAATGCTTTTTTCACTGTTATCCTAAGAAGGAAAAGAATGATGAACTTGCATTATTGAAGTTATTCTCAGTTTTTGAAACAATCAAGAATGGTTTGGGTGGTCATATAATAGCATCATATATGGTTCCTTCATTTTTCAGTAATAAGTGGGAAGATGAAGCAATTTACCAAAAATTGGTTAGTTTTTGTATCAAATTTCAATTGGAAACATCAACACCATATTATTATAGTTGTGTTTTAAAACACTATAAAAATATAAAAGAAAATGATTTAGATATGATCTCACAATTAATTGATGAATATGCAAAAAGTTATAAGTATTATTATTCAGAAGGTGTATATAAAAAATATAAATTTTTACCATCTGAATTTTATGAAAATGTTTGTGGGATTTTATTATGTCATGTTAATTTAAATAATAATCCTGAAAGATTAGAATTGTTTTTAAAAGTTTTTAAAAAATATATTGTTTATGGTGGTAATCTTAAAAATTTATTTAAAGCAACAACTTATATAAATAATTTTGGTCCAAACTATATGTTCAAGTACTTGAATAAGAAATATTTTTCTCAAATACATGAAGAATCACTACCATTAAAGGAATTAGAACCGAACGACGATTTATTAAATCGGTATTTAACCATGTTTCAAAATATGAAGCATAAATAATCCAAACCAAAGAAGCGTATATTGGTTCTTTTAATCAATATTAACTTGTAGGGAGTTTATTGTATTTTAACTGAGTGATCAGCTGGACCTAATTCTGGTATAAATTGTAAATAGGAACTAATAACAATATTATATATTTAGTTGCGTCTTCTGGAAAAGTGTTTTATTTTTTATCATTTTATCATAAGTTATACTGAATACTATAATGAGGCTCAAAGTTTATAATTTAAAAAGCAGCTTTCGCCATTTGGTTGAATCCGTTGACAATTCAATAAAACAGAAACGTCAATGTTTCGGATTTGCCATATGAATAGAGATAAAAGAATAATATAAAAATAAACTCCCACACAGGGGCTCGAACCCTGGACATTTCGGTCGACTTCTAGGTCATAAAAGCCGAACGCTCTACCAACTGAGCTATGCGGGAAATTCGAAGGTTTGGGAATATAGAATCAATTTTGTTAAAACATTTAATATGGCACAATTAGGCACTAGAGCTAAGAAAAATATTAAATGTGATTGATTGGGGGATTCTAATATCTAAAAGCTTGAAAAAGTAAAAAAAATCTAAAAAAAAAAAAAAAAATTACTTTTAAGGTGGTCATAAGAGAAGAAAGAAGAGTGTCAAGAATACACAAAAATAAGAAGAAAAGAAAAAGATGGAAAAACTATAAAAAAAGAGGTTCTATACTCTTGGAGTGATTTTTTCTAATAGTTTCTAGCTAGAAGGTTTAAAATATTTAGATAATGTAAAGTTAAAAATAAAAATTATTAAAAGTTCTTCCGTTTCTTTTAATTTATTGTTTACTTCTTACACAATTGCAAAACAAAAACAATCAATCACCACGTAATAATCAGTTGTGATTATAATTGGAATACTCTATCGATATAACTATTTTATTTACTGAAGCTACTTAATTATCACATACGCCACGTATATTTTTTAGAAAAAGTAATATTTTGTGATCATAATATTTAAGGAATATCCATCAAAAATCAAAAATATATTATAATGAGTATTTCAAATAATCTTATGACTAAATGTCCTCTTGGAGATGAATTTACTGAGACAGGCAGTTCTAAAAAGGAAAGCGCTGAACATGAAGATACCACGGTACCATATAAAAAGTTTTACACAACCTCAATGGCATATTATAAATTATATGGATTACGTTTAAAAGTCTTGAATGGTTCAAGACAATACGTTTTTACCGGAATACCTATTGAGTTTGAAGCGCATGTAAATAATGTTATTAAATTAATGGATCCCGAAGAGGATACTCGACTTTTTCAATTTATTACACCTAAAAAAAATAATGATAGGCAAATATGTGTGAGAAAGCATCCAAATATATTTAAATCTAAGAGAATTCGAAGTCACTTTACATCTAAACTTGCGATATCAATTGTTGAACATGAAATTTCCGAAGAGGGCCTTATTCATAAATCATATCCATCTTTTAAATTTACATTCGATTCTTTTTGGAGAAAGGAACATATCCCACTTGCTCTTCAGGCTATAGAGACATCTATAGCTGATGAATTTAAATTTACACCGGTTGAAGGTGGTACAATTATGCGTTACACATCTATACCAGATTTTGATACCAAGAGAAGTTCAACCTCTTTTACCTTGTTTCATGATCCTATTCCTAAAGATACAGAAAATACCACCGACAATTCTAATATCAATCCTACTCAAAATACCGTTAGCGATAACAGTCAGAAAGAGGGCAACTGGAATCTTAAGAAACAGAAAACGGTATTAAAGAATCTAATTAAGTTTGCTGAGAATCAGGGACCACGGTGTGATACATTACTGGACTTAAATAGTAAAACAATTGATATACAAACGGCATCAAGTAATTTCCATATCAATGATGAACATTTAAATTTAGACTGTTCCCGCTCTTCTAGTAGAGCAACATTTTCAGAGATCTATCATTCAGTTTCGAATTCATTGACGTTAAGAACCAAATCATAAAACTATATTAGTGGAGTTTCAACAACGGTATAAGGGACATTTATTAGGTTGAAAGGGACATTACAATAAGCTTAGCGATCATATATTTTCTATAAACTACTATCTAAGTAATTAAAAACCCCAGGTCCGACTCTATTTTAAGTTATTTCGTCTATGTATGTTTCCCCTCTAATAAAAAGTCCAGCTAGGTTTATAAACCTTACAATTAAAATTATATAAATATGAATATTTTCAAAGTGTATATAATATAAGAGTAATTTCCAAATTTTTTAAAATTAGGTTTTAATAATTAATATTGGTTAATTAAATCTTTTTTCTAGAATCAATTTACCAAAAGGAAGTTTCGAATGGCCTTCATTTATAACAAAAGTACCATGACCACCAACAATAGTTTCTAATACTCTACCAATTAATTCTTTATCATTATAAGCAGTTAATTTATTTTTAAAATAAGATTCATCATTTTTAACAATCCATTTTTCATTTGGATCAAATATTAAAAAATCAGCACATTTACCAATTTTAATTGAACCTTTTGAATGTAATAAACCAGTTTGTTTTGCAGTATTAAAAGATAACCATTTACTTAAATCTGAAATTGTAATTGAATTATCATTTCTTTTTTTAATTTCAGTCCATAAAATAGAAAGACCATAACCAACACCAGAAATACCACCCCATGCTTTACTAAAATCACCATCTTTTAAATTTTTTAAATTTGGAGTACAAGGAGAATGATCAGATACAACAGTTGTAATAATATTTGATTTTAAAGCATTCCATAATTCATTTTGATTTGATTTTGAACGAATTGGTGGACAACATTTAAAATAAGTAGCTTTATCAGGTATTGATTCAGAATTTAAAGATAAATAATGAAAACATGTTTCAACAGTTATTGGTAAATTTTTTAAAAATTTAGCTTCATAAATTGATTTTATAGCAAATTGAGTTGATAAATGAACTATATGAACTGGTACAGTTGGATTTGCTTTTGATAAAGATATGACTTCATTAATTGCAGTTGTTTCATAAGCATCAACACGAGAATCTAAATAATGTTTGTAACTAGTTGGATCATGTTTATATTCTTCTGTATTTGTATAGTTTAATTGATTATGATTTAATTGTTCTTTTTCATCTGGATTCATTTCTGCATGAAACATCATTATTGTTTTTTGATTTTTCAGTTTTTGCATTACAATATCGAGATCATTTCTATCAACTGCAGGGAATTCATCGACCTGTGATAATTAACTTGTTAGATGATAAGCTAAACTTATGATAAAGATGGAAATAAAATAAAATAAGATACGCACGCCTGACTCAATTAGGAAACATTTAAACCCGCGGACACCTGCATTGATAAGAGGAACCAGATCGTCCTATAAACATGAAAATAAAAGATTATCGTTAGCTGATTCAACGTCACAATTGTAATTGTGATTGTAATTGAAACGGGGATGCAAAAAAACATACTTGATTTCCAGGAATAACGCCACCCCAGAAGCCAACATCGGTCCAGCACTGGCCTTTTGCCGCTTCGACTTTTGTGTATAAATTTTCCAAGGTTGTGGTTGGAGGTATAGCATTCAACGGCATGTCAATAACGGTCGTGACACCGCCAGCCGCAGCGGCCTTCGTTCCAGTTTCGAACCCCTCCCACTCGGTTCTGCCAGGCTCGTTGAGATGAACGTGGGAGTCTACGATACCCGGCAGAATGTACAAATCTTTGAGGTTTCTGTAGTTGTTTGGAGAGACGGCATAGGCCCTCAGGAGGGGGTCTGTTGGGTCGAGCACCGTGCCGGCTATGTGCAGAATGGAGCCGGAGACGGGGGAGAATATGACCGTGGCAGGAGACAGCGCACTTTGCCCTTCTAGCAGGACATTTGTAGAGGAAATGGCACGGGACATAGCAACAGCAACAGCAACAGCAACAGCAGTAGTATTTTATTTACCGATTGCAAAGAGACTTGGAGGAGTTTATATAATTATACAAGATAAGTCTGAGATCGGAAGGAACCAGGGAACCTGTAAACCCTATTAACCGCCCGGAGAATCCCGATCGGGTGCTGAGTCAGCACTACGTAAGCAGCCTAGACAGCGCGTTTTCTGGAGGACGAAGTCTTGAAAAACAGATGGACAATCGTCACCTGCAGTAGACTCATCCCAAGCATGAAAATGCCCCCGAAGATAGACAACAGCACTATCCGGCTCTCCGTGGACGCCACCGTCGATTGGTCTCGGTTGTTTCGCACCTTCAAGTACTGCACGTCTCTTAGTATCGTGTTCAACTTAAACGAGATCCCATTGATGCTGGACTCAACTGAAACGGCCTCCTGTTTGATGGCCTCTGACACCTGCTTGGGCAGTTCCGCTTTAATGTCCAGTTTTGAAGATTCGAAATTTAATTCAAAACTGACGACTTTCGTGGTCATTGTCGACATATCATTACTGAAACAGAACTTGTATTCTCCAAGTTGTTCTCCATTAAACACAAACTCTGTACCACGTGTCCTTTCCTCCGCATACAATACCCTTCCATCCGGTCCTTCGATCGAATAATCCACATCGAATGATCCTCCCTTTTGAACAACAAAGTAGAAACTGATCTTGGTATTGGGTTTGTAGACTTCTCCATAATAGCAACTCTTTTCTTGAGCTTCAAGCGCAAATGTTAAGGCAATCGCTTGAACATATCCAATAAATCCAAATAAAACTGAAAGTAATAGAATCTTCGTCTTCATTATTCCCATCTATTACGTTGAAACTTCCAAGGCTGTTTTGTCGTCAGATCTAGATGTGATTAATTCTAATAATGCACACGTTTCAACTCTTCACAAATTTAAAATTTAAAAAGGGTGAGGTACCACTTCCCGTTTGTTTGCCTCTGAAACTTCCGGGCAATCTCTTTTCTAAAACTTACATATTTTCCTGTTCTACATTTCTCCTTTACTTTTAAATTTCAACTTATTCCACAACCACCCAAAGTTAACTTGATTAAGACTTTTTCTATTATACTTGTTTAATTCTGAATATTGGGGGAACTTCTTTTGGCTTTTTTTTTTCTTGGGAATTTGACGTCATTACTCGAAGGTTGTAATGACTAACGAAATGGTAAGTAAATATTTAATCAAACATATATATATATATAATTTTTTTTTAATTTTTTTTAATTTTTTTTTAATTTACGCGTTATATTAATGATAATAATAACTTAGGTCACATTATGTGAAAATATCTCATCATTACCTATTCATAATGAATCTGAAAGTTTAGCAGATCATATGTATTCTCAACGCGGTTCACACGGTTCAACCTCTGAAAAACAACAATATGTTCTTCATGAACATGCCCAGCGGAAAGTACAGGAACAACAGCAAGAGATAGAGGAATCTCAAGAAGAGTGTGTACTTAAAAATCAAGATCAGGATCAAAGGGAACATCAACAGGAACAAGAATCCGAAATGAATCATAAAGATGAAAATGAAAATGATAGTCATAATAATGAAACAAATGAAGATGATGCTAATGAAACAATTGTTGAAAACGAAAACGATTCAGATAACGAAGATACAAAGCAGACAAATAATGAGTGTGTGGAAATATCCTCCTATCATGAAAATGAACCAGAATCTTATGATGAATCAACATATGATGCAGAAGAAGAGGAAGAAGAGGAAGAAGAAGAAATAACTCCTGAAATGGAAGAAGAATTGAATTCTTTATGTGAATCTTTTTCAGGTTTAAAATCCAGATATCGATTAATTAATAAAATTGGAGAAGGAACTTTTTCATCTGTTTACAAGGCTGAAGATTTATTAAATATTGAATCTTCTGATGGTCCTTATGGTTCATCTTGGTCAACTCCACCTTTAAAAAGATTGAGATATAGTAATCAGAATAATAATAACAATAATACACATTCTAGAAGGAAAGGAAGAATAGTCGCTTTAAAACGAATTTACGTTACTTCAAGTCCACAAAGAATTTATAATGAATTACATCTACTTTATACATTAAGCGGTTGTCGAAATATAGCGCCATTGTTAGATGCTATAAGATATCATGACCAAGTTTTAGCGGTTTTACCTTACTATAAACATTATGATTTCAGAGTATGTGACAAATCTATTTTAAAAAAAAATTTCCAATTGTGATCTATTATTAACTACTTTTTTTCTTCTTTCTACACAGGATTTCTATAGAACCATTACCTTACCTGATATTCGCATTTATATGCGTGAATTATTCCAAGCATTAGCATTTGTACATGATCATAAAGTGATACATCGTGATATTAAACCAACGTAAGAAAATTTGTTTATCTACTTTTTGCTATTTTATTTTAAATTTTAACTAACCTTTTTAAATTTTCAAGAAATTTTTTGTATGATCCTTATAAGAAAAGGGGTGTTTTGGTTGATTTTGGTCTAGCTGAAAAAGAAAATGCATTTGAATCTTCTACATGTCCATGCAAAAACAGACCAACAATTCTTAGATCCGAATTTAGAACACTTGGTGGTTATCCAAAAGATGATACAAGACCTGGTAGAAGAGCAAATAGAGCAGGTACTCGTGGTTTTAGAGCTCCAGAAGTTTTATTTAAATGTACAAATCAATCAACAAAAATCGATATTTGGGCTGCAGGTGTTATATTATTAACTTTCTTAAGTAGAAGATTCCCATTTTTTAATTCTCCAGATGATGTTGAAGCTCTTATTGAAATTTCAACTATTTTTGGTAAAACAAGAATGCAAAAATGTGCTTTATTACATGGATGTATCTATGAAGTTACAATCCCAACAATACATGATACCCATTATCCTTTACCAACAATAGTTGATTGGGCATTATCAATTGATAAAAAAAGATCTAATAACAATGGTATTGTTGTTGGATCTTTACAAGGTATTTTCCCTGATGATAAATCACAAACAGATACTTTTGAATTATTAGATGCAATATTAGAATTAGATCCAGAGAAAAGAATTGATGCCAAATCAGCATTAAAAATGAGTTTTTTTAATACAGGAAGGGTTAATTCAAGTGAAGATGAAGATGAAACTATTGATGAAATTATAATAAGTTCCTAATTTCATTATTAATTCCTTTGTATCCATATTTGGTCATGATTTTTTACAACAAATTGCATTTATTTTTGATTTCATTATTATTTTGTTTAAAAGTACCATGTCACCTTAAAAGTTTATATCATTAGTAAATTCTAGTAATTATATGTAGCAGTTGTTCATAACTTCATATCACTAGCTATATATTTAATTAACTACTCTATTATTATATGTCATATTTTGTTTTGGCGAGAAGGTATTATGAGAACATCCAACATCCAACACCCACCCACCAGCAATCCTGCATTACCTAGCATATATTTTATTTTGGTCAACCTTTACACTCAACACCAAATATTTTTACCTTTTAAATACTATGGAAAATCATTCGAACCCAAAATTAATATGAATCCTGAGTATTTTGATGTTTTTTCTAGTCCAGTACAGGGAGTAACAATGTCTAATAAGAATATTGATGAGCAAGTCAAAAATATGGAGAGAAACCCTGATAGCAATGAGAACGAATATTCTACAAATGAAAGTTTTAAATTTAACAAAGGAACTGATACAGTTCAAGATGATCAAATTCATAATAATTCCCCCCAAAATACGGAAGAATCAAGACGATATAATGATATTAATTTTGATAAGGAGGCTTCAAATGAAGATAGTGATACTCCAGATATTTCAGAACATCTGACAACCGAAACAGAAAAAGTTTCTAGTTCTATACCATTTAGTGATAATATCAGAACAGAACAGGGGGCAAATAGTTCAAATGAAGTTGACTGGTCTGAAGTTAATGTGGTAGAAATTTCGGATTATGACGTCTCAGATGATGGAGACATATTCACAGAAGATGACGATGAAGATGAAAAGGCAAATGATGATGATTACGACAATAGTGATATTGAAATTACGAATATTAGGGAAGTTTCTACCGACCCCGAACTCCCTCACAGCGAATATTACAAAAACACCAAAAGCAACACATCCAATGAAAATGGCGATGATAATGAAATCAGCGATAAAGATGAAGGAGAAGTCGACGAAAATGTAAATTACAAAACAACTGAGAGTAACACCGATAATAATAGTGATGAAGGTGAAACGTCACCATGGTTGAATGACTGGCATGATATGTTCCATAATGAGCCGAGAAATTTAAGAAACTTTAAGTTTTCATTTCCAGAAGATGAAAAGGAAAATAGATCATCAAACGAAGATAATAAATTTGATGATTCAGCTGATGAGTCTGATTCTCCTTTTACTTCAATCGATGACCAAAGTGACATAGAAATTGTTGATAAAGATGAGTTTGAAAAGGCTACTAAAGATAAAAAACGTTCATCAAATGAAGAAGAAATTATAAATGATGACGAACAACGGAAAAAGAAACCCAAATATAATGAACGTCTTTTCAAAAAGCAAAAAAATGGTAAAAAGAATACTACAAATTCAACTTCTTCAAGTAAAGGTAATTCATATTTCTCTACTTTTTGCTCCCGCCCTTTTCCATCAAGTTATTATGGGGAAAATACTTTTGGTTTTAAAAGCAATGATTCTGATTTTACTACTAATGTGGATGGGAGTGATATCTGGGACAATCCCATATTATCTTCTGAAAGTATTTTTGGCGGCTACAGACGAGATCAAAATGGAGATCACAGAAAAGTAGATCCAATAATTGATAATGCTTGTAACAATACTAAAGATGATGTTCCCGATAAATCTACACGACCACCGAATTATGGCTCATGGTCTTTTGTTTGGGAGAATTATAATAAAAGTAAAGACCACAAAGGAAACGATCAAACAGAAGAAAAAGCGAAGCAAAAGTCGGAAAAGGAAAAAAAGGAACGACAAGAATGGCAAGAAAAGGAAAAGAAGGAACGACAAGAATGGCAAGAAAAGGAAAAAAAGAAACTAGATGAACGGTGGAAGAAGCGCAGAGAAAGAGAACGAGAGCGATTAGAAAAGGAAGAAGAATATCGAACAAGAAAACAAAATAGATACAGGACATCGCAAAGCAGCTACGAAAAGCTCTGGGAAAGTTACAGAGAGAATTTTCGCCAAGCTAAAGAGAAATGGAATCAAGCTAGGTTTTCATACACATATAGCTCTCATAAAGAACCACAGACGCCCAAATATGGGTACGAAAACTTTTATCAGAAATCATCTCGTCCCACTTCTAATTTTAAGAGAACTAGTACTGCTAGTGATCAAATGTTTTACAAATATTATGCTAATATATTTGCCCAGCAGCCTCCTCCTTCCCCTCCGCCACCCCCTATTACTCCACATTCTTATATAGAGTATGAGAAGAAATGGCAACAACTTCAAAATAATTCACCAATTAAAACAGTAAATGATGTTCCATGGCCTGTTAAGACTTCCAATTACAAAGATTTGAACCAAGGATCTATACTTGTCTTTCTAGGAACAGATAATTCTATACTTAAGAAAGAACGAGTAAGGTGGCACCCCGATAAAGCTCTCCGAAAGTTAGGGATAAGTCATGAAATCATTAAAAAATTTACCAATAATAACTCGGACTCTGTTAAAGAGGGGAAAGCTGCCGAAAAAGATATCAATAACCTTGATCATACAGATACAGAAATGAAACTTATTGTTGAAGGTGTTACAAAAACATTTCAGATTATTAACTCATTATGGGAGATGTATAATAAGTGATGCATTTACATTCTATTTGGTAGATGGCCTGCCGTACGACTCTATTGTTGAGTATATTATTTCAACCTGTCCTAAATACTGTATCTTCGAATTCTATTTAGAAATTATTTTCGACCTGTAATTGATTGGGAAATCTCTTTTTTACATTATGAATATTTTGTGTAATTTTTATAACTAGTTAGTGTATATATAATCATGAAATCATTAATATATTGGATATTAAACATGTTCAGATGTGAAAACAGTTACATATAAAAATTAACCTATTGAATTATAATGTAAGAAATGATCTTAGTCACAGGTGGCTATTTCATTTTGTATTTTAAAGAAAATACTCAGTGACTCTACGGTACTTTATAGATATATGTTGGTTACTATGGTGACTCCCATCTCTTTATAATGCATATGAGCTTTTCCCAACAACTTTTTCAGATCCAGCACAACGTTAACCATCCTGTTGAGGCGGTGTGTCAAATATGGACGTTTCATCCCACATCCATAAGAATAAATACCTATTTAGGTAATTAGAGACTCGAAGGTTCAATCTTTGATTTCTTAATTAACCATAATGAACACGACAATAAATGACAGTTCTGCAGATGTATGCAAAATTGCAAACAAACAAATGGCAAATAAAATCAATTTAGGTATTTTCCCCACCTTATTCAATGAATTTCCACATACAGTAATTCTTCTAAAATGCATTTCCAGTGTTGGTCAGAAAGTAAACTACCCCGGTATAAGTTTGTGAGTATCCCAGCTACTAAGCTTAACACGTCAAAGTAAATATTAATAGCTGGAAAATTAAAGAAGATGGTAATATATATCACGACTTTAGGAAATCAGCTACATCAAAATATTCCTAGTTATAATAATGCTTCGGGGTTTGAACTAATAAACATGGTATTATATATAAAACAGAAGTGCTTTATCAATGAGACCAGACCAATTTGGCTCACTGTGATTAATTTGTTAATATTAGAAGTCGGGCTTTCCAGTATTGATCTAGATTTACCACCACAGATTCCAGCATTCGAGATCAAAACATCAATTCCATTAAACATGGAAATTTTATTAGGTAAACTGGCAATATTGTCCTCGCTTGAAACATCGAGTTTGACGATTATAGTATTAGGATGTTTTTTGGACTATTCTGGTAACTCTGTAGATTTATCTGGATTTCTTGCAGAAGAAGTAACTAAATCATTAAAACTTAAAGGTTATTGTTTAACGAAAGAAACCTCAATTCCTCTATATCCACCAGAGATAAAATAAAGTGTAGTAATTTTCAGAATTGGAATAAGTAGAGTGAGATGTCAGGGTAAATTTCAATTAATATTTAATATTAATCAAATCAAGCTTACAGTTAAGAATGACATATGCGCATAGCTATTTTTAATTGTACTATAAGGTTATATTTCGAAGTTCAATGTAATAGGTGTATATTCTTGAATAATGTGGAGCTTTTTGATTTTAATTAAAATAATTGAGTTGGACTTAACGGATTAATTCCTAATTATAACCTAGAATTAGCGGATTAATTGTCAAACTGGAATTCGCGGAATACTACTGTAATAATAACCGTTAATTATATTTTCATTTTAATTGTTAAATAATCTATTTATATGTATTCCAAACATAACACTAATATATAGAATATAGATCTAGCTATATCTATAATTTATAGAATATATAATTCTATTTTATACTTATTAGTTTACGTTAAGGCTCTATATTCATATATGCACCTTTTCCTCCTTTCACACTATTCACAGGGAATATATGCAGTGCTATGTGGTATTTTTAACACATAAATACCTCTTTGGGTAATACAACACACACTAAAACCAGGTTTCGAGTTAGATACCAGCTATTATATATATAAATATGTATTTGGAAACAATTCTGAATCAGTATTAGGTTATTAAATTAATAAATAAGCTGAAATTTACGCTGCATACTATTTTTTTCTGAAATTTGGGCACATTATGCATACAACTGTGCAGATTACTATATACGGAAGGTACTAAGAAGGTGGCATTAAGACTAGCAGATGAAGGTAAAGTCGATCTTATTGATGTATCAGCATTGGGAAATAGTCCAGATCAGAAACTTCCAGTTGTTAAGAAGGCAGCATATCAAGCACCTTATTCATTCGCTATTAAAGAAGTTGTTGGGGATAAGTTGCTTGTTTCGGCAGTTGGAAGTATTAATGATCCTAAGTTGGCAGAATCATAACTTCAAGATGGACTTGATTTAATATTGGTTGGTCAATTCTTCTTAAGAAATCTAGGATTGGTTTGGACTTGGTCTGATGAGTTAGGTATTAGACTTCATCAAGCTAATCAATATTCATGGGTATTATATGGCAGAAAGGGTAAAACATTACCTGACTCAAATGCCTTATATGGTAGAAAGGGTAGAGAATTACCTGACTTCAATGCCTTGGAATTATTTTAGATGCCGCTAAATAAATACTTAGGATTATATACTTTACAACTAATATAATCTTAACAAATATTATTTCAAGACAACATTTTATTGCAGCTATGTGTCGAGCAGTATAGGTATAATCATCTTATTAATATTAAAATGTCAGCTAGTAAGAAACAATCAGAAGTACTAAATATGAATTATATAACAAGATAGTTAAAGAACTAAACATGAAAGCCTAAAAAATTGAGGAATTGAAGAACTTATAGTTATAAGAGCTACTTTGTAGACTAAATATTAGGCCACTGAAGGCACTAATTTTCGACATTGTCATAAATAATTATCGCCCACAATATGCCCTAAACATTCAACCATTTTTAAACTAAATAATCGGCCAGATGATACACTACTGCCATTCTGATTACAAGTTTCCAACCATGATTCGTAAACTTCTTTTACAAAATCGGTGGATATACATTTTCCAGGTCAATTATCATATAAAATGAAAATTTCCTCAATTTTTTTTAGTTACTCCAACCTCTTTTTCGCCTACCCAGACCTCTCAGAACTTTGATGATATCATAGGGGGATTAAAAGGGTGAATTAAAATTGTTGCAAAGCCCGATCGAATCGTTCTAAGAGTTACTGCTTCAGATCTTATCTTCTGGTATATTATAATTGAATTGATTTTTCGAGATCGCGGTGGTTGGTGTGGTTTGGGCAGGCGAAAAAGAGGTAGAAGTAACTGAAAATATCAAGGAAAAATTCATTTTATATGAGGTTTCACCTGAACGACGTAAATACACCGATTTTGTAAAAGAAGTTTACGAAGCGTGGTTGAAAAAATTGAAAACATATGAGATATTTGATGATGATTTATGCTCTTAGAGTTTTGGAAACTTTCTTAGCTCGAATTTCCACCACAGTGCTTGAAGATCCCCTACAAATTATTTGAAGTGAAATTCAGACTTCCAAGAGGGGAAATGCACTAATTACACACATTTCTCCGAAGATAAGAAAGAGAAATGTGTATCGTAAGCTTGGAGTTAGTGAGCCCAATACGCCACACCGTAGAAAAGCGCCCACCACAACAAGATTTATAAAAAAAAATATCGAACATATATTTTAGTCTCTTGTGTAAGGTTATTTCAAATGTAAGAATTATGAAAATTATGAGATTAAGTAGATATTATTAATTTTAATAACTTATATTTGTTTCTGTTTTTGCAATTCGTGGTTAAATTGTAGTAATTTTGGATAGCCTTTTTTTTTTCCTTACGTATAAGTAACTCACATTTAATTTTTTTTATTCATGAATTTGGAATCAACTATAGCTAACAATTTATAAGTATCCAATCTCCAATATTTGATAATAGTTTTTCCACTTCTTTTTTTGGAAGTTGTAGCTCTGTACAAATTGCGTCAAAATTTTTCATCTGCTTGCTCATTTTTAGAGCTTTTATTTCCAATTTCCTTCTCTTTTCGTCTTCTTCGGGTGTCGTATTAGTTGAACCATCATAATGAGAAGAGCTGGGTGACTGTGAAAACTTCACCGTACTTGACTTGGAATATTTACTTTTCCCACTAGTTGTTGTTACTATATTGGACGCGTAAGGAACTGTACCTAAAGTAAATGACCTTTGTAACATAGCTGGATGTGACTGGATTTTGAAACTATTTTCAGATCTACATATAGATTCTTCATCAGGCTCCTTGGTCGGACCTACCTTATTAGGAATCGTTTCAACTAGTGGATATGAGTGAACTCTATAGATGAGACCTTTAATAACACCAAAGGATAAGAACCGTCGAACATCAATATTTTCTAACTCCTTTTTATGCTCAATATACCATTCTTTCACAGTTAAGCTTTGGTGCAAAGATCTATAAAGGAAAAACAGAGTAACTTTAGAAGGAAGAGTTAACGTCCTTTTTATTGAAGATCCTGAGGTACCCGAAGCACCAGAATTATTTCCAGGTTGACTGGTAGATAAATGCGTTGGAGAGATGGAAACACCGCCTGAATGACTTAATGGATTTATCATAGAACTGCTTCGACGAGAATTTATCGATGTTATAGATTTCTTATCATCCTCTGTGGTTGAAGTTTTAGTAGGTAAATTAGCCAAAGGAGATGGAGCAACAACATAAGCTTGACATTCTTTAGCAATTTGATCATCATATAAGAATGCTCCAATATTACTCGTTGGAGCGTAAATGTTAGAAAACTGAAAAATATCTACAATTAAAATAGTACCATAGTGCACTAGATGTTGAATACACTGGCACGTTAGGTTATAATCCGTATCTGCTAGATCAGCTATCCGCCGTATACTGTTAATACCATTAATATATGGGACAATTTTTTCCATAGTAGGGTCCCAATTAACGTCAATCAAGGATTCTAACCGAACAGTTGATATGGGAACATGGAAAGGCTGTAGTTTTGGAGGAGGGGGGTATATTGGAAATAGTTTAATATCAATATTATTTGAACTATCAATCGGTATAAAACATTCTGAATAGTTATTTAAATCTTGAAAAACCTGTTGGATTATATTGCCGAGTGATAATAGTTTTGATTTTCCCAATTCTTCTTCTTTAACATATTGTTGCATCGATAAATATCGACTTTGTTCTTCCAAAGCAGTAAACATCTTACCAAGTCTCCGAATAGAAGATTCATATGCTCCACTATCGCTGGAATAAGGAAACACGAAACAAAAATTGAAGGTATAAGTATTTCTAGCGTATAAGGATGAATGAATGACGCAGGGATACCCACAGACTCTATAATTACCAATCTTAACAGTGATTAGCCTGTCACATAATTGAGGTTTGGGGATAATGTAGCTTTTTATTGAGTTGAAGTCAAATAGTGGTTCTGAAAGAGCAGATGAATCATTTGTAGAAGTAGGAACAATAGCCCCTTCTGGTACCTGATGAAGCACTTTCGGTCCCTCTGTAGGATGAAAGGTTGCAAAGAAAATGGCAGTGATTGGAACGAATCCATCAAAATCGGACATCTTATATTGTTTTATTGTTACATGAATATGTTATTAACTCTATCGTAGTCGTAGATATTATACCGGCCCGATAATTACCCGTATTAGTCGATCCATAAAACACTAAAAATTGCAATTATATTAATTATATAAAGTAAATGAAAAGATATATATAGACATGAACATTATTAGTTATAACTATAGTAGCAGAAATACATTTTTTTAAATTCATCAACACCATAAAAATACAAATGATTGGTATATTTGTAAATTCTTTTTCAGTTGTAGTTTCAATTTGTTGCTTTTCCTCAAGATTTTATGCAAATTTTTGATCCTTCGGAAAGACGTTTCAAATCAACACTTGACTGTACGCTTGGGGTTGGAGCTTTTGATCTATTATGTATCATATGACTTTTAACCAAATGTCCAGCAGCTAAGGCTGAACATAAAGATAATTCAGCAGCTAAAACACCACAAGCAACAATACGTGCTAGTTGTCTTGCATTATCACCAGGATTTGTAGGATGTGGACCTTTAACCCCAAGTAATTCGAGCATTGATGCTTGAGGATCTAAAATAGTTCCTCCACCAATTGTTCCAACTTCAATGCACGGCATTGAAACTGAAATTTGAAGATTTCCGTCAATATTTTTCATTAATGTTATACAATTCGAACTTTCAACATTTTGAGCAGGATCTTGACCTGTTGCAAGAAAAATAGCAGTTACTATATTAGCAGCATGAGCATTAAATCCTCCAACACTACCAGCCATTGCACTTCCAACAAGATTTTTACTAACATTTAATTCAACAAGTGCATCGACATCACTTTTAAGTACTTTTTTAACAACATCACCAGGAATAGTTGCTTCTGCGACAACGCTTTTGCCACGCCCTTCAATCCAATTAATAGCGGCCGGTTTTTTATCAGTACAGTAATTACCAGAGAGTGAAATAACTTCCATATCTTCAAATCCACATTCTTCTTTTAAATATTTTAGGGAGTATTCAACACCCTTTGAAATCATATTCATACCCATCGCATCACCAGTAGTTGTTCTAAATCGAATGAAAAGTAACGTTCCAGCTAAAGCTGTTGTTATATGTTGTAATCTTGCAAATCTGGATGTTGAGTTAAAGGCCTTTTTAATTGTTTTTTGGCCTTCTTCAGAATCAATCCATATTTTGGCGGCACCAGCTCTTTTCAATGAAGTAAACGAGACACATGGACCTCTAGTCATACCGTCCTGGGTAAGCACAGTAGTAGCACCACCACCCGCATTGATTGCCTTACAACCTCGCATAGTAGAAGCAACAAGACATCCTTCAGTTGTAGCCATTGGTATATGGAAAGGTTTATCATCAATTATTAAAGGACCTGCAATTCCAACTGGTAAGGGCATATAACCAATAACATTTTCACAGCAAGCTCCAAGAACTCTATCAAAATCATAATGTTGATATGGTAATTTTTCGCTCGTTAATACATCAGCCTTTGCAATTTTTGCAATTGCAAGTCTGCGGACCGCGACTGCTCTTGTTGTATCCGATAATTGTTTTTCAAGCGCATAAAGTGGAACATTACCATTTGTAACTAATCTAACCACTTCTTGATTCTCTAATTGTTTTAGCTTGCCTGATTTAAAAATTGAAATTAATTCTTCAATGGTTCTTTCTTGTTCAGACGCTGGTAATGGAACCTCTTCTGCTTCTTCTTCTTGCTCCTGTTCAATATAAAATTTTTGTGAGGTTTCTTGAATAGTAACTTTTTTGGGGTTAGGAGCAACAATCTGAGATCCAGTAGCTCTCAAAAAATAAGCATTAACGGCAATACTAATACCAAAGAAAATAAGAATAATCTTACTCAAATATCTGTCGGTTATTGCTTTATTGATTTTTTCACCAGTGATAAATAGTAAATCTTCAAAAAGGGCGGCAAACCGAGGGTATTGATAAATTCTAGTTGGATGGAAAGTAATTAAAACCCCAGATTTATCATTTTCAGTGTTAATTAAACCAGCTAAGGATAGTTTCTCAACAATTAAAGGTTTTGCCAAAGATACTGAATCTTCTAATATTGAATTATCAAAAGTAGAGAGTTTAAACGGTAATAATTTAACACCATAAATATTAAAAGTTATAAAACCAATTAATGATAAAATTTTAAAAGCATTAATTCTTAAATTTCTATATTTTGGTTGTATACCAAATAAATAACCTTTTGTTCTTTCTGGATTTTCCAAATTTTTCTTATTACTATTTGGTAGATTTATAAGACCTTCTTCTGCAAGGGTAGCTTTAATTGTTAAGTCCCTTTTAACTCTATTTATTTGAATTTTAACAGCCAAAATAGCAGAATAAAAAGAAAATAGTAACAAACAGTCATAAACTAACGTTACAGCAGCAAATAATGAAAACTGAGAAACATTTGGTAATCCACTAAGAGAAACGACTAATAATGCAACAATTTCAATAATATAATTTTTAATTATTGAAGTGCCAACAGTTGTAACAGCATCAATGATAACCGAGGCAATATTATTTTTCTCTTCATTTTCAATAGTTGTTGTATTTTTCAAAGAATTTAAAACATGAGTTGTGAAATTTATTTTATCTCTGAAACCAATAGAGACGACTAAAAATGGTAAACCTTCAGACATACTTTTCAAAGAAACGTCGATATTAAATAAATTAATAGTGAACAAAGCCAATAAGAAGGATAGTATTGAAGACATCAAAATGGATAAAGCCAGCCAAAACCTGGAGCCGACATTTCTCATGGAGACAAACAAAGAGGTAAAAGTGACATACATGGCCAAATAAGATAAACCAATAAGGCACACATCAAAAGTTTCAGCAGCGTTAACAGCAGAAACAAGTCTTTTGAAACTAAAGCTGATCCATTCAACCCAGCTGAAAGATTTTCTTAAAGGACGTAATCTCCAGGAAGAAGAAGATTCTTTGGTGATCTGAGAGATCTTCTCGTGTACCCGATCAACCTCACCGTTAGGTACCAAAAAAAAGACAGAAGAATCGCCTTGAGGGTATAAAACATTAGCATCTGAAAAGGAAGGGATCTCGTCACCATCCAAAAAGCGGTAACTGAGCAGATCGTATGCCGAAGAGATCTGATTCAGATGAGAAGGAGGTTTGGACCATGTTGCGTTGTCTGATAAGTAATATGCGACTTCCGAGACCGATTCCGTGGCCGGTATATAAATGTCGAGAATGGAAAGGTAAGCAGCCGAGGCCAGAACTGATATGGTGATCATGATCCGAATAGGATTGTTGGCCGAAGTACTAGCCAGCTGCGCAAAAATCAACGCGATCTGCCTAAACATATTTTTGGTCGTGTCTTTTTCCAGTTTTCTTTGAAGTTTGGGATTTTAAATTTTAAAGGAGATCTAAATTTTGTTGGAATCAATATAATATTCAATTTGCTGACTAAGAATTACATAAGCTAGTTTAGTTCTCGCCTCGTTTCCGCAGATTTCGCACGTGATACAGAGGATAGAGGTCTTCTCGCGACTCGATTGGAATCGAAGACCCGTTAAGATCAGCCTCCAAACTATTAGAGGTGGACACAAGGTGTTGTCCTACCACTTTGAATGTTTGTACAAGTGTGTTAGGATTATCAACCGAAACAAACAGAGTCCCCAATCCCCCAGTGGAAACAGAAACCACTTTTCCTGCAGTTTCAATGGTTTCTAAGTACTCCAACCGTTCTGATTCATACCTAAAAATCAGTAATGCCCTCGTCCTAAATGAAGATGTTAGTTAAGTCATATTACCATTCCAAACGGGTTTCAAAATACTCACGCTTCTACAACAACAACAATCAATTGAGATTCCTCGATTGTAACAATATCAGAAACACTAATCTCATGTAACTCTTTCCCTTCTCTTTGATACCTTTCTGGCGTCACATGATATTCATCTAGATAGTCTTTAATATACTCTCGAATATTAACTTTTTGTAGCAATTGATCTTCTCCGTCTTGAGTCCAATCCCAAACTGCTATGAAATCGTCTCCTCCACCGCTAATTAACCTGTTGGGTTTCCAATTTGGAATCACGATAGCAGAAACAAATTCTTTATGCCCAAATAGCATACGCTCGATAACAAATGCTTGAGGGTATCGAGAAACCCGAATATGCTCATCTCTATCTGCTGTAATGACATATTCCTTTCCTTTATATTTTTTGACAATAACTTTAGAAAGCATAGATACATGTCCTAATATCGGTTCTAGAACTTTGGCGTCTATAACATTTTTATCTGTTAATGAAATTGAAAAAACATCTCCAAATTTATCTCCAATAACAACATCTTTCCCATCATTTGCAAATGAAAGTGTACATGGCCTCTTTTGAAACTGTTGCCTTTTAATTAAATTCAGATTTACAATGGTTGATGAAGTTGATTTTTCAATCGATATTTGAAATATAAGTGCTGCTTTATCCTCATCAGTAGTCGCAATTAAATAATTACCACAATCTGATAATCGAAGAACTCGAATATGATTCAAAACTGGGGGAGCACCAGGTCCTGGTTTATTCTTCTTTTTCTTTTTCTTTGATTCATTTTCATTTAAATCACTCATATTAGATTCATCAAGTTTGACTTTTTTATTAGGTCTTGATTCAACTTCTTCTTCTTCTTCACCTTTTTTGACTTCTTTTATTTTTGATTTATGTTTTTCGGAGCCATCTTTCCATCCTCCAACTTTCTTACCATTTATATCAAACACTTGTATTTCTGAGAGTATAGAAGCATATAAAAAAGTTTCAGTCTTATCAATTGCAATTAATTGAAATGGGTGTTTCAGTATACTCATTATTTGTTCTTTCCCTTTTTCAAGATTAATTAAACAGTTTACATTGAATAAATTTGAAAATTTGAAAAATCGTGTCACATGATGAAAAATCGTTTCTATTACCCTGACTTGTAATAATTATTAATTAATGAATCATTGTTGATTCCATTTTCATATATTATAATTAGTGGTTCAATTCAGTTAACGTTGCGTGTTTGAAAGTAACTCAACTCAATCGAGTTGAATCGATATCACAAGCTATTTAATTAATACTTTTAGTTGCAAGGATTTCGGTATCGAACAACAGTTTGAACTGAACAAAACGATGAGTACACGTCGAGGTTCTCACAAATTCACAATATAAGTTATTATTCAATTATAAAACCGTATCCTTACATTTATGAAACGATATCGATTACATCATTTAATATTTGTAATGATGATCCAACTCTAGATTTGAAAGCCTATCGAACTTATAGTTATGTATGTATAACAGTATATATGTAAAGTGAAAAGTTGCTTTAAATTTATATCATTGAGTATTCAAAAGGAAAAAAATATATATATCTTAAACATTATATAAAACTTGTATAGAAAAACAATACCAAAAAGAAATGAACAAGACAAAAAAAAAAAAAAAAGATGTGTATAAAGGCCTATATATCCTTTAAAACTTTTGTTATAATGACTTAATTTTAAAAATCTCCTTCAACTAATCGATAAATAATATACATATAAACTGGTACAATAACATTATCATTCATACTACTAGTAGCTTCTAATAATGCTGTTGCAATGGCAGAAATCAAGACAGCAGAAAAAATAAAGGTTCCAGTAAATGCCCAAACAATACTAAATCCGACGATCGAACCAACTATAAAAGCTAAAGTACCTTCTATTGTTTTTGAAGAATTTGGCCACTTATTTTTCCCATATCTTCTACCAATAATCGAAGCAGCTGAGTCACCTAATCCAAGGCATATTATACCTGTTGCCGGTGCAGCTGAAAATGATGTAAGATCAGAATATAAATAAACAGGCAGTGAAACGCCTAACAAAAGAAAAATATGGGAAACAATAATATTTCCAACTGTATCTCTTTCATTAACAAATTTCTTTAACTCAGAATGAATAATAGGACCAAATGGCGGTAATGCAATAACACGTATAAATTCAACTAACAAGAATAAAACCAATGCAATTCCCATCGCTAACTGAACAAATTCACGACATTTATAAATACCAAATGGTATAAATAATAAAAAAACAGTAAAATGCCAAATTTTTCTTCTGAAATCTAATGGCCAATTAACTGATACTTTATTTATTAATGGAATTAATATACTTAGAGATATTAACCATATTGCTGTAATTTTTAGTCTTATTTCTGAATCATCTTTTAAAAACATATAATTAAACAACCAAACTAATGAATTTTGTTTCAAAACTAATGAGAGTAAACCAAGGGAAATTATCATCATTGAAATGAAAAATATAAGATAAACACCATAAGCATATTTTAATTTAGTATTATCTGAATCTGGTAATCTTTTATATAATGGTGTCCTTGTAATAGTAATTATTTTATTGATTAATGGTATTGAAGGAACAATTGAAATCGCAGAACCAAACAATAAAAATATAAAAATTATCATTACTTGTCTTGTAGAATTTAAAAGTAAATTCATTAAAAGTAATGAAAATAAAGATATTTCAATATTTGATAAACTATTTGATGTCGAAAAGTTTATAAATTTTTGTGATAAATGAAAAATTGGTGAATATAATAAATATACTGATTTTGATGAGTTGAAAAATACTAAAAGTGATGATAAAACAGATGGTAATGGTAAAAAATGTAAAGAAGTCAATAAATTTAATTCCAATCTATTATTAATTGAATTTGGAACCGATTTTAAATTTGTTAATGTTGATAATAAAAACGGAAAAATTAATAGATATAATAAATCCGGAAAAGAACATTTCTTCCTCTTTATTATCATAAGGGTCATACACGTTATAAACCATTTTTGAAATATTTGGCCCTGTTGATCTGAAGGATCAAGAATTTGATTTAATTTGCAATAGCAGACATAAATAAATGGAGCTAGTAGCAATACGCCCTCTATGGTGCTTCGCCGTAAAAATGAATGTGACTCGGGATACTTTTCATCAAAGTCTTCAATAATTCCGTCCTCATAAGTATCATTATTAGTACCATAATCCATTTTATTTGTCGATATATTAGTACCATACATTTGATTTATTTTTGTTGTTATTGTGTTTTTGTTTTTGTTTTGGGTTTGCTGTTCTTTAATGTGTAAAAAATTGACAGCGTTGGTTTTACAGCTATAAGTTGGTTTATAGGATGTCCAGTCGGTAAGTTCAGACTCCGATTCACTGATCATTCCACTATCATCCGAATCAATAAGGACAGTGCTATCGATGCTACAGCTATAATCTGTTTCTATTCCGTTGTCGTCGTCGTCGTCGTCAGAATAGTTTGTGAAGAAAGAAGAGTGTGTCTCAGGATGTAAGGAATCTAAACTTTGGAGGAAATCCAGTTGCAGCATATTTAAATTTTGATTTTTCTGCATAAGTCAAGAATACTTTTCTTTTCTCCTTCTTACTTTTATTTTGTATTTTTATTATGTATTTTTTATCAAGTAGATGAACGGTATCTTACTTTTTAAATGTTAAATTAATATAGTGCTAATTATTTTTTTCTTTCTGTGTTTGTAATCAGGGACGTTTTGGGCGTTTGTCTATTTAAAGTTCGAAGAAGCTTTCGTACAATCTGTCCAAACTTTTTTATACTTATAATTGAACAGATTTTGATGTTTTTAAGGGGATAAGAGATATATTCAAAGTTCAGAGATCTGGGGAAATTGGGAGTATATTTATACAGTGATTCTTAGATTAATATTAATATTCATGTAGGTCATTGATCTACTTTTTCAGACTCACATATAGTTTTTGTTATTTCAGATAATTGGTAACTATACATGCTAGGTAAAATATATAATAACTAGGTAGCAAGTCATGTTTATTAAATATATGGAATTGTAACACCAGCAACAACAAAGAAATAATCTAAGTTGAACCAGCGTTTTCTGTGTTCAGAGGTGATAAATAGGCGATGCAGCAGTCTTGTGACCTGGTCCAGTACCAGTCACAGTGTTGTTCTTTCTTCAAAATTTATAAATCGTTCACGACTTCTCTTTAAAGCCGAATGGTATTTAGCTACAGCAAGGGATTATCAGTGATTCGACAGAACGGCATAGTTATTGCATTAATTATTTTCAAAACGAAAGATTATCGTTCGGACATAAATGTCTATAATAGCTTATATAAGCTGTGATACTCATCCTTTCATCCTGCAAACACGCCAAGGTTCAGTACAACATTCACGTGTGTGGCCTCACGTGGAGAGTTGATTAAGCACAGTTTTTCCACAGAATTCGCCATATTAGAGAGATATTTTCGTCACCTTAGTGCGTGCGATTTCGATACTTTTTAATAATCAGTCTTAGGGGTGACGAACTCTTCGTCATTTGGTTTTCATATATTTCGCTATATCCTTGACCGAACATTTCGTCCCCATATTCGACATATGGAATTCTTCTATTATCTTAAGTTTGTTGTAGTAATTTATTGGATATCTATCCATATACCATAGATGAGCGGGTTGTTCATCAGCTGTAACAATATTGGCTAGTTTCAAACGGTTGCCACTAACTCTCCAGATCTGTGTACCACCTGGTGTGATGAGATCAAACGTATTGTTTTATACGACTTAACGATCAAAAACGAAGCGTCATAATATGGCTGAATTATTTCGTCAAGTTCTGAATTCCCGTGGTGAGAAAACAGACCAAATCTAGAGGTGTTTGTTTTTCCTTATCTGGAACTTCATTTTTGATATCTTTTGGCATGTTTTATTGTTGTACGTAATACTATCACGTGAGTAAGCGTTCTGAGGTTCACTAAAATTTCACAATTGCACGTGACCCAACGCTAGATTTACCGTTTATGGTATAAAATACCGTAGGATTTCTCCTCCTTCAATTGACTTGAAGGAGGATTAATTCGTGGGTCCCACAACTTAAGTTACAAGACTTTTATATATTATAAATTATTAATTATTTGAAGATCTGCTGGAATCTTGATTTTGTGTTCATATTTCACAATCGCACGATTGCACGGCCTTGACATATATAAAGCTTATTTAGTCCCAACGTTATACCATAAATCAATATAGCAGTAGAAATACAGAGCTTATCTCATATCTCCTATTTCCTTGCGTTACATACGGAATACACTTAAACTTGCAAAGTAATGGTCAATAGATTTGCATAAAGAAGATTAAGACACATGGTTTTTGATATACATTACTAATACATTGTTATTGAAAAATATTTATCTGCAATTGGAATTGCTTATAAATCCTCTTCTTTCTAATCTTAAATTTTAAACCTCTTTTATTTTTCTCCCTTATCACACTTTCCTTTAAAGCAATCTAACTAATTCTCTATTTCTAGTGGTAGTTCTGGTTTGTCCTATCCTGCCTCTGATTTTGATTTTGATTTTAAAGTTAAAGAAAAAAGAAAAAGTAGTTGTTGTGTGAATCATCTTAATCTTAACTTCATTTGTTTTTTGAAGACTTCTTTTCTTCGCATTCCTATATCTCAAATCACAGACCCTTTTTACTTTTATTCTCTCATACTTCCACTTTAAAAAGGAGCATAAGATATTCATTCATCATGGGTTTACTGTAAGTCTCTCATTGTTCTTAAACGCACTATATCTTTTTTTTTTTTGTTCGAAATAATTTTTTCCAAAGCATAATTACTAATCGTTGAAATAGATCACTAGGAACACCTCTTCATTGGAACGAAGCAAAAACACATGCCGATCATGTCCGGTATCACGGTATTCTTCAGTTGATTAATATTTTCACCGATGCCGTTAGTCGTTCTAATGATCCTCCTCTATGGGGAGATGAGATTGAATATATGGTGGTTAAATTTGACCCACAATCAAATGTGGCCTATCTTTCCTTGAATCATGATGAATTAAATGATAAAATAAATAGCGAAGTTGGTCACCAGGAGAATGTTTCTTTCCATCCAGAATATGGTAGATTCATGCTTGAAGCAACTCCAAATAGCCCCTATGATAGTGCTGAACTTTCTGATTTTGCCTATGTTTTAATCAATATGACCAGAAGAAGAGAATTAGCGGTTGAGTTCATTGCTAGAGATTTTGAAAATACGATTCCAATGACAATCACTTCATACCCTTTATTAGGTACCCCTTCTCAATTCACTGTTCCTCATTTCCCTCCGACTGGCCCGGTATCACGGAGTTTGTTTATCCCTGATGAGCTTATAAATTTACATGTTAGATTTCCTACTCTAACTGCAAATATTAGACGTCGTCGAAAGGAGAAAGTTGCCATTAATGTTCCTATTTTCAAAGATGTGAACACTCCCTCTCCTTTCCACGATCCTCTTATTCCATGGGATAGAAACATATACCCTGAGGATTCAAATGCCAAGGACGGGGCCGCTCTAGATGACCATATTTATATGGACTCCATGGGTTTTGGTATGGGTTGCTGTTGTCTTCAGGTCACTATGCAATCAAAGGACATAAATGAAGCTCGTTATATGTATGATTCATTAGCTCCTCTAACCCCAATCTTACTTTCGTTGACGGCTGCTGCGCCGATATTTAGAGGTTATTTAGCCGAACAAGATGTTAGATGGAATGTTATTGCTGGTGCAGTTGATGATAGAACAAGAGAAGAGCGTGGTCTAGAGCCATTAAAAAATGATAAATATGTCATACCTAAGTCAAGATATGACTCTATAGATTCATACCTTGGTGATATCACGACAAATTTTGGTTCATCTGAAACCGGAAAATTTAATTACTTTAAAACGGAAAAATATAATGATAATGATCTCATTGTTGATGAAGCAATCAAACAACAGTTAATAAATGCCGGGTTTGATGAAACATTAGCTTCACATTTTGCACATCTTTTTATTCGTGATCCAATTGTTATTTTTACTGAATTATTAAATCTTGATGATACAAAATCTTCTGACCATCTTGAAAA
Source organism: Alloascoidea hylecoeti (assembly GCA_001600815.1). Lineage (NCBI taxonomy): Eukaryota > Fungi > Ascomycota > Alloascoideomycetes > Alloascoideales > Alloascoideaceae > Alloascoidea > Alloascoidea hylecoeti. The sequence continues at coordinate 564,280 of BCKZ01000007.1, forward strand.
TATACAATCTACAAATTGGCAAACTGTTAGATTTAAACCACCACCACCAAAATCAGTAAATGATCATGATATTGGTTGGAGGGTTGAATTTAGATCGATGGAAATTCAAATTTCAGATTTTGAAAATGCTGCTTTTGCATGTTTTATTGTTTTAATTTCAAGAGTTATTTTAAAACGAAAATTAAATTTATATATGCCAATTAGTAAAGTTGATGTTAATATGAAGACTGCCCATAAGGTTGATTCTGTTATAAAAGACAAGTTTCATTTTAGGAAGGATTTAGGTTATAAAATTACTGGTACTAATGGTTCAACAAATGATTCTGCAAATGGTTCTGCAAATGGTTCTGCAAATGGCCCTGCAAATGGTTCTGCAAATGGTTCTTCAAATGGTTCTGCAAATGGTTCTTCAAATGGTTCTGCAAATGGTTCTTCAAATGGTTCTGCAAATGGTACATTAAATGGGTTTGCAAATGGTACACTCAAAAAACCTACAACCAATGGTTATGCTAATGGTAGTGTCAATGGTAATGGCAGCACTGTTGATTCAGAAGTTGGTAGTTTTACTGTTAACGAAATTATCAACGGTTCATCTTCCTTCCAAGGTTTTATTCCATTAATTCGCGAGTACTTAGACACAGAATTCCCAGTAAATGAACATCATTCTCAAAATGATAACTCTTCTAGAACAGTTATTAATTCATACCTGAATCTAATTTCAAAAAGAGCTTCTGGCGAATTGCCAACAGCCGCAAGATGGATTAGAAATTTTGTAACTTCTCATCCTGGTTATAAAAAGGATAGTGTTGTGACTCCAGAGATTAATTATGATCTATTATCTGCAATAAAAAATATTGTTGGAGGTGGTAAGAATGGAAGAGTATATGCTGAGGAATTATTGGGAAGAAATTAATAAGCATATATAGTATGTACCCTTTAAGAAAGTTAAAAATAAATTTGGAAAAGAAGAGAATTCGGAATAAAGATATTAGAGAAACTCCCTTTTTACAAAACTTTATCTATTTCGCAACATTTATATTCTTATTGTGGAATATTTTTATACCAAAAAACTTGAAAATTAATATTATTAATTGGTTTTTTGTTTTATTTAAACTACTGTCTTTTTATTATTATTATCTCTTTGTTATATTGTTACTTGACACTAAATTGAACTAACAATTATTATTATTAGCACATTTATATATACTTTCCTTCAACGACATTTAATTTACTAGCTGCCATGTTTTTTATTCTTTAGAATTCATTCTTTAATACTTATCTCTCTTTTAATTGCGATATAACAGCTATTATAGAAGAGAAAATACTTACGCTAACTATGGTATATCAATATCAATTTTGTAATATTATAGTGTAGAAAGTATATCGCGTGTGGGATGAAATGAATCATTTGTTTTAGGTCCAATAAATAAGTTGTATTCAATGATGATGATTAAATTTTATTTTTCTATATTACATTCTCATCTTAAGATTTAACTAAATTAAAAGTAAACTAGAGGTAGAATAACCTCTATCAAATTGAGTTGGATCAATTATATTTTGTCTCTCACCACTTTCTTCCTTTGTTGTTCCTATCGCAAGCACTTTCCCATCTTCTACATTTTTCATCAATTATTCTGTGGTATTAAGTTTGGATGGTTGATTTTCCTTAATTAGTTGTAAAAATATAAATTTAATAAATGCATATTATTGTTGAAAGAACGTGCATCTGAGAATTGACCTATGGACATAATAAAAATTGAATACTCATTAAACCATCTCCATCTCTTCTTATTTGATTTCTTGTAGCTAATCTAACTGAGTTTTCTTATTAAATAGTGTGAATTTGTATGAACCTACAATGGTAGTTTCATTACTATCATTTCTTAAAGTAGGTAAATTTCCATTTTCATTTTCATTCTCATTATCATCTCCATCAGTATCTTCTAGGGAGTGAGTGTACCATAAATATTTCTAATATCGATTTAACATTGGGAAATACAATCTTAGAAGATCCCATTTCACCTTTTGATATCATCGCAAATCTACCATTTTGACCCTTTCATCATTATTTTTCCAATTGTGATTCCTTTTTTGTTGTTATTTAGCATAAATAATTATAGATTCCGTTTTAATTTCTTCCCACATAATATCACCTTTTAAAATGATTTCTAATATAATTTTGAAATATTTAATCCATTAAATGAATCAATTGCATCTAAATTATCAATATAAGTTTGAAATTTACATGTTTCTGTTATGATCTCATCTTGTATTGTTAATGTAGATAAGATAATCGAGCAATTGTTAAGCCTATTGTTTCAACAAATGAGTTCAAGTCAATCGAGAAAGAAACTGGACCTTGTGTGCTTTGAGATACAGGCTGATTAAAAGTGTAAGAAGAGAATAGCAGTCTTTCCAATACATGTAACCGGCTATTAAGCTTATAAAATCACATCAGTACCGCACGTGATGGACTAATTCGGCTGTATATGGGCATAGAAGCTGCTTAAGAGAACCTCGATCTGGATATTAATTTTGGTATTCTCACGGAATTATGATGAGTCCTAATAATAATTCAAAGCAGACAAATGAAAGTACAGTTGGAAACTCTTCATATAATCTTGAGTTCTTTCAATTGGAATCCATCAATATTAAAATTCACATCAGCGTTGCCTATTTAATTCTGGGATCTTCTGTGTTTTTGGCTTATAAGGTATACTCAAACTTCTTTTCTTTAGATTCCTCTAGAAGTATTAAGTCTACGGTTATACCTAGATCCAAAGGGTATATATCAAAGAAGATTTTTATAGAAAAATTGCAATTGTTGTTAGCAAAGTATATTTTATTATAATTATTATAACTTTGTGTCTCTAATTTGATCTAACTTCTTTTTTACCTATTATTTTATGATTCGGGTATTCCCTTCCTCGAGATGTTACAGAATATTCGCTATTTGGTACTTATCTTAACTCCAGAGGTATCACTTGACGAATTCAGATCTTTCTATCGCGTCCCAGATAAAATGAACTATTAGCTTATTTCCTGTGATCAGTTTTATCAAATTCCTCGGAATATAAAACGAGAAAAATTCAATTTGGTGTTTTTACCAAACGATTTTGATTATTTTAGATGGACGCCTGTTTCTATGAGAGGTAAGTTTATGAGTCTTGTTAAAATATTTACTTATATTCCAATTGATGTGATAACGCTGACTATTAAATCAAAACTAATTCAAATGTATATAACATAACTTATAGACTTTATTGAGGTTATCGTTCGTTTGGATTCTGACCCCAAAAGAGAGATTCTTTCTTTTATGCCAGAATAGTATTAAATAAACATCAGATCTATTCATTTCAGCGTTATAAATAGTTATATATACTTAAATTTATATAAAGTATTAGTGTAAGTTATATTGCCATTTTTTTATATAACAAACATTAAAACTATGATCAATATTAATTATCATTATAAATAATGTTTTTGGCTTGAGCTTACAATTGTAGTAGCTATAGCTATATAGTAGAATACCACAACTAGCAGAGTACATTCAGATATAACAAAGCTAAATTCCCCATATTCAATCAAGTGAGAAATAAATACTGGTTTAGTTCCCAGGCCTCACATGATAGAAAAATATTAAAACGCTGATTTCTCAAAAACTGTTCTATAGATCGTTGAAAAAATTATTAAAGGTTTTGACTAGAGGAATTTAAGAGTTGGGAAAAATCAGGAGAAAAGCAAAAAAGATGAAAAAAAGTTAAGTTTTCTGATTTATAATTAAGCAATGAGCCTAGGAAAAACACCATAGTATTATATAATATCATTTATTTATGTGGAGAAAATCTAGCAAAAACATATATACAAAGTCATTGTAAGTAAGATGATTATTAATTATAATTAATACACTACTGGTAATATTAAAGTCGCCAGCTTTTATGATTAACTTCAAAATTCAATCAATCAGCAGATAACCTTATAATTATATCCTTAGAATTATAACTTTTGTGTCTAGCTCTGATGATCGCTTTATTATATCCCCGGCCCCTCAATTGCGAAAGCTATTAATATTAATTCGTTTTGGACGTGATGTACCCCAACCGCAGAAGTTTCTATGGGCTGATTATATTGCACAATATTGTAATTGAAATTGATATTTTCTAGACGAGTAATACATATTACTCTGGAAATTTCTATGTTCTAAAATGGGTTCCAGATAAATTTAATGGTTGTATCATTGAACAATCATTCACACTTCACAGTAATTTCATAGCTATATATAGTCATTATTAATTCTGATTGACATCACTCATATGAAAAAATATAAGCTTAAGAAAAGTATCAATATTTCAAATTCAAATAAGTTATATATGAATCCTTTAAAGGGGTAAAAAGAAGGCCGGGTCAAGTCTAAAGTTGCAATGGACACCACTACAAAGACATCCCTATAGCTAATAATGTTAACCTTCCGAAAAGGCATGTATAGAGATAGTAGATACTTAATAATTACTTATAGACTGACTGAGAGTCATACTTGCCTTATAATATACGTAAATACGATATAAGTGTAGTCAGTGGTCACACACCTTTAATTAATTACAATTTTGTATACCATATTATCCATGGCCGGGAAACAATAAGGACCATTTGTTTATAATTAATTTTATATTAAATGTTTAAATATATAAAAAAGTACAATAATGAATTAAATCGTAATTATTGCTTCCATCACCAATTCCGGACCCCGAAAAAAGGGTTTCTCGAAGGCACCTATATGTAGTTAGGGTTATCTTATCATCAGTGATATTTGCGGTCGATATAGATGTTATTGTTATATAAAACACAACCAAATGCAATAGATATAAAATCATAAACTAGCATAAGAAATTTAAAGGGATAATTTGAAATATTATAGAGATATCCATTATAATAAACTTTATATAGAAGTTAAGGTAAAAGGCATCGGATGGATCTCATGAAAAGACAGCATCGATATCATTCGCTTATAATGTATAAAATAATAACATAATTATTAATTACATATATAAAACTACATGCTCTGGCGGTATTTTTTGTGATTGCCTGCTGGTGTTTCGTATCTTAAGCTTCATCCTATATATTTCACCTCACAGCTTGCAATCAGTAAACTTTTGGTCTTGAGAGCCATGACGATAGAGTTTAGGTATGCTTCTTACAAAGGTTTACTTGGTACTTATCGAAAGATAAACAGATTTTAACCTGTTAATAATTATTGTTGACCTTTATTTTAGTCCTCCAGCTACAAAATTACCACAGTGTCAGGATCCATTCTTGCTTGACCCCCCATCTTTTTATCCAGGCCAGGTTACAATAAAACACTGGCAGTTAAGAAATCTTATTCATAACTCAACAGTTAATCCGAACAGTGTGATATACCCGACAAACAATATAATCCATTCTATCGATTTGAAAACAGCAAAAACATCATTAGTATGCGAGTATGGATTTGCTCCTAAATGTATAACAGAAACTGAAGGGTTCATTGCAGCTGGTGGTATTGTTGATACAACCTGCTCTTCAACGCCTCCAGATTTCTACCCAACCCTTGATGGAACAGATGGAAAGGGTCTTTTTTCGATTTATAACCAAAGAACAGATGATTTAGTTTCAGTAAAGCTTGGGGCGTTGATAAACAATTGTGTTTCATTATTTAGTACCGGATCAAACCATCTGAAGTCAATTGTTTGTAATAACGATAAAAATTTATATTTCTTGGATGTTCTTCCTTCTGGGATAATATTAGATCATAAAATTAAATGTTCAGTATCTCTAAATAATGCTGAATTATCACCGGACAGAAAGACATTAATATGTTCTGGTGATTCAAAGGGAATTTATGTATTTCATGATGATTTTAAAACTAATCATCCTGAAGATTATCAGATTGAAACAGATGCATCAGCTGGATTTTCTACTACGTTTCATCCATCTGGAGTGATGTTTGCTACTGCTTTCCAAAGTGGTAAGATTTTACTATATGATACTCGATACTTAAAAAACCCTTTAAAATCTTTAAAATCAACGAGATGTGAACAACAAAATGGATCTTTTAGAGCCGCTAAATTTATTCCAGGCCCAGAAGATTTCCTCGCATTTTCTGAACATTTAGGAAGGGTTCATATTGTTGATACCAGAAACTTTGATAATCATCAGGTTGTGCTATTCCCGACAAATTATGGAATGCCCGATGTTACACCAGTATTCCCAGGTACAGATAATGAACTGGGCCTTCCCCTAAATGATAAAGTTTACGATTATGAACCGGTTATTCAAAAGTTCGATGAAATTAAGAAGAATTTCAGAACTTCTATAAGCCAACCATTAATGTCACTTGAGCGACGTCGTTTATCAGCCAATATCAACACGGATACTCATGAAGTGTCATTGGGTCCTCACGGTACCTTAGTTTTTACCACGGATAATCGTCGAACATCCCATGACAATTTATCGCCAACTAGGAGAAATAGCTCTACTTCGAATAACTATAGATTATGGGTAGAACATTTAAATCAGTCACCTAGAGGGTCACTTTCTAGTGGTGATATACGACATGGTGGTTCTGATGAATCTTTACAAAATGTTAATTCAACTCCATCAATATCCGATAGAACATCTGATGCCTATGAATTCTCCAATGTCGATATTAGCGGTCTTTGTTGGTCTGGCTATGATGGAGGTTCTTTGATAATTGGTACTGATAAAGGTATCACGAGATGGAAAATTGACTCTTGGGCAAGACGTTGTTTTGGCAGTTGTGCCTACTTATGATGTTACTGTATAGGTAACGTTTCCAAAAAAAATATTAATTATTTGTTATACATATCTTCAATTTGTTAATAATTTGTTTATTTGTTTATTTGAGTATTTTTTCATTGGTCATTTGTCATTTGGTTTTTTGATAATGGAAGTTAATGATTAGTTTTATAACTACTTTTAGTTCTTTTGCATATATATATATATATATATTGATATATATTGATAGTAATACATTTCATCTTGCTCATTATTTATAATTATTCGGATGTGTAAATTCGGGAACAGGTGCAGAAAACTTTAGAATTATGCTAAAATTTGATTTCAAATTCTCTAACATACAATACAGGAATATATGATACAAAATTCAATTAAGTGTATTCAACGAGTGAATAATCCGAAATTGAGATGTATTCTACTCACGGGTCTAAATTTTTCGACACTATATTCTAAATCACAATCAAGATTTATGTGCAGAGATACCATTCCTCAAAGTCGACCTATAAGTACTCATTCCTATAGATTAAATCTTAATAATGATTCGACTTCCAATGACGAAAAACTTTCAAATATTCCAATGGAACTCAGAAGAGAAGCTTTGTCTAAAGAGTTGGAGTATTATAATGACCTAATTACAGAGTGTATGTCCTTACAGAAGAGGCCCGATGATACTGGTATTCAGATGTTATGGAAATCTATTTCAAAAATAATAAGACAATACGAAAAACTTAAATATGCAAAAGTTTTATCAAAGGCAAATGTCGCACATTTTGTTGAATGCTGTCACAGATTTGTAAGACTGAGACGGCAGGTACAAACCTTCAAAAAAATGAAACCGGATCCTGCAAATGATTTCACAGTTCCCATGATGGAATCCATTGGGAAAGTTGTATTATCTTTAGGTAAAGATCTAGCTGATGGAACGACTACCATCTCTCCATTTGGAGCTATGCACTTAATAACAATGATAGTTGAAATGAATCAATATCCACATGCTATTAAAATATGGGAAGATGTTATGGAAAGCGAAGGAGTTAATGTTGAAGCTTTTTCCTCTGAAAAGGTCCTAGGTGCTCTGATCAATGCCATGACGGCATCAGATGTACCTCTAAAAGAAATCGAACGCATTTATGACTACAGACAAGCTGATGATATTGGGATTGAGGCTGCCATGATCACAGCATATCTCAAAGCCGGTGAAGATTCAACAGCTCTTACAAAGTATGAAAATTTTATTAAATTATATCCAAAAGAAGAAAGTTATTTGTCGAGAGTACATTCATCCTTTGTTGCATATTCAAAAAGTGCACCTATTGCAGAGACATTTTTTAATGAAGCAACTTCACGAAAACTGCCTTATGAAGTTGTTCTCCGAGTCAATTTTGTTGCTCAATTTCTCCGTAATATATGGGTGGATACAAATGATTTTCCAAAAGTATTCGATTATTGGAAGAAATATTTAGTATATCTGGGGAAAACTAACTTAGGAATATTGAGTGCAATAAATAAAGCATTTATTGAAATTTATTTCCAGCGATATCCTTCCCAATCAGTCGAAGCTCTAGAATATCTAAAACAAATCATCAGATCATATCATGATATTCGCAAAACCACAGATGAACCCTTCGTTAATAACATTCTATCCCTTGCAACCATATGGAAAGATGCCGAAATCATCAATGCTTTGGCCGAATCCTATTCTATTTTCCACATACCTCGAACCGCTGTATCATATCGTATAATGCTGAACGCATTTGCATATATTCCTGTCACCGAAGAAAGAATATTAAATGAATGGAACAATCTTATTTGTTGCGTTGATGAAGATAGAACTAAAATCTTGACATGGCTAGATTTCTCGGCGCTAATACAGGCAACTTTGGCGAATCCAGCACTTGATGAATCCGGATCAAGAGCTAGATTATTTTTAAAATTATGGAAACTATATAATAACTATATCTCGGATGATAGGACTCGTTATAATCTTAGTGTGATGGCGATTCGTCACCAACCTAGTATTGAATATCATTTGACGCATGATTCTATTCTTGAAAAGTTGGATGTCAGTGATATTGAAGTTCCCCATCTTCACACTATGAAACGAAATTTATTATGATTATATGTATATAGATGTTCTCTAAAAAAGAACTTATATTTTCAGATACTGTCAATTTTATTTATATAACTTGTTAATAGAGACGGTGCTCATTACTTTTAATATCACATTTTTTAGCATTGGGTATAATATAGAAATTTAAATTATAATGTTCCCACATAACTTCAAACTTATTAATACCACCAATTTATTTCTTTTAAAATCAGCTATAAAGTATATTAAAAATGTCTCATGTTTTCTACCAAGGGAAAACTATAGATTTAAATGATAATGAATCAAGGGCAGATTATTTATTAGAGACAGAACTAGCAAAGGTCTTTGTGGACCACAAATCTGAAAGGATGAAAATTCATACGATCAATTTTGTAACTGATGACGATGGTTTTAAGCCAACACAAACAGCGATAATGATGAAAACTTTTTCTAGAAGAGATAATTCAATCGAAAATGGTTTAAATGATAATGATGCAAACATCGATATAAATAAAAACAATGAAACCCACATGAAAGCAAAATCTATAATCCCAATGTTTGTAAGAACACAAAAGCAAACAACTCTTCCTTATTGCTATAAAGAAAATATAAATGGTAAATCGGTTAATAATTCAAGGAGTAAAAGCTATAGATTGGAATTAATAAATCTGAATAATGAACCAACAAATGGAGTTCATTTGGAAGGGATCCACTCAAACACCACCCGCAACAAGTCAAATAATGCAAATACTTCATTATATACAGCTACAAAAGACCAGACTATTAAAAAAAGTGATAACTTTTCTAAGCATTGTTGTCACTTGTATTCAGAGACTGGACATATTTTGCAGCGGTACTGCGTTCAGCCCTTCAAATTGATCTATCACGGCATCTTTTCTAAATCTAACGAGAGCGATGGAGACCAATCAGACCAACCATTATTAAGATATAATTTAACAGTAAGAGTTACTGATCGTGATATTGAACGAACATCTATTAAATCACAAAATGTCCACCTTTCATCCTTACGTCGCTATAGATATCAATTGCAATTAAACCATATTCGAAATTTCCTGAGAGATACTACAGAAACTGTTATTTCGGTATTTCGAAGAGAAATTGTCATATCTAATATTAATATTAATATATTTGGCAAAAGATCTACTCAGGGTATTCCTAACGATAATGATTATGTTTGAAGTTGAGCTTGTGTTTTTTTTTCGCTATAAATTTATATTCCAATATAACTGTACCATAATAACTATAAATTTCTATTATGAATGTGTAATTTTTTCTTCCTTTTTTTATTCTCAAGATCTGAAAATATTCTAAATGAGTAATTAAAGATGCTGAACGCCCCGAAATATTGATGCTAATGTTTGAAATGATTATACCAAGTAGAACATTTTACGTGGTCTCCCTGAAGTTGGTTTCTTCTCCCACAAACTGGACATTCATAATGACCACCACTAGTTTTTTCAAGTGGTTCATCTAATACCAGATCGTCAATATTGATTCGTGGTATATGTAGTGCTCTTAATCTCACCGCCAGTCTATTCCATGACTCTATCACTTTTCTAGCCTGTCTATCTGCGTCGTGGCGATAACGTGTGTTAGAATATCTTCCCCAAATTATATTTTGTGCTACTTTTGATATATTTACCAGTGCCTGAATAAAGTTACGAGTTTTTATATTAGAAATAACCTTCTTTTTGAGTGTAAAAGATAATGGAACAAGCGAGGCTAATAATCCGTCGGCAGAAAGAAATATATCAGTATAGAAGAGTTTCAGAAGTTCCTCTGAACGAAGAACATGCATGGGTTTGGAGGTGGAGGCGGGTTGAGAGCCCATAGCCGGACCAAGCAAGGAATGACTATTCTGGGTTGGGATGGGATCTGAGCTTACAAAGTCACCAAAGTCATCAAATTCGGACATGTTGTCTAAAGATAAATGATAATATTAATAGTTAGGTGTGGTCTATATGTTAATGGAGGTGATGAATATTAATGTCGGTAGTAATGAGTACAACCGCATATTTAAACTTTTGCGATTGATCTTTTAAACTTAGCACCCCGACAAACATATCTTCAATGATAAGAAAAGCATATTGTAGATACAGGTATATGGGCATTTCTATAAAGGAAATATTTACTGAAGCATTTTCACAAAGCACTAGGCATGTGCTCCTTAAGAACCGTATAAGCCGTTCGACCGTTTCTTCGCAACCTTTCTCTATTATTTCACGATTTTTCACCGCAAATTCAACCACTTTCCAACGAAACATTGAAGATTTTGGAAGCAATAAAACCCCATTTCCAAAAAAGCAAAGTTTTGAGATTAGATCTTGTGGGTCGCTGAGTAGCCGAAGTTCCCCGCAGTATACTAGTATGTTTCTCTGTATATTCATGAGTCCCAATTGAAACTTTCTTCTAACTATTCTAGCCACCCCAAACCATAATCTTCATTCAATGATATGGGACAATAAATTGAATAACATTTTTATAATTAAAAAACCATTCATACCACATGTCAAAGATGCCCTCATTGAGTTTATTATGTAAGATCTACATTTTCCGAATATTTCATTTACCCCATACATAACTAACATCTATGCAGGCATGTTCGAGATAAATACCCCAAACTAAACATTATTGTTGAAGAAGATACAGCTACAGAACTTGAAAATGAATTTGAAACCCGGCAAACTTCCGACATGGAAAGTGAGGATATCAGAACAATTGTATATACTGGAAAGCCCGAACAAATTGCTAAAAAGACAGATTTAATGGTAACCTTTGGCGGAGATGGTACAATATTACATGCTACATCTTTATTTTCACAAGAGTCTGTACCACCAATCCTAAGTTTTTCTCTTGGGACTTTGGGGTTTTTATTACCTTATGATTTTCAAGAATATAAAACTGCTTTCTCTAATGTTGTAACATCAAGAGCAAGAGTCATGAATCGAATGCGATTGCAATGCCATGTATATCAAAAGGAACTTAAGGAATCAACCCATCAATCTTCACACACTGATCAATATCATCATGACGTAAATGAAATATTTGCACTTAATACATCTGATTCAGATGTGTTGAGTTCAACTAACGTAACACGAGCGTTATCGGAATTCGCAATGAATGATATTATATTACATAGAGGATCGCAACCCCATCTTACGACATTGGACATATATGTTGATGGTATGTTATTAACAAGAACAATTGGTGATGGAGTAGCCATTTCAACACCCACTGGGTCAACAGCATATTCTTTATCAGCTGGCGGATCAATTGTTCATCCATTAGTACCCTGTATATTATTAACACCAATTTGTCCTCGGTCACTAAGTTTCCGGCCGTTGATATTACCAGCCCGATCCAAAATAGATATTAAGGTAGCCCATTGTTCTAGAAATACGGGGGCTATTTTGAGCATCGATGGTGTTACTCAGGGAAAACTGACTACCGGGGATGAAATAAATGTGAATAGCGAAAGTAATATTGTTTCTAAAGCTAAAACGGCTAAAACCGTTGATGCAGACAATAGCGGTGGTATTTGGTGCGTTTCCAGATCCGATAATGATTGGACCGGGGGTATTAACGAACTTTTAGGCTTCAACTCATCATTTGGAACGAAGATGAAGCACAAAAACTCATGACCTGGATATATATATTTTTATTATATATTATTTTATTTATTTATTTCATTAACATTAATATGTGAGTATCATAGTATTGTATGCGGATGGGTGTTAAAAAAGAAGCGAAAAATGCCAACTCATGCTTACAACCTCTTTTCTTGTTGTACTCTAAAATGAGCCAAACGCAGACAAAAGAATCGGATAACCGTTTTAAAAGCTCCGCCACAACCACCAAAAGTATATCATCAGTTCATAAATCCACGATAAAACTGGTGATTTCAATTCTTGGTATTTATGCTTCTTTTTTAACTTGGGCTGTCCTACAAGAACGCATCACTGCTACCCCATATGGACCTGATAAGAAAATATTCAGAGAATCATTGATAATCAATACCATTCAATCTGTACTTGCCAGTGTTGTTTCTTCTATATATTTATTTTTTAAAAACAAATCAGCAAGAAAACAGCAAAAATTAGTACTTCCCGTTTTTTCGTCAAAAAACCTGGTGAAACAATATTTGATAATAGCAATAACTCAATCTATTGCATCACCACTTGGTTATTCATCTTTGAAACATGTTGAATACTTAGTATTTTTACTTGGAAAATCCTGTAAACTGTTACCTGTCATGGCAGTTCAAGTGCTATTTTATCGAAGAAGCTTCCCACCACATAAATATTTGGTCGCACTTGCTGTCACATTTGGTGTTTCACTATTTACAATTTTTGGTCATCAAACAAAAGCAACGAAGAACTTTTCTGGTGAAGAAGAAAAACAAGCATTACTCGGAGTATTACTTTTAAGTGCTAGTTTATTCCTTGATGGTGTGTATAGTTCAACACAAGATAATTTATTTAGATCAACACCTGGATTGACTGGCCCTCATCTAATGTGTGGTTTGAATATAACAACATCAATCTTAACATCATTATATCTGTTATCACCATTCACAAGTCAATTATCTACTGCAGTTCAATTCATATCAGAATATCCCGCGGTGTTATACGATATTATTTTATTTGGAATATGCGGTGCTTTTGGTCAATTATTTATCTTCTATACTCTAGAACACTTTGGATCACTGGTATTGGTTACTGTAACAGTTACCAGGAAAATGCTATCAATGCTATTAAGCGTTATTTGGTTCAATCATAAACTTGGATTGGGTCAATGGGTTGGAATTATCTGTGTGTTTGGCGGTGTTGGATCGGAGGCATATCTTAAATATAAACAACAGAAGAGTAAAACAGTGCCAGTAGAGCCAAAGATAAAAAAGGAGGAGTGAAGAATATATTTCATAAAATACGCTGTAACAATAGCTAATAATATTTTTTTTTTATAGATTTTTAGATTTTTAGATTTTTTTTTATTTTATTTTATAGACAAAACATACAAATTAGTTAGATAAAGTCGTAATTGTTAAGTATTTATCTGAAGAGCGATCTCACATTCATAAATGTTATCATGTCAAAGAAGAAGTAGCTTTCTTATAAAAGTTTTGCAGCTTTTAACTCATCGTCCAACTTTTCAGTAGCTCTAAGCTTTTCCAATTGTACTTCACCACCAATATGTTTACCTTTGAAGAAAATATTTGGAACGGTGTTTTGATTAGTAAGTTTCAAGAAAGCCTTTTGTAACTCGGGACCCTCATTTCCAGGCAAATGATCTAATTCAATCCATTTTGCTTTTTGTCGAACATTGTGTTCAGTAAATACTCTGTTTGCAAAGTGACAATCTGGACACCAAGATTTGGATATGACGAGGAAGTCATTATTATCGATAAGGTCCTGTGCTTGTTTAACGTAGTTGCTAGACATTCTGTGATGAAGATAGGATGAAATTGAGTTTCGGGAGAGGAGGAAAAAAAGGAGAGGAAAATTCTGTTTTAGGGATATAAGTTATATTTGTCTTTATGTTATGACGTGATTGATCATGGGTGTTCTTTTTTTGTTACATACTAAGACTTAACTACGTATATGCCATGTAAATGAATGTTCAGATTATAAATTAGATCTAGAATAATAGTGTTATAGGTTATTTTTTAATTGAGCTCAGCGACACTATATAAGAACAACAGTTAGAGTTTTGTTTTCAAACCTTCAGATTTATACTTACCACTCGATTTCTACTTTCAATCTTGGATCAGGGAATTGGACACTACAGAAACAAGTTAATGATCAGTCCTCATAACATCTGAAAACGTGTTGATGTGATCACTTACATGACACAACTTCTAGCTGGCTTTTGTGGGAAGTACTAAATAATGGTTAAAATTAATCAATATTATATCGTTAGACTGTGTATCACTTACTTGAGCATAGACCTTATTCATCTGAGCAGCAACGGCAGCATGATTGATGAAAACCAAAGTTTTAACGACCCTATTGAGATCGGACCCAGCCGCCTTGAGAACTTTCTGTAGATTCAAAATAGCTTGGGTAGTTTGATCCTCAACGGATTCGGAAAAAGTGCCATCTTCCTTTGAACCAACTGACCCGCTACTAAAAACAAGACCGTTGGAAACGTAAGCTGCATTAAGCGGGTAGTCGACATCTTGGCCTATTTGTTGGAAGGTAATTGGTTTTCCCATTGTTAATTGTAAATACTTATTGAATTGAAGTTTATTGAAGGGTTTTAATTGAGTTTTAAATTTGCAGTTAATTAGTCACCATTTCGCAAACCTTCAAATTTGTAATCTAAAGATCTACATATTAGAAGTAGACAATATTTCCCATTGAGACCCTAGCACGTGCCTCTTATATACGTACAACAATAAATCATCAATATTAATATGAAATTTTTATGAATACTAATTACTGTTATATTTATTGCTACATTTAGTGGAGCAACAACAACGGTTGACTGTTGTTGTGAAACAGCATACAGTTGCAATTGCAATATTGTATAATTATAAGCCTAAGGGGTATCGCGAGAACCATCATGACAGCTTGCATCGAGGAAATTGAATTTGCAAGCAAGAGTCGTTACCACGTGAATCTCCTTCCTCATTATATATAACATAAACTTTTCTATTTCCTTCGAACTCTCTATTAATGTCTCGTTCACTGCGGATAAAGCATTATACTCCTGAGAACGACGTCAAACGGTGTTGGATTTGTTTTGGAACTAGTGATGAACCGCCTCCACTCACCAGTAGGAATGGCCATGATTGGGTGAACCCTTGTCAGTGTTCATTGGTCGCACATCGTGTTTGTCTACTCGAGTGGATAAACGATATCGAAACTCGAAATTCTTCCCTTCCAAACATCGACGATGATAACAATATCAATATTACTCAAAGCAATTTACAACGATTTGTGGAACAGAAAGGTGACTCGAGTACAATTATTTATGGTGGGATTAAATGTCCACAATGTAAATCGCCTATCTACATTACTATATCGAGTAGTAAGATTCTTAATTTTAGAAGGAAAATGGAGTCAACCATGAAAGATGGAATTAAATTAAGCGCTATAATAACTGCGTTTGGTGGTACTGTTTCCTTAAGCTATTGGACCTTTTGTATTATTGGAATCAACATCATTAATAAGATGTGTCCTGAAGAAATGGCACATCGAATTTTAGGAGTCACTGAAAGCTTGCGAGTTTCAAATAGTAGCACAGCATCACAACTATCGTCTGATCGCAAGGTTGCCCAATTAGATGGTAAAACAATAGGCTTGTTGCCTGCCATTCCGTTCTATATGATGCTATTACGGAAGGGCATTGCATTTTCTCCAAATGAGTTATGTTTAGCTACTATCCCACTGTTACTTTATGAAAAATTAAGTGATATTCATCCTAAAATGATATGGAAAATTGGGGGTGTAAAACTAGCCTGTACATTAGTTCCATTTTTAAGAATATGTTATAATTTATGGTATGAAGGAGTGATTAACTATTTATACTATAGACTATCCGTACAGATTCGACCACATCTTAAGGATGATATGGAATGTCTAAATTCATTAGATGTTGACAGAAATGGAATACATGTTATTTTAAACCAAGAAATAAATGATAATGGTCACGAAGAAAATAGAACACAAGAACATAATGCAAATGATATTCATCATCGGCCCGAAGCAAACGAGCAACGGCTAGGAAATACTCTATTTTCTAAAATTTGGAGCATGTTTTCTGATAGTTTCAAATGGATGATTAGACAAGAAAAAATGCTGCAATGGGATTTCATCCCTAAGACTGGTTATTATTCAAGATTATTTCATCGTGATTATTCAGAAATATTTCAAAGGAAGAATATTTTACTTCAGTGGATTACAACATTAATTTGGCCATATGTAGGCTCTTTTGTTGGTTCCTTTCTAGTATCGAAATTAAAACTCCCTTCGTTTCTTCAAAATAGTAGATTCTTCCAACTATTTAAAAGAAGGTTGTTTTATATTCATGATAAAAATTATAAATTTGTTGGAAATATTATTGGATGTTGTGTTGTTGTGATGATAAAGGACTTGTTTAATCTCTACAGTGCTTATAAAAAAGTTAATCAAATTAAACAGAGGAAGATATTACAATACGGTTCAAAAGAGTGGAAGATTATCAATGAATTAGGAAGAAAATCAAATACAAGAACAATTCCTTCCCAAAGACCTGTAATTCAAGAAAACAGAAGAAATTTTCAAGTTGGATATATGAACGTTCATGTTGATTTTTAACTTTGCGATGAACATCTTAATTTTATATTTTTGCAATTTCTGGGTTAATTAAATAAGTAAAATCTTTCTAAAAGTTGGGGTATATGATATAATTGGGTTGTAGTTACTAATGAATGATAATCTCTAAAATTAACCCTGAATCTAATTCTAGAGATATTCATGAAGGATTCTGTAGACATTTAACATTCTATACGCGGTATGATTATGTATAACTTTATTCTGCGAAGCTTATACCGTATATTCATGAAATTTCACACACTAACAAATTAGAAATTTGGTAATTCCAGAATTATCCTTTGAGGTGAGGGCTGTTGATTGGGTTTCTATTTCAGAAGTGTCCACAATAACTCCACATCTTCACCTACTTTCTCTGGGCCTTTCTTAAGGTTGGGGGTTCATTATCCTTGTTTATTTACTGCGAGATTGTCGTCCGATTCCATTTTAGTGTCATTAAATAGATATTCATTCTCTGAAGTATCTTCAGCTTCGGAGTGTGAATCTGATAAATATTTTGAGAAGCTCTGATTCGTTATATCCATTGGTTTAAACATCCTCAACAGGAGGTGGAGGGTTGAAGCACGAATATTGTTTTTTTGGCTTCATTGAAGGGACTAAAGTAGCATGATGTTCAGTTGGTGGGAAGTTATCAGTGCCTGATATAAGTCGGGGGGTTCTGTTTCATTAAACTGTTACAAGCCTAGGATGGGCCCCATGGGGAACTTTTTCAAGTGACCAAAAAAAGAAAAAGATAATGACAACCCTGGGATTCGAACCCAGGCCTCCGAAGAGATCAGGACCTTAACCTGACGCCTTAGACCAACTCGGCCAGATTGCCCTTTTTGATTCGAACGGTAAATTTTAAATTTTAACTTTACAGGCCTGTCGGGGGGAAATCCTATGGTAGTGTAGAATACACAAAAATAAGAATAGAAAAAGAGTTTTTTATTTCACTATATATAGTAGAGATTTTCTCAGAATTTACATAGTTTCTAGTTATATAATTTAACTGGAAATTATATGAAAAGTTTAAAAAAAAATAAAGAGATATAATAATACAAGAATACAAGAAGAGAAACTGAAAGAGAAGTAAAAAAGAAGAAGGGGTTTTATACTCTTGGAGTGATTTCCTCAATTTAATAGTTTCTAGTTAGAAGGTTTAAATTATTAAGCTATTTTAATTGGAAATTATATGTAAAGTTGGGACGAACTCTTGCATTAGTACGAATAACAATTAAGCTACTACCTATAGCTAATACCTATTCAGTCGGTTTGCAAACATAGATAAAGAGAAAAATAAGTGCAATAAAATCAGAAGAGAGTGTTAAAGAGAAATTAAGAAGATCTAGAAGAAGAGACATAAATCCACTTTAACTCATTCTCATATCTATTTCCTTGATTAATGAATATTTTTGGTAATTATCTTTGTGTTAAGACTCATATGAAACATCATATATGTTCATAATATCCATTGTATGGGTAATACTAGTACTTGCTCTCTCTATTTGAAATTTCATTTTCTTAGTCTGATCCGGATAGTTTCTCATTAACTTTATAACATGTAATTAATATTAATTGGAAATTTATGAAAGGATATTTATCTATGTAACTAACTACCAATTGTCAATTATTACTCCTCGAGTTCGTATATACCTATAATACAAATATTTTGTTTCTTGTGATTCTTCGATTCGGCAGTAATTAATATAGTAATAGTAGCTGGTTGATTAATCCATTTGTCTCCGCCTTTAAAACTTTCCGGTGAAAATATAATATATTACTTCTTCTAACTCTTAATATACCATGTTATATATATGATTTTTTTAAACCAAGTGATCCGTTGTAAACACCCAAGTACCAGTAGCTGGCTCATAGCTCTCAAACTTTGCATCTGGCATATTATGCAACCTTTTCAAATGACTTTTATATCTAGGATGATTTATATTTGTAATAGGCTCACGAGAATCTCTCATTAAAGGATAACACTTTTCTAATGTAATTCGAGATTTGACATTAAGTTCCTTACCAGGAAGTGGCTTCGCTGAATCATCATTATAAGCAATACAAGAAGCCTTTGTAAAAGCAACTATTGTACCTGCGATATCTTCAATCGATGGAATAGTTGTTAAGTCAACCGGAACAAGGAATTCAACCATGCCATAACCTTTACGACCAACTTTGAAATTATGAACATTTTCAAGCTCTTTAAGAGGTAATGATTCGAGCTTTTGGGCGGTTGGAGACATCCAGTATCCATCTGTATCAGTAAAGTCTTCGTCCTTTAGTATAGTACGTTTATTTAAATGTTCAGGAGTATCTTCACCATGTCGTCTTTCATTTAACAGCTTGGGCATTGTAATCCCATTAGATGTTGTTCCAGGATTTCGTGGAGTAGATGTAATAGTTGGTGATTTGACTCCATTACTGTTACCATTAGCCAACTCAACCAATTTTTTATTTAAAGAGTTACGTTGTTCTGAACTGATACCAACCAATGTTTCTGTTTCATTTTTAGGAGTTGTCCTATCTGGAGTACCCAACAAATTACTAGCTCTATCCGGCGATTTCTGACGGTCTATTACTAGCTTCTTGATGTCTTTCCTTGGAGTAAATATTTCGGATGAAAGAATAGCATCATCAGTTTTGGAATTAAATAATGTTGCACTTATATCTGTAATTGATCTAGAGGAAGCAATACCATTACTGATACTGATATTGCTCTTACTTTGGGTTAAACGAGGTGAGAATAACGGTTTAGGAGAAAGTTTATACGCAGATATAAGATTGGATTTTTTCTTTTTTTGTTCTGGTAAAATAGGTGTTGCAATTGGACCAAGAGATTGTGATGCTGCAGGCCCATTTACAGTTGAAAATAATGGATTGCTTCCATATGGGTTTTGATCAATTGATGATACCATCTGTTGTTGTTGAAGTTGAACATTCCCTCCATTTACACCTCCTGAATTGAACAATGAATTGCCAAAAGAGGTGTTAGACCCATTATTGTTATTCCCAAATAATCCTCCACTAGATGTGGGATTCGAATTTTGGCCAAATCCACCTGTCAACGTTGGTTTACTAGCATTATTACCAAATAATGAAGTAGTATTGGTGGGTTGAGTGGTATTATTATTGTTATTACCGAATAATCCCCCATTACTTGTAGCAGGTTTTGCGCCAAATAATCCTTCAGTAGATGTTGTGGGTTTAGCAGCACCAAACAGGCCACTTGTTTGTGCATTATTGTTGCTACCAAATAACCCTCCACTACTCCCATTAGTTCCATTAGTCCCATTATTGTTATTGTTATTACTATTATTACCAAACATGCCACCACCGGTTGTGTTATTATTATTGGCGTTTCCAAATAACGATGATCCAGTACTGTTATTATTTGTAGCTGACGAGGTTCCAAATAAACCACCACCTGTTGTACCCGCAGTTGTATTATTATTGTTACCAAAACCAAAACTCGGTTTTGCCTGAGCATTGGAGCCAAAACCAGTACTAGTGGTAGCTGTATTATTATTCTGTCCAAACCCAATAGAGCCCGTGGTGGAATTATTATTATTGCTGCCAAACCCACCAAAAGAGCTTGGTTTCTGTTGGTTATTATTATTTGCTCCTAAACCAAACCCTGTTCCTGAATTCGATGCATTATTAGTACCAAATAGGTTACTAGATGTGTTGTTCGTTGTGTTGGAGCCGAATAAACCACCACCGCCTGTTGTGGTAGAGGCAGGTTTTCCAAACATGGATCCTGCGTTATTGTTATTATTATTTGCAGTAGAATTTCCAAATAAACCACCACTATTATTTTGACCGAACGAGTTAGTGGTTGCTGTTGTTGAGGATCCAAATAATGAGGGTTTATTTTGTTGTATGTTATTGTTTGATCCAAATCCACCAAAACTATTTGTTGTCCCTGAATTAGTGCTAAACGAATTACTTGTTGTACCAGTGGTTGGGTTTCCAAATAAACCACCACCAGAATTATTGTTATTATTTGAGCCTAGAAAACCACCTGTTGTAGGTTTTGAGCCAAATAATCCTCCTGTATTATTTCCAAAAGCAGAAGTTCCTGTAGCATTATTATTATTAGTAGTAGTACTGGTATTGGTACCAAAAGTATTACCTCCAAAAGCACCTCCCGATGCGTTTGTGTTTGTACCAAAGAGTGAACTAGATTGACCAAATCCATTTGATGAAGCATTATTATTACCAAATCTCTTGTTTTGTTGGTAATCTTGAACTCTTAATTCATCAGGCGAAAATTTCTTAAATTCATTCATGGCAGAAATATTTTGAAAAGCTAACATGGACACAGATGTGGGATCTCTTTCGGTAAGTGGTTTATAAGTAACAGATGAGGAACCCTGAACGGACAAACTATTACCATTAGTATTACCACTACTACCGAACCCAAATCCTGTAGTCGTGGAGTTATTATTATTATTAGAAGCACCAAAAGCAGAAGTCCCATTATTTGTGGAGCTTCCAAATGCACCAAAAGTTGAAGTACCAGAACCTCCTGTGTTTTGACTCGAGCCAAAAGCAGAACTCCCGGTATTAGTAGATCCAAAAGCACCACCCGTGGCCCCAAAACCTGGTTTGGTGGAAGAGTTAACCGATGAGCCGAATAAACCACCTCCAGTTGAATTATTATTGTTAGCTCCAAATCCACCAAAAGAAGAAGTAGCAGGTTTATTGGCATTATTGTTGTTACCAAATAACCCAGAACCGGAACTTGCCTGGCCAAAAGAAGAGTTGTTATTGGTGGATGCACCAAACAGGGAACCTGAAGTTGTTGATGGTTTAGTGGATCCAAAACCCCCAAAGCCTGTTCCGCTGTTGCTTGAACCCCCAAACATTTTTTATCACTTTGTATCTGAAAAAATAAAAATTGGAAATTTTTGGAGGTTTACTTAAACCCGAAAACCCAAGATTCAGAAATTGTTACCCGGATCTGGAATTGACCAAATTATGAATGGCCGCGACGCGTTATTATTATCATACATCTTTTATACTCGTATTATTCTAGTCAAAATGGGAATTAAAGGTATGGCTTATACGATTGATTTAAGAGAATTAAACTTGTGCCTTTGAAATAACACCATCTTACTCCGATTGATAGGGCTGAATCAAATCATTGCAGATAACGCGTCTGCTGCTATAAGACAGAGTGAAATTAAAAGTTTGTTTGGAAGAAAAGTTGCAATTGTAAGTAATCTAAAATTTTGTCATTTAGTTTAACATTATCATTCTAACTGTTGATTTTAGGATGCGTATGTGTTTGACAAAGACTAAGGGAAAACTTATATGAATTTTGTTATTTACTAATAGAATCTTACTATAATAGTTCAATGTCATTATATCAATTCTTAATTGCTGTTCGTCAGCAAGATGGCCAACAATTAACAAACGAGGCAGGAGAAACTACAAGGTAAATATTAATATATATATCAATTATATGGCAAATTCTAATTGTTTTCCTAGTCATCTAATGGGGATGTTTTACAGAACACTACGAATTATTGATAATGGTATAAAACCGGTTTATGTTTTTGATGGCCACCCACCAGTTATGAAAAACGGAGAACTTGCAAAACGTTTAGCACGTCGTGAAGAAGCACAAAAGCAAGCAGAAGCGTTGAAAGAAACAGGAACTGCTGAAGAAGTTTCCCGTTTTGAAAAAAGAACTGTTCGTGTTACAAGAGAACAAAACGAAGAAGCTAAAAAATTACTTAAATTAATGGGCATTCCATATGTTAATGCTCCTTGTGAGGCTGAGGCTCAATGTGCAGTTTTAGCAAAAGCTGGAAAAGTATATGCCGCTGCTTCTGAGGATATGGATACTTTATGCTTTGGAACACCATATCTATTAAGGCATTTGACGTTTTCAGAGGCTAGAAAAATGCCCATTTCTGAAATCAGTTATGAAAAAACCTTACAGGGACTAGATCTATCAAGGGATGAATTCATTGATTTATGTATGCTATTAGGTTGTGACTATTTAGAACCTATCAAAGGTGTTGGGCCTGCTACAGCTTTAAAGTTAATTAAGGAATTTAAATCTTTAGATAAGATCGTGGAGCATATTCAAAGTAATCCTAAAGGGAAGCTAAAGGTCCCTGAAAATTGGCCTTATGAACAAGCAAGAGAATTATTTGATCATCCAGAGACGGCGGATGCAGATAGTATTGAGCTGAAATGGAATGAACCAGATGTAGATGGATTAATTGACTATCTAGTTAAGGATAAAGGGTTTGCAGAAGATCGTGTAAGAGCTGGTGCAGCTAGACTATCAAAACAATTGAAAAAGAAGCCACAAGGTATGTTTTTGTGTTATACTTTTCTAATATACCAATGAATTACTAACACTTCTAAAGGTCGGTTGGATGGATTCTTCAAAGTTGTACCCAAAACTAAAGAAGAGCAGGCCATAGCAAACAAAAAAAGGAAGGCAAAAGAGAGCAAAGACAAAGCCACTAAATCTAAGGTTGTGAAAAAGAGAAGATAAATAGACTTGTGATATAATAACATTTATTTTGATGTCGTTTTATATATTCTATTCTAAGCTGTGGTTATGATTTAAGAAAAATATTTATGCAGCACATTAAATTTAAGCTTGTAAAATAATTGGAAAGATTTATTTTCTTTTGTGTATGACCAATACTCTATAATTGAATATCATAACATGGAAGACGATAGCAGCAATTTTGACAGTGTATTATTCCTAATATTTGGCAATTTTAAAGGAAAATGGAAACTTTCAAGAACGATAACGTCTTCCAACCCCAACCTCCCTTCTGGAACCTTTTCGGGGGTTGTATCATTTGAGGATATAACGAAATCTGCAAATCCCAACAATGAATATACTGATTTACTTTATGATGAAAAGGGGACTTTCACGTCAAATTCGGGGTTCCAGTTTAATGGTTATAAACAATATATTTATCGATATAATCATAGATCCAATCAAATGTCTGTCTGGTTTGTGAAGATTGATTCAGAAAAGGAACCCGACTACATTTTTCATAATATTGTAGCTTTCCAAGATACGGATATAGGCGGAGAAGACCACCGATTGCAAGGGAGAAGTATGGCTCCGGAGGATAATAGACTTAAATTTCCCGGAATCCAAGCTGAAGGGGAAATGCACTTGTGTGGAAACGACGAATATAATACGCATTATTGGTTTGAACTACAAAAAAACGACAATATTGATGTTCTACAAAAATTCACCATCTCGTACTCAGTTTCTGGTCCACGCAAAGATTATCAAACAATTGCAGTTTATGAAAGAATCTAGCCTTGATGTTACAGATGCTATTGGACCTTTTAAAGCTTTAAGATGGAGAATACACCCACACACACACACGTTTATTGCTGAAACCTTCGAGAATACCGTATATATATCAACTAAATCATGAAAGTAACACCTCCTGGTGCCTATCAGCCAGGGACCCCGTTGACCGTAGGCTCCCATTCCGTGGTAATCCAGAAATACATTTCTGAAGGTATGTTTCCTACCAAAATGTTTGGGTTTCATCACATATTAACATATACTCAAAAGGTGGTTTTGCCCATGTCTATACCGTTCAAATGAATCCCCCAGAGAATGGTAGCACAATCGGATGTCTCAAAAGAGTCGCTGTGCCTGATAAGCCAACACTTAACCTACTCAGAGCTGAGGTCGACTCAATGGTATGTTAATTTTCTTGTGGCAAATAATATACAATATCTAATATTTGATTAAAATATAGAAACGGTTAAAGGACTCCAAATATATAGTGCACTATTTTGACTCCCATGCTTCAAGAGCACCATCGGGTGTGGGTTATGAAGTATTTATGCTGATGGAATATTGCTCTAATCATGGTCTTATTGATTTTATGAACACCCGACTTGTAAACAAATTAACTGAACCTGAAATTTTAGAAATAACTGCTAATATTTCATTGGCTCTTTGTGAAATGCATTATTTAGAACCACCTCTTTTACACCGGGATTTGAAAATTGAAAACGTTTTAATAGACTCTAAAGGAACCTACAAATTATGCGACTTTGGGTCTGCATCGCCTGTCCTTAGACCACCCAGAAATGCCCAAGAATTTGGCTTGTTACAAGATGATATTATGAGACATACAACTCCCCAGTATAGAGCTCCTGAGATGATTGATCTATATAGAGGGTTTCCAATCGATGAAAAGTCGGATATCTGGGCTTTAGGTGTTTTTATTTATAAGTTGTGTTATTATACAACTCCTTTCGAAGATCGGGGTGAAATGGCAATTCTACAGGGTTCTTACATATTCCCTCAAACACGGAATGACATATCCAGCAGATTAAAGTCGTTGATATCTCACTGTCTCTTGGTGGACCCAAGAAGTCGGCCAAATACGTATCAGATAGTTGCAGAAATCTTCTCAATGAGAGGTGTGTCAGTACCTATTTTAGACAAATATTCTCAACTACGGCAAACACAACGTCCAATGGAAGCCCCTCTGAAGCCAATATCCATTCCTTCATTGGCTCCAGCTTTGGTACCCTCATCTACCGATGTTTCAAATTCACAAGCTTCTCGTAGGGCATCCAAGTCACAAACTGATTTATCTTCATCAAAGGACCCTTTCCTAGAGCTAAAGAAATCTGCAACTTCAAGTATGAAGAAAATAGAATCTTCTTCTACCTATAATAATTCGCTTTCAAGTCCACAATTGCAAGCTATTCCAAAACCAAAACCTGATGCATTAAAGAGTAAACCGATAAGTATAACAGGTGGGAGAATCAATATTTATAACAATGAATCCGGTTTAGCTGGACCTATTACTGGTAATTCCAATTCTTCTGTTGGATCTGTTGGCGATAAATTTGAAGAGATTAAAGTACAGGATAAACCATCGAATTACTCAAAATCAAGAGGTGAAACTGCACCGCCACAAGAACAAGAACCGATACCTCAAAGACGTCAAACACAAACATCTCGATCTAGAAGACCAGTT
Source organism: Alloascoidea hylecoeti (assembly GCA_001600815.1). Lineage (NCBI taxonomy): Eukaryota > Fungi > Ascomycota > Alloascoideomycetes > Alloascoideales > Alloascoideaceae > Alloascoidea > Alloascoidea hylecoeti. The sequence goes on from BCKZ01000007.1 coordinate 590,484, forward strand.
AGCATGTATGCATCACTCTCATCTCAACAATTTTCTCCTCAGGATAAGCCAAAGTTACAAGGGGGTCGTGGTAATGATGTCCGTGATTTCCAAAAAGTTATCACAAGTGTCTCCGGAAGTCAGAACATTGTAGAATTATCTCCAGGTCAAGAAAGTAATATCGATTCTAACATGGAATTTTTAAGACAATTGGATAGACAATCTAGTGGTGGTAATCTCACATGGAGACATAGGAGGGTAGGAAGTAGACCAACCTCCATATATGGTAACATTCATAATGGAGGGCTAAAATATGATGAAGATAGCAGTGATTCTGGATCTGGAGATGAAAATGTAGTAAGGGAACACACCGGTCTTAGAGGTGCTTGGAATAGTTACAAGAAAAATTCATCGTCAATAAGTTTGAAAAGAACAATGTCGGGAAAAACTCGACATAAAGAAAAATTGGTATCCGGAGGCCCATTTGATGATTTTTCTAAAGCCCCCAAAGAAAATCAATCCATCAATATTTTAGATTCGACTGAATCTTCCAATGAACTGTCCTTCAAATCTCATTCTATCCAAAGTAGAATACAGTCTCTTCTTAATCGCGATGAAGTTTTACCTTCAGCAAAAACAGCTTCTGGGTATGGTAAATACACAGATGATAATAAGTTACAAGAGGAAAATGAAACAAAATCACCTCAGAAGCCAAATTCAGAAGTAACAACTGTTTCAAAGAAAGATTTCAAATCTGATACCATATCTCCTGACTCACAAAAATCAAACTCTCATCATCGTACATTTTCAGCATCTATATTTTCAAGAAAAAAATCGTCAGCAAAATCTGACATTAAATCAGCTGCAAAGTCAAAACCAAAAGTTAAACTTCCCCCACCAGTTCCTAGTAAACCAAAGTTTCTTAAATCACCTGAAAATTCCCCCCAAATGAAAAGAGATAGTATCGGTTCAAACATGGATGTGGACCAATTTGAAAAACAATATCCAGACCTTGTTACTATTGAAGCAAACTTCAAATAAAAAACATTAATCTAATTATTTCTTTTATTTAATTTTTATAAAATACTTTCGTAATTACTGTATGAATTTGGTGCTATAATTATAAATCAAATTATGAACAATAAGAACCTTCGTAAAGAGAACAATATTTTATCGTAAAATTACAGGTCTATATAATATAGACCTTTGCAAAGCATTGCAAATTAGCATATTCACAACTTCTGTTCTAAAAGATATAATATACATCATTCTAAATCTATTCATTATAAACATTGAGTCTTATTTCTTTTTCCTCTCAAGTTATCAAAAACTCGCTTTCAACTTCCATAAATATTTTATTCTAATTTTTCACTATCATCCTCATCGACCAATGAATCTTCAATGAATTCAATAGCCTCTTCATAGCGTTCTTCTACAATTCCATCAATTCCATCTCTGTCACTTCGTATCACACGTCCAAATTTTCTTCGGGGCTTCTTAGCATTACCGTTGGCAGTTGCGCTAGATGAATGAGTTGTGCCGTTAGAATGAACCTCAACACCCCAACATGGATGGTTAACCGGTGTGAAAACTAAAGAGTTATGATAATACCAATCAATAATGTATTCATCAATCAAAGGCACGATGGCTTTTAATGGACCTTTCCTGACAAATGATATACTGGCTCTTACAATGTCTCGGGTTTCACGGTGTCCCAATAAATGAACAATACCAACATAAGCATCACCAATTCCAATAAAAATTACTTTTTTAACAGCAAAATATTGAATATAATTATCCCAAACATATAAAAGAAGTTCCTGTGCTGCAACACCGGCATTATAAGAATAACATTCATCACCTGTTATTGTTGATGGAATAGAAATATCGATATATCCGAATCCTTTGGACCTAGACCAATCTATAAGTTTAACCGTAGGATCAACAATAAGTGATTCAAATGGTTTTATTGCACCCGTTAATGGATCTGTGTGTGCCCAAACTTCATTTGGATCATGAATAGTAATTACAATGGTTTGTGCATTATAAATCCCCGGGGAAGCTAATATTTGATCTTCAAATGAGGATGATTTTCGTTCCAATAGCACTGGAAGATTTGTGAATTGATATTTGTTATATAATAAAGAAGATTGATGAGACCGTATAACATCATCCAATTGATAATTCTTTTCAACCTCTGCATTAACATTAACAGATTCAAATCCAGGTTTCATACATTTCCAGAAAGAAGATTGTTGTTTTTGAACTTCATAGATAACCTCCACAACATCAGATCGTGGGAGTTTTGTTTTCAATTCACCAGGTGCTTCTCCTAATAGGACTTGAGTCATGGCTAGTGCAGATATCGCAGTCGCTTCAATGTTGTAACCACCTTCTAAAATCGCACAAACGGCACCTTTTGCTAAACTTTTCATCATATGTGTCATATGACCATAAGCAGCAGGAGATAGATGACAACCACCGACTAAATCCTTATCAGCAGCATCAAACCCGGCTGAAATAATGATGAAATCAGGATCAAATTCATAACATATGGGCATAACAACCTTTTCAAAAGCATAAATATAGTCACCATCTTGTAATGCACCATTACTCCATGGAATATTAATATTAAAACCTCTTCCTTTACCCTCGCCAACTTGATCCAAATCACCAGCTTTTGTTCCTGGATAAAATTTACCTAAATCATATCTATGCAAAGAGATATATAGAACTCTTGGGTCATCCCAAAACACCTTTTGAGTTCCATTTCCATGATGAACATCCCAATCTAAAATTAATATTTTTCTAACAGATTCAGGATATTCATTTAATATAACTTGAGCGGCAACCGAAACATTTGCAAACAGACAAAATCCGCCCGGAACATCAGGTTCAGCATGATGACCCGGAGGTCTTACGATAGCAAAAGCATTTTTAACCTTACCTTCAACAACGGCTTTACAAGCATCAATAGACCCACCACATGCCAGCTTAGCTCCGAATGCAGATTCTCGGTTGAAATAAATAGAATCACCTTTTTCAGTGGTGTCTTTTAATTGTTCGGATGTCATTGAACGTGTGGACTCAATAAAGTTAAGATGCTCTTCTGTGTGAACCGTTAATATTTCATCTTTTGTAGCTTCTCTTGCTGGGATTTTCAAAAAATAATCACCAATATCATCGACACCGCTTAAGGTAGGATCAGTTATAAGCCCATTTTCCGCCAATAGTTTGTAGATTCGATAGATACGTCTGGGGTCTTCGGGATGGGGGTCTATGTATTCATAATAAGAAGCAAACATCTTAGCATGATATCTCATTCGAACATCATACAACAATCCGGTTTTTAATGGTGTGTAGGTTAACTTGGGAGACTGAATTGGAACTATGATGGGAGCATTTGTTGGATCAGATGCTACTGTTGAATCGTGGATATCGGCAGATGGTGACCTTTTTCTTTTCGTATCATCTAGTAACGTTTCTAAACTCGGAACATTACCTTCTATGACACCTTCCATTTCTGTAATCAGCGATGCGTTTCCATTACCATTAGTTGTTGGATCTCCTGAGGATATGAGTTCAGAAACATTGAGAGTATCTAAGTCTGGTTTTATGGTTGATTGGTGACCTACTAGCTCTGTAGTTTGAACTATATTTTCAGCATCTTCCTGAACATTTGCAGAATTCTCCATTTTGTATAATATTTATATTTTCTTCCTCGTCAAACTACTCAAAATCGCCTGTGGTGTATGTTCATATATGTAATAATTTACCTCACTATTTTCAGATGATTCCGAAATCTTTCAAAAACAGACTTTAATTAATTACTGTGGGTTTACTGAAATCGGATGCATTAGCCCACCCAACTATTATACATCCGGGTAAATTTTATTTCACTGGGTAAAACAAAAATAATAAAAAATGAAAAGTAAAAAATATTTCTATCAATAATTTATAAAGCTTTAGGCTCAATTATTTAGAAAAATGAGTTTATATTATGAAGCAGTCAAATTTTTAGATATAAATCCAAAGAAGGGCTCCCTTCAATCCAGGATATTTGGATCAGAACTCAAATCGGATCCAAAACAGATGTTTGCTCTTGTTTCTTCAACTCTTAAATACAAAACTTACTTAACCAAAATCATTAAAAACTCAGATCTTTTAAAAAATGAAAGAATGTTAAAACCAAATATGGCACTTCTTCTTGTACATGACCTACTCTTTACAAAAAGTAAAAGGATAAATATGGGTAAAACGCCGTTAAAAGAAGCCGTCCTAAGACATAAAACGAGGTTAAATGGTGAATTTATAAAACTAAAACTAAAATATAAAGTACGAAGTTTCGATGAATTGATTGAAATTGATGGCCCCCCAATACGATGGTTTCGTATAAATACGATTAAAATCACCGTTGATAAAGCAATGGAAGATTTAAACAAACAGTTTACAAAAATTGATAAAATTAATGATTTTAGTAAAGGTATCCCATTAGGGAAAATTTATCATGATAAACATATACCAAATCTTTTTGGTATAAATCCAAATGAATCAATTACAAAAACTACTCTGTATAAACGAGGAGAAATAATCATTCAAGACCGTGCTTCATGTTTTCCTGCTCATATTTTAAATCCGAAGTCTGGTGATAAAGTAATTGATGCTTGTGCTGCACCAGGAAATAAAACAACTCATCTAGCTGCTCATGTTAATAATACACCTAGTTCTGTTTTTGCATTTGAAAAGGATAAAGCTAGAAGTGATATTTTAAAGATGATGTCTAAAAAGGCGGGTGCTAGTAAATGTATTGAAGTGACAGTTGGCGATTTTACGCAAAGTAACCCTGATGATTATAATGAAGTTGTTGGGTTGGTGGTTGATCCATCATGTTCAGGGTCTGGAATCTTTGGTAGAGCATATGAAGAACAAGATGAGAGTAAAGCAGAAACTTATAGTAAAGAACGATTAGCAAAATTAGCTGGATTTCAGTTTTCTATAATGAAACATGCATTAAGTTTTCCAGCAGCTGAAAAAGTTGTTTATTCTACATGTTCTATTAGTGCTGAAGAAAATGAGCAGGTGGTTAGAAGACTATTAGAAGATCAGATGATTCAAGGTTTAGGGTGGAGATTAAGTGAAAAAGAAAATGTAATTCCTAGCTGGCATCGAAGAGGTTTTGTTAAGGAGTTTAAAGGACTTGATAATGATGCAAAACTAGCTGCTGGATGTATCAGAGCATTACCAAAGGTTGATGGAGGAATCGGCTTTTTTGCTGCAGCATTTGAACGAGATGCTCCAGAGATAATCGATGATGTTATGAATTAAGTTAATTGTATTAGATAGTAATTATAAATCTCTACGTGTACAGTTGATAAACATTGATGGATCGTTTATCTTAAGGGGTAAAAATAACACAGCTTTTATTTGTCAATCAATCATTTCTAATAGTTTTTTTTTTATATAACTTCTAATGTTCATAAGTAACAGTGAAATCAAAGGCGTTTAATAACGTCTTGCAATACTTCTTCAGTAGAAGAAGAACCTCCAAGATCGGGGGTCTTGATACTGTCGGCAGCTAAATTAGCATCAACAGCAGCATAAATTCTGGCGGCAGCATTAGGGAAGCCTAAGAATTCCAACATCACGGCAGTTGATCTGATAGTAGCAATTGGGTTTGCAATTCCTCTACCTTGAATATCTGGAGCGGATCCATGACATGGTTCACCAATAGCAAAATCGTCACCAACATTGGCACTTGGGACAACACCTAATGAACCAACGAGGGCAGCGGCACCATCACTAAGAATATCACCGTATAAGTTTGGTGCAACAACAACATCAAAGATTTCAGGTTCTCTAAACATTCTGTAAACCATTGAGTCAACAATCTGTTCAGTATATTTAATACTTGAGTACTTATCTTGATTGGCGTCATATAATTTCTTTACAGTTTCTCTAAATAAACCATCCGAAACTGAAAGGACATTAGACTTATGAGTAACTGTTAAAATAGGTTGTTTATGAATATCATTTTTGAAATTATTTAATTCTCTAACAGCTTGTCTTTGTAAGGCAATATCGAGGGCAATTTTTCCAATTTTAATAGTGGCTGTCTCGGTAATTCTCTTGATAGCTTCTGCTGTTTTGGTACCATCGGGATTATCAAAGATACGTTCTTCTTTAATGTATAAATCCTCTGTATTTTCACGAACAATAACCATATCAACAGGACGACCTATTCCAACGACAGATTTAACAGGTCTAACATTAGCATAAAGACCCAATTTCTTGCGGAGAGCGACAATTGGGGAGGAGTAACCAGCAACTTTGGTAGTTGGAGAACTATTTTTATAATTTAGTTAGTTATCAATTTAGTGCAAAATATTTTTCACAATTGATCTTCACGTACCTGACAGCACCAAACAAAGCCCCCTGGCATTCATTTTTCAATATATCGACAGTCTTGTCAGGTAAAGCAACACCAGTCTTTTTGAAAAGTTCGAAACCTGCTTCCAAATCAACAAATTCAAATTTCAATCCATCTGCTTCAGGAAGACTCTCAAGAATTTTACGACCAGCCTAAAATCCACAAACAATTAGACTTGATGAAAATATAAGTATGAAAGAAGAGTAGACTTACAGGAATGACCTCTCTTCCAATTCCATCTCCAGGAATCAAACCTATTCAGAATTAGTATTGCAATGTTCAGCAATGACTCACACCCATACATATTGAAGTGAACAGATTTCAAATATAAAGGGGAAAACAAGAGTTCTAAACATACCGATTCTGAGAGTAGTAGGAGCTGTAGCATATGTTCTAGCAGCTAATAGACCTTTCTTAGTAATGAATTTAGAACTGGCGAGCATTTTTAGAATGTCTAATTGATTTTTTGTTTTTTGTGGAGGAGGATTAAATCAGTATGCAGGAGAAAACTATACTATGTCATATTTAATTATTTATAGTCATCGGAATATGGAAAAATGCCTGAAATTCATTGCTTCTCATGTTGAAGATGGCAGCCCAACAGATATAAAGCTAGATACTAGATACTAGATACAGGTACTGCCGATATGTTTAATAAGTTTGGGTTGGAATCTGCCACCAAAGACTTCATTGGCACATTCAAATGGTTTTACTTAATTTCAGACATTCTGACTATAATTATCGGACCCTCGGATGGGCTATTACCGGTGTGACCCGTTCATATGCAGGGATAAAGAGCAACTTCGGGTGTCAAACCCGTCGGAAAATTAGTTGCGAGAGGGTCCGATAATTATAGTCAGAATGTAAATGGAAATCACTGTATAATTTATGGTGGATGGCAAAGCAGCTAGTGCTGGACCTGCTGGTATTAAATCTGGTTCTGAATATGCAGATTCTCCAATAATCATTGGTGATACAACTGATTTCCCCTATAAAGTCCAACAAACTGGTAAAAAAGGTAATTAAATCAATCTCTTTATTAAAAATTGTTATTAAAAATTGAAGGTTAGTAGGTTACTGATAATTTAGATTCTGCTCAAATTATCATTCCACGAATCCATAGTCAATAGTTAATTAACCGTCTGTCTTCAAAATTTTTATTTAGCTATTTCTTAAACAATAATTGAAACAAATAAACCTGAAAAAGATTTAGAACTAGCTGTTAGATTAATTCTTGAATATGAAGACCTATTTACTGGTATTTATGATCTATTAGAACCAATTGAAGATAGTATAATAGATGATGTTTTTATTTCAAAAAGTTATGATACCTCAAGTCATTTTGGATCAACTATTGATGATGTTAAGGATTTATATAAAAGAATATATAGGTATGAAGACCTTGTTTTACTGAAGAGGGAAGGAGTTGAAGAAGAGGCTTGATTTAAATAGTTAAAGTAAAAAGTACTGGTATTACATTCTATATGATTATAGTTACATCTAATTCATTGCAACTACAATATTATATTAATGATTATATTATCTTTTAATCATATATATAATAAATACTTTATGTTAGATAAACAGTTGGTTTGAAATACATGTTAATTTGTTTTTAATTTTAAAGGGCAACAAAACCTTTTTAAGTCTTATAATTAACTACTTTATATGATTAATCGATTGGTCTACGGTTTTAACCGCCATTATTAACATATCAATCAAGATAATGAGATTATTTTTGGTTTTAATACGTAATAATAATACAGTGATCCGTAAATAGGTAGTAATACTATAGCTAGGTATAGCTCTAAAGATAATAAAAAAAATTATAATTGTACATTCTATATATGATAGTACATATACTACTAAGAATATTTAGCAGTACACAATAGAAGGAATTAGAATACCATAACATTGATGCCCAGTTACATTCGTTCGTTTACTATCACATACTCTACGACCACCTAACAAATCAGCACATGTTCAAAATATACTGAAATTTTCAATATAATTAGGAATATGCAATCGATGTAATGGAATATCAATGAAGTTCAAGATTGCTATTTTACATGTAATTGCTATAAACTCGATTATAATTATGGATATGGGTAGTGTTACTTGGCGTTAAAATTTCAACAATTATTATTTTTTATACCTTCTTGAGATTATGCATACAGGCATGGTATTTATGATGATGAGGAATTCTTTCACTCGAGCTCCTTTTCTTTACTATTATTGCCAGTAATCAATACTATAATAAATATATCATATAACTATAAAAACCTCATTTGATTTCAGTGATTGATCAAGATAAGAAGGCCGGACAAGGTTCAACACAACATACTAGAGGCAGTTTGAAAAAGTCAGCTACTGATGTTTTCAAATCAATTGTGAATTTTAAAAAAATCGAAACAACTGACCGCTAGACAAAAACACCAGCCACTCTGAAGAAAAGTTAACATATCAAAATTCAAAAGCAGTTTTCACAATGATAGCAACAGTGTTGATTCAAAATGATCCAAAACAACCAAAAAAAAAAGGTCGAATCCTATAGTTTGTGATATAAAATTTACCCGTTGTGTTCACCCAATTAGTTTTCAAAAAGGAAGTATTCTTACAATAGATCCTGTGGTACATTCAGCTTCAGTTAAAACTAATGCCGATAACAATTCATTAGCACTCCATGTAATTCAGCTAGAATATAAATTAAGAGACTCATCTTCTGATTATTTTAAATTACCTGACTCTTTAAATATGGATGAAGATTATGTGTATCAAAGATACACGATTACCAGAGCTAAAGACATTAAAAGAACTTATTTTATAGAAGATTATGAACAACATTCGTCAGTAAATTTTGGTTTAATTTTTGAAACGGAAGAGAACAAAAGATTGTTTAAATAAAATTATAGAAAGGAACAACTTTACAATGAAAATCGACGTAGAGGTACAATCTCTGAAAATTGGTTTTTTTGATCCTGCAGCTGTGGTGTACCGGTATAAGCCCTGAATTCATGAATAGACATGTCTCTAATTTAATATACCGTATTAAATGGAATTCAATTTCTACACACTATCGATATCTCAAAACTGATTCTTCATTCCACAGTAAAATGAACAGTAAAAATAGCACCTTTTTCAGGCATAGAACCAATTTATACCGGTATACAATGTATTTTAATTATGGGTGAAAATTGCACAGTCCCTGGAAAAAGTAGCACGGTCCGTAGATTAACCCTTTACGTACAGTACCAAATATCAGAGCTTTCCACTCCGGACAGAAGACAAAAAAAAATTATAGTCATCGGAATAGGAGAAAATACTTGAATTTGTCAGACCTTTTTTACAAGGCAGCATGCTGCCTATAAGTGGATATGCAACTAATCGAAATACATACAAATATGGGTAACGAATTCTCTTTACTTATAACTGTCGCTTTATCCAAATGAAATTTATCATACAGTCACGTGAATACATGTCACATGACCACAAAATCATCGACCAATTAGACTCTTCTTTTTTTCATTACTCCCATACAATTCAGTTACATTTTACCCTTCAATACAAAAATGGCTGAACAACCGTTAAAAGACCCATGGGCAAGAAGGTACTTATGATTACAAACAATTAAAGCAAAAGATAGTAATATAGGCTAATAAATTATTCATATAGAGAAGCTTGGAGATACAGAGGTCCTTTCACTAGATGGAACCGTTTCAGCACTGCTCTCCCAGGTTTCGGCATTGCAACTGGTTTATTCATTACATATTGCGTTGCTGAAAAATTCCTTTTCAAGAAAGAAGGTCATCATTAAGTTTTGTCAATAAATTTCATTTCCAAAACAACAGTTACGAATATTAAATACATGTTTAGTCGATGTCTGAAAGTATAATACTATGATTTATAGGATAGGAGATAACATATTAATGCATTAGATTCTTTTTACCTTTTTAATGAGATTTGAAAATACTTACTTACACTCTAATATACGAAATATAGTTTATTTACGATTCATTATTAAACAAGCATCAAAAGAGCAATTCTTTATTCTTTATCAAAATTCAGTTAATTGAGTTTATATTATATTGATGGACATATCGAAATATAACATATATGACGGACATAATAAACTAATTAATCGTTTGCTGAAACCTTTAAACGTAATAGGATCTATTTTTCCTCGTCATTAATATTTTTTTGTTAAATATTAATTTTGATTGAGGAGGTAGAAACTATATTTTGTATTAATCTTCAGAATTCAAATGAGATACGCTATCTGCTTTTATTCTCGAAACTTAAGTAGCACTGTACTATATTTTCACTCAAGCTCTGTTGGATAGTGTGAGTTAATAACAATCTTAGCATCTTTTATTGCCAATAATTTCTAATTTCGTCAATTAACACAATAGCTTTTGGTACTCTTTGCTTATCTATATCTGACACATTTAATTCTAACAACATTAAAAAGCTTAATAAGTTAACGAATTTTCCATCTTCCAGTAAATTGAAAATTTAAAGCGCTTAAGAAATATATATAAATTAAATATCACGTGACATAATCTTTTTTCGATCTAGAAAATGGAAATTTATTTTTTCTTAATGGTTTAAATTTTTTAAAGCTTTTTACAATGCCAGTACGTAGCAAACCACACTCTTCATATGAGCAGAGTGCTAGTAATGGACCTACAAATAAGAGACAGAAAACTAAATTTGGTAGACGAGACCTCAGACAAGTTCAATATAAGGGCCCAAAGTCTGAGCATGATGAGACAATAAATAACGAGGATGCCGCAGAGGAAGCTGAGGGTAACAGCGATAGTGATAACGAGGATGAGGATGATGATGACGATGATGATTTAACAAACAGAAAATCATATGATGTGTTGGTGACGTTGTTGAAGTCCGAACATAGGAAGAAAAAAGTTCCTAAGGGCATAGCATCTAAAAAAACTACTGAGGTAGAAATTGCAAACGAAGACGACGAAGAAGACGACGAAGAAGACGTTGAAAATAAAGAAAATGAAAACAATTCTGAAAATGAAGATTCGGTTGGCATTAAGAATGGATCCGCTGATGATGATGAAGATGATGATGATGGTAATAAACAAGATCCATTTATGTCTCATTCTACTATTCCAGATGAAAAGTTTGTTAATGCTTCAGTTATAAATCTTGAGACTGCAACCAAAAAGTGGACATTATCTAGGCAACCAAACAAAGCTTTGAAAGGATCTATTATTACATATTCATCTCCTATTAGTCTTGAATCTTCTGTCAGTGACAATAATCATGAAGGATCACTTTCGAAATATAAGGTTAAATCAAAGCTGAAAACCTGTTTTGAGAAAAATTATACTAAATTAACCCCTTTACAAAAACAACTTGTAGATCCACTATTTCAATATAAAGATATGTTATATCCAATACAGACAATGAGCACAGAGGATGAATATAGAGATCTTTATCTATTGCATATTCTAAATCATATTACCAAAACACGGGACCTAGTTTTGAAAAACAATGCTAAAAAAGCTGTTACACCAGACATTGATCCTGATTCTCTAATTCGTGATCATGGATTTACAAGACCCAAGTGTCTTATCTTATTACCAAGTCGTAATGCATGCTATGAATTAGTGAACAAACTGGCTAAGTTATCTGGGTGTCAACAGGAAGAAAATAAGAAGAAATTTAAAGCTCAGTTTTTCGAGGATTCACAACCACCAGAAAATAAACCAGACGATTTTAGACATACATTCAAAGGGAATGTAAACGATATGTTTGTAATGGGTGTTAAATTCACCAGAACTGCTTTGAAACTTTATTCATCTTTTTATAAAAGTGACTTAATAATTGCATCCCCATTAGGGCTTCTGTTGATTGCAAATAGTGATGATAAAAAGAAAAGAGATTTTAATTTCTTAAGTTCTATTGAAATCACAATTATTGACCAAATTAATTTTATTCAAATGCAAAAATGGGAAAATTTATGGCAACTAATGCCATTTTTAAATAAAACACCAACTAATTTTGAATCTGATTTAGATATCTCAAGAGTAAAAATGTTCATAATCGATAAACAAGCTCGTTTCTTAAGACAAACATTGATTTTTGGAGAATTTTTAACACCTGAAATTAATTCATTATTCAATAAACATTGTAACAACGTTTTTGGTAAAGTCAAGTTATTGCAGGATAAAATCAATGATTCAGATTCAATTCTAAGTAACATTTATGGAATTAATAAAGTTCGTCATCTTTTTTCTAGGTTTGATGCAAATATACCTACTACGGATCCTGAAAGGAGATTTAATCTATTTACATCAACTATCTTGTCACTAATAAAACGACAGGTGAATACTGGTGGTGTTTTATTATTCATTCCATCATTTGCTGATTACTTGAAAGTTAAGAATTATTTGAAGCAGTCAACTTCACTTTCTTTTGAAGCTATTGACGAATACACTTCTGTATCAGATATGACCAGGGGTCGATCTTATTTTAGTACAGGGAAAACACCATTACTTTTATATACAGAGCGTTTACATTTTTATAGACGTTTTGTTATCAAAGGTGTTAAATCAGTTATTATATATCAATTACCTACACATCCTAACTTTTATCAAGAGATTGTTGAATTTGCCTCCATGAATAAGCAAATTGATGATTCCGAAGAAACAAGTGCCACTAGTCTTTGCAAAATTAATTGTTATTATTCAAAATGGGATGCATTACGTCTAGAAAGGATTGTTGGGAGTCGAAGAGCTGCTGTACTAACTCAAGGTCCACAAGATGTTTATGAGTTTAAATGAATAAATATATATAGTAGCATTAGATTAGATATTAATCTTCAATAAAAAAGCAAAGGTCTTAATAGCAGTTATTATGGTAAGAATAATTATAGTCACGATTTATAATTGTAATAAATATGAATTTCTCTTTAAGCTGATAATTGCCTTATTGTCATAATGATACAGCAGATTGAAACATAAGGACTTAATCTTTCACCAATTCTTGCAGACTTCCAGGCAATCCCAAGTACTCTATGTCATAGTTAGTATTTTTGGGATTATATATTAAGTATGGATATCATTTTAACATACCCTGACTTGTTTCTTTCGACAATACCAGGCATCACAGAGTGAACGTATGTGCTTGTGCAAATAAATAGCAATATCACTAGCAGCAGTGAGTTAAAACTGAATAGGGCAGACTAGAGCATATGAAAAGAGTCCTAAATGTTAGGAAGAGTACAGAAATACAGTTGCTTTATTTGAAATCTAGCGTACCATTATATTTTAAGACTATATCTTATAATTATAGAGTTGAAAGGGTTGAAGTTGAGATTTAACTGTTAGCAGTCATTTACCCGGCCATAGTAGATACTTTGATTCTTACTCTGTTTGGGGGTAAAATCAGAGTTTTATTGTATATAAAAATATTCTAATGAGTATCAAGTAAGTTGTATAAATGTCGTTTACAGTAAGCTGTTAAGGTGAATTGTCTTAGGTTATATGTTTACAGCTTAAAAGCTTTTGTAATGGTCAAGTGGATGGTTAGACTGTTTTAGTAGTGTGCGAAAATTAATATTTTTCACTCCCAACCTTTATTATCAACTTTCCACCATCAATCACCAATCCAATACATACACATAATGAGTCGACTCTATAGAAAGCCCGGCGAAGTATTGGAAACGGTTTCTTCCTATCTCAAAACAGGTCTCTTAACTAAAGAACCTAGATGGCTTCGTATTGTCGGATCCCACCCACCTGTAAAAGATTTAAGCTTTCGTCCAAAAACCAGAGAATTCATTCAAAATGACTCCCATATATCAAAAAAGGATATCAAAGCAAATGGCATCTACAAAACCAAGGTTAAAAAGGGAGCCAATGGAAACAAAAATTTATTTCGACCCAAAAATATTGTATATCGAGAAGTTGATATTAGAAAACTATTTTTTGAACAACATCCTTGGGAATTAGCAAGACCTCGAATTGTTGTTGAAAATTCCGGTAATGATACTAAAAACTATGATTGGTCTCGAATTCAGCAGTTCGGTAAATCTTTAGATGGTGAAAAGTAGGTGAATATTTATATGATAATTTCTATTTGAGTTGAGAACTAACTATGGTTATTATATTTAGTGTTGTTCAAAGAACATTATGGCTACTTGATAATAAAAAACAACCAAATGGAGCGCCTAATACACTTATTAAAGCCTATGATCAAGCTCGTTTTGAATTTTACCGTTTAAGAATAAAAGAAGAAACAGAGAACCAAGTCACACTGGAAGAATCGACAATGTATGCTTCTGTTTTCGGAGAATCACCACTTGAAATCGGTCTTAATAAGGAGGAAGAATTCATTAAAAAATGGAAGACGGAAGTAGCTGCTGCTTCTAAACTTGTCAATGCTTCTGGATCCCTTAAAACTGGATCTATTGCAGTTGAGACTGAAACAGATAATGAGGTGAGTGACAAAGCATCGAAGGATTCAGCAGATACACCATTCAATGTATAAACATCAACAGTCTAATTGTATATAGATATTATAAATTTGATAATTATAAATTTGATAAATTTCACGTAAATATTGTGTTTGTGTGTGTGCACAACTGGCGAACGTCCATTTCACTTACACCACACATCGCCCAACCTAACCTCCATCACTTTTAAACTTGCCTGGCAAATGTAATGGAATGGATCTCAGCCTTATTATACGCAACGTTGTTTCATTCTCCTCGCTATTTCTGGTGATTCTGGCCATACCGCTGGCGTTTGATGTCGGCGGAAACGACTGCGGGCTGGCTTTTTCCTTGATTTTGATGGTATATATTTTGATGCTTGGAATACTGCGTTTCTTTTCTTTTCGCTTCAAGCGACAGTTGGAGGTTGAAGGTGAAAGAACAGAGAATAAATATATG
The DNA here is from genome assembly GCA_001600815.1 of Alloascoidea hylecoeti. Classification (NCBI taxonomy): domain Eukaryota; kingdom Fungi; phylum Ascomycota; class Alloascoideomycetes; order Alloascoideales; family Alloascoideaceae; genus Alloascoidea; species Alloascoidea hylecoeti. The sequence goes on from BCKZ01000007.1 coordinate 605,813, forward strand.
AAAAGGCTGTTTATTTGGTTAGTGAGGCTGATTTTTTACACACAACAGATCACGGTCCCTATTCTATTGATTGTCCTTCTTAATGTCTTTTCTTCCCCTATAAAGGTAACCGGGTGGCCTAGCGATATTATCTATTGGTGGGGATTTCTGATCGGAGAGTCCACTCCTATTTTTACACTATTGGATGGATTTTGTTCTTTGTTGTGTATTCAAACTGCTGGGTATCTTGCAAGTAAATGGAGAAATAAAAATGAAGCTTGGGGTATTGCAGGTTTATTAGTCAGTGGTCTCCTTTATAGCGGTGGTGTTTGGTCACTTTACAGAGTCTTCACTGTAGAGGATGGAGATGAATATGGAGGAATTAGTGTTCCTGAAGCTTCTTTACTTGGATCGATACTTACAATTACAGTAATTGTCGGGTTATTTGGAATTATGTCCGAGAAAACAACAGTTCTTGAATCATCATTGTTATTTGTTTACATTGTTCATTGTCTTTATGAAACATTTCCTCAATTATCATCTAGTTCATCGCGAGTTATTAGAGAGCTTATATCTGAGTGTGCTGATTCAGTTCGAAACAGGATACCAAATTTGGAATATGAAACACCATTTAATAACGTGGTTCTTCCTATTAGCTCTGGATTACATGCTTTGGTCAGTTTTTGTGTAGCCATTGTGGTTACTACAAGCCCCAATGTAATATTAAGTTTCGCTTATAGGATAGGGGTTTTTTATTGCAGTGCGAGAATTATACCGTCTATAAAACGTCATTCTAAAAGGAGTTATCAGTATATCAACGAAAAGGGAAAATGGGAAAAGAGGAGAGAAGTTATAACCCCTAATGCATCCACTGATAGAATGTTGGAACTTTTTGCACCTGCTATAATAACAGTAATCTATACCCATATTATGATGCAACATTCTGGTCTTATATCCCAATCCTTTACATTTCTTCCTTGGGATGTTGATGTGAGGCCCAGACAGTTCTGGAATTGGATAAATATGTTTTTCACTGTTGTGTTGTATGGAGTTGAGATGGGGTCTGGAGATGTTGTTGGTCGGAGAGGACGTAGGACGTGGATATAGCAAATTCTAAGGATACATCTCGTTCTCGCGGCATATGGCTACAATCTGTTTAAGTGCTCGTGTTATAAGCAATTTGATGGTTTTTAGTGTTGCAAATGGTTTCTGGTAGTTTAATTTATTATTTGAAATTTGAATATATTGCATTTTTTTTTTACCATATATGATCAAAAGACTTATATCATTGTATATAAGGTAAGTTGTGTATCAACCGCGAGTTCAGAATAAAAAATATATCTCGAGGTTTCATAGCCTGTAAAACTTGACTTTTTAAAATATCCAACTCCATAGCAAAATAACCTATAGCAAAACCAAAAAGAGTACCCAGAAACAAGGGGCTCTAAGTTTAGACAAAAGCGCTATTCTACACGCTAGGCAATGTTTTATGAAAAAGGCTGCACTCGCCAGAACAGTACAGACTGGCCAGAAATTTTATGCCCAGAAAGCATGAGCTGAATTCTTGGAACTATAATAAGTGTCAAAGTCAGACATTGACCTCCAAAAACATACTTGCTGGCTTCAAAAACAAAAAACAGGTATATCACTATTAAATACAGGAGAAGTCTTGAAGAAGTGCAGTGAGAAAAGATAATTAAACTGATTGAAAATACGTCCGTCGCATATGGAGAGGCCCTAAATAGGTTGAAGCGCAATATGTATGAAGTGGTTGGATGATTTTGTGGGAGAATATTCGATTTCTGATGAGAGGATTGCTTATCTGCTGCTATCGGCACTCCTTCATAAAAGTTCATACATGTACAAGATGCTGAGAGTGAAGCGAACACCTCAATACGCTGGAAAACTTGAATGTGCCATCTTCTAAAGTCAATGCAGGTGTGAGGATGAAACCACAGAAACGAATTACGATGCGAAGAATACGTATGTCTCCTTTACGAAATTACGACGTATTCCACCTGCTGATTCATACTGATTTATGACTGAACGACACCACATATTAATGCTTGTAGAGAAAATTTAAGGCATATCATGTGTAATTTAAGTAATTTCGGGTTGAATAATTTTTATAGAACCATTTCAATTATATTTTTTATAGATTTGCAATTGAGGTTAGCTTAAAGATAAAGTTATAATGATCATGTAACATGCGAACTCTATAAATTAATTTTTTTACCAGTGAACACTGAATATGACGAAGAACAAAAGCTAGTTATATATTATGTTCACTTGTTGGAGTACGAGACGCATTGCAGTGCCAAGACCTCAAAAGTAATTAACAATTTGACATGCAAACTTATCATGAGGTGGTTAATCCAACGGCACCCCTTAACCCCCGTTGCTCATTATTTTTGATTTTATACTGCTATATAACAGGTAGTCAAGTCGATGAGCGAATTATTGTAATTTTAGTCTATATTGAGTATTATTGATCCATTGAGGAACCAGGGTAATATGTATGTTATTGGATGCATGCGGCAATAAATGGAAAGCTAAGCTTTTCCGTCGAAACTTTAAATCTAAAATCCAAAAACTAATCACTAATTAACTATGGCAAGTTTGCTTCTATTAAATAGTAAATAGTTGTGTTAGGATTATATTATAATTATCCTAAGATGAACCAAAGAATTTGTTTAAATTTGTAATAAACAGATAAAATACGAGTTATAATTAATAGCATTAAAGATCAGGCATTGACAATTATTAGTAGTTTATGGTTTATAACTCACATAAACTTTCTAAAGCGTATTCAACAGAGATATTATATAAACTTAAAGTCTACATTATATTTTGAATTCTCATTTGTTATTATTTATTGTTATATTTATTCAAATCGTCAATTAAAAGGCTCGGAGAGGAGACTAACAACAATCAGCTAGTTCAATATGAAATTTATATTTCGTAAATAATTATTACACCATGATGCGATACGCATGAGATAAGGCACGTGTTTGAGGGAAATATTTAAAAACGTGTGTAAAATCAAAAACATTATCAATCAATCAAAAAGGTTTTATAAACACGTGCGTGAGTGAACCTTATAATTATCAATATTTTTATTTCCAATGCAAATTGATCCGAAAAGTTATAAAGTATAATATTTACTTCTTATATAGAAGAGAAACCCCTGCAATTTCGTTTTGTCCCCGATTGTCCTCATTTCCCCTTTAACATTGTATTTCTACTTACAACTCATATAATTAAAGGCTTGACTGCCCTCTACTACACATTTACACATTTGACAATCAGCATAATCCATGAAACTTCATTATTTTAATCTTTTCAGCTTAGTTGCTGTTTATTTCCAAACAACATCTGCCTATAATATCCTTTTGACAAGTGAGGACTCTTGGGTTTCAACAAACTTACGTGCCACTTATCAGTCTCTTAAATCTGCAGGTCACAACGTTATAGTGTTGGCCCCCACGCGTTCATTTATGCCATTTCAAAACAAAATAAACGATGAAACTCTTACACAGGATGGGGAATTTCAATCTCTTAAAAAGGGGGAATGGTCATTTGGTCCAGACCCAGAAGATGATAATATTTGGTTTTTGGATGCTTCAGTGGTTGAATGTGTTCAGGTTGCTCTTGATGTGCTGATACCAGATATATTCAGTAATATAACAATAGATTTGGTCATTGCGGGTCCTAAAGCTGGTTCTACAGTAGGAGAATTCTCCCAAATTACTTCTCCTAGTTTACAGGCAGTTAAAACAGCTACTCTCAGGGGAATTCCTGCTATATCAGTTTCGGTAGCCTCAAGATCTCATACATATTATAAAAACAATTTAGGCATGGATCCTTTAAATCCATATAATATCTATGGTTCCAAATTAAATGAATTGATTGGAATATTGTCAAATTCTGATGCTAAAACTACTGATATGAGACTATTACCAAAAGATGTTAGTCTCAATATTAATTTTCCAATAGTTGGTTATGAATCCCAGATTGGATGTTTAGCTCCTTCATTTGTAATGTCAAGGTCAAGAGGTGGATATAGCATATCACCAAAATACTATTATGATGAAGAAGAAGGAAAATTATTTTCAAAAACATCTTTCGAAAATATGGAAGATGATTGTATTACAAACGGAGGAAATGTGAAAGGACAAAAAGAAGATCAGAGTAAAACAAGATGTCAATATCCTGCAGAAATAAGCCTTATGGAACGATGTGCTATTTCAATTACACCATTAACCACGAATTCGGACACGTATGAGGATTTGTCTTATCTTTTGCATCCAAAGAAGCAAGTACTTGTCAATGAGTATTAGCTAATAATAAATGATTGTATACATTATATTTTGTCTTACGAGGTTAGTAAATGATTGTAATATTTGTCTTACGAAGTTAATTAATAATAAATGAATGTAATATTTTTTCTTGAGAAGCTGATAATTGCTGCTAGAATGCTATATAATTAATGATGATAAGTCAAAGCTAATACAATTGTAAATGAGAAAATTTATTGACGCTGAGAATTTTCAGGTCGAATATTGTGATTATATCTGATATTCAAGCATGAGGCTAAAAGGTCGATATAGAAATCACCGTCGCCGATGTTCAGACAGAGGTCCGCCCTGATTAAGGTATTTTATAATTATATACACAGTCAGTTGGGAAAACTGTCGTCAGAAAACCACCGATAGCTGGTCCATCTATCCACATTAGGATTGTATGATTAAGCTTATATAAGCAAGTAAATAATTAATAGTGAGCAGCACGGAGTACGCTCGGGTAGGATTATGTAGGTGGAAGAAAAATGAAAATAAAATGTGATCGGAAATAGCTTCCAGGAATTTAGTAAAACGTTCAAGTTTTGTTGAAACGGTAATATTAATGGTGACCGAGGACAACCCATAGTCACATGCAATATTGCAGCCAGGCCGGAAGGTAAAAATTACGTTTGTAGTAGAGCCGTTGGAGGAGAAACTAAACCGAAAACACCATTGTTGGAGGCAGTTTTGGGAGTTTTGAAGATTCTAGTTCGCCCGGGTCTCCATGCAACACAAACCTAGCGTTGTGATGTGAGAAGTATGCAGCTGTGCAGAATATACATAGTTACCCTACTTGATACAAACCTTCTCCTTATCGACAAGTCCATCAATACTTACCCAATAAAATGAGTTCTCCTAACAAACATCCAAGGTATAAGCAGATAAAGCACAAAAATTCTCCATCGAGCACTCCACCATGGAGCTTCAATCTTGACAATTTTCCCCCTATGTTTACTTCTCAACCCACTTCACCTGCCAAAACTGATGACCTCTCTCCTACTAAATCTTCACAATCTCCATTTTCCAAACTAGACAAACAAATTGAATTTGGTAAGACCAGTTTTGGTGTCGTTAAATCATCCGTAATTACAAAAAATGAAATAGAATCTTTGCAGAAGAATTCAATGGCCCATTTTGAATTATATTCTAAATCTAATAAACTTACTGGTATTGAAAAGGAGAAACAGAAAGATATTTTTGTAGATCTAGACCTTAAATTAAATCTTCGTAAAGATTCTAATAGTAATAACAATAATAATAATAGTAATGGGTTAACTGACGATGACAAAGTAACAGAAGAAACAAAGAAAAAAAGTAATATTAATGAAAACTATGGAAGTGAAATAAATACTGGCTCTGATGAATCTCTAGTAATTGTTACTAAATCTAACTGTAGTCAGGATACCGCTACTGCTGATCACAACTCCAAAAATTCTTCCATGGAAACAGCCAAAACATCTCCAGAAGAAATGTATACAGAATCAAAATTAGAGGAACAGTCCAAAGATCAGGAAACTGCGTCAATGACATCTAAATCTCCCCTGAATTCAAATTCTCCAATATCAGATCAGTGTGTGAACTTAGAGAAAGACACCAAAGCTGTACAAGAAAAAGACACTCATATTGGAAATGATGTCAATTTAGTTCAAGTCTCAACATCTCAGAAGGATAAAGTAGAAAATAACAAGAAACAGAAACAGGGAAAGAATGACATTATTGGGTCCAGCGATGTTATGTCCAGCGATGTTAAGATTGAAATAAATACTAAGAATGTATCAATTTCTGAGAATACTAATATCTCAAAGGAAAATGTGTCAAATTCCCAGGGAGAAATCAATGAAATGGGTGCAGATATTAATTCTCAGGTATCATCTTCTACCAATGATCAAGAAACAAAAGAAAACTCAAAAGAAACTTCTAAATCAGTTGCTGAAACTGATAAACCCCTTATTCCAACTAAGACGGAAGATGTAGTTAATAAAAAAATCAACTTTATTTCACCAACCGACATAATCAAAAATCTTGAGGAAGTTAGATATCCAGAATTAAGCAAAAATGTAAACATTTACTCTACAAGATTTATAGTATAAGCTTATACATCCTGAAATTATAACTAACAAATCCTATTTTAGATTGTAGAACAACAACTTGAAAAACTATACTATGATATGGAAGCAGAATTTAATTTGGTGAGTAATTTAAAATATCTATTCTTAACCTCACAATTATTAACTCTTCACAATATAGGTGAACAGTAACAGCGACCGTTTTGATTTATTTGTCATGAAAAATAAATTATTTCATAAAGGAATTGATATTATTCCTTCTCGAATTGAAACCTTACAGAATGATGTTGATGTTAAAATAATGTTACTTATCGATCAAGAAGACAGAGCCCAATATTTTTCACAACAAGTTCAAAAGAGTAAGCGGCAATATTAATATGGGCATGATGCCTATATGTTTTTTTTAGACCAATTCGTTAACAATACAATCTCAAATATAGTATGTGAGAAGCAAGCATTAGCTCAACTCATAGCTAATAGTACCAAAGCTGGTGATAAAACCCCACAATTATCACCATACATATTGGATTTACAAAAGACAATAACAAAAAATAAAGAGGTATGAAATACATTAAACTTGCATTCAATTAATTCAAAGATACTTTTTATACTAACAATTTTTATTTTCTAAGACACTTGAAAAATCTCTTGGGATAGCAGAATCTGATATAAACGCTCTCAAATTAACAGTAAAGGAATCCATTTCTAGGGATAGATCATTCAAATCCATTAAAAAATCAATTAATCTTGTTTCGGATGATTTAAAAGAAAAACTCAGGGAAGTTGAGTCATTAAATAACGAATTAGAAATGTTGGTGAGGATGTTGAAAGATAATCCCAACTATAATAAGCAAGAGAAAAAGAAAATTTTATTTAATTTGAATGACAAGAAAAGAGAAGGAAGGATTGCACTTGCTAAACTTTTGAGATCCAAACATAGTAGCGTGGTTTAAATATATATATTTTTCTTTAATTATTATGGTTTATGGTTTATGATTTGGTGATTCATTAGTTAGATATGAAATATATGTTATTTGTGTTATATGCAGACGTTACCGTGATCATTTACTGAGGGAATGTATTCAAATCCATCTTCTACCCTATCATCTTCAGATTCCTCTGATAGATTCAATGGAATAAAATCATCTCTATTTACTTATTACAATTTATGTGAGAAACATTACCCTGCCATTAAGTACGCTATCAAATCAAAAACCTTTCAAACACATAATTTGAAACTTAAAGTATATCCAAATAATTATAGAAGAAGATGAGCGACTTAACTACAGAAGCCCTTTCACAGCTGGATGATTCCTCAAAGAAGGAGATTATGCAATGGGTTGAAGTTGAAAACTCCAAGGCAAAAGTTCGAACGTGTATGTTTACGCAAACCAATATTTGAATTTGGTAGAAGCATTAGCTAACCATTTTCATGTTAGCAATTCATAATTTCACTGATATGTGCTTCAAAAAATGTATCAATAAAGTTGATTCCTCGACTTTGAACAGAAAAGAAGAAGATTGTAAGTTCAACATCTAACAATATCGTCAAAACTATAACAGTACAATACTCACCTGTTTATTTATTATCACTAGGTCTTCAAAATTGTTTGAATGCATTTTTAGATGTTAATATTCAAGTCCTCAAAAAGTATGTTCTTTTCAAAAATTCATTTAAATTTTATATAAATCACTAATCGTTTTTGGTTTGTAGTATTCAACAACAAAAATTTTAAGGAGATCTAGTTAAAGAGCTAGTCAAAATTAAAATTTTAAAGTGATATGTGTATATAGGAGAAACTGTTATTTTTTGATACAGTTTATCATTTGAATATGTATTTATTTACTTATTTCCCGTTCTTCAAAACTGCATATATATAGTTAATGTTGGAGGGTTAGATAATTACATTAGATAAAAAAAATACTATGTTAATCAAACAGACAATTTTACCAATCCATCTACTACTCGATCTCTTGTATCAGAACTTGCTGGATTAGAACCTGATAAGTAATGTAAAAACAAGATTTTTGTGACTGGATTAATATCCACAGAACCTAAGCGACTGGCTTTTTTCTTGTTTCCTTCACTTTTCGAATCATAATATATAAAATCCAGTCTACCATCACCTAACCTTTCTAAAGACAAGATGTGACCTTTTGGAACACTTCCCTTTACGCTTCCAAATGCTGACCGTAGTCCATCAAGTCCAACTGCAATAATTTCTGATTCTTTTGGATCTTTTGTTTTAGAAGCCGGATGAGCTAAAGTTGAACGAACAAATCCATCTCTTAAATGATTAAAATCTGTATTACGAACAGGAACAATTCTAATAAGAATTCTTGCGCCTGAATCTAATAAATTTCCCATTAAAACACTACCCAATTGAGGATCTAACAAAGCCCTTCGAAGTTTTTCTTCATGAGTTAATGAATCTGATTCAGATTGTGATGTATTACTATTAATTAATGCTGTTAAATATTTTGAATCAAGAACCATTGGAACAAGTGCTTTATCATCTTTTGCAATGTAGACACCACAAGCATATACTTTAAATTTTATAAAAGTGACATATCGGCTTCCATATCCTAATAATTCGTATGTTGTGTTCAATTGGTCATCTTTAAGGGTAAGAGGGAACGGTCCAACGCCTTTATCGACTATCACTGAATCAGTTACTTCAACGGACTGTTGTTCATTTTTCAGGGGTGATTCAGAAAGGAATATTTTATTAGAGTCCGAAGAGAGAACGGATGCGGTTGAAAGACCAAAAACAACACCGACGGAGACAATAAGAAAGGACTGATATCCTGTAAAGTGGGGTGATCCTACCAAAGAACGATTGATGACTTTTTGACCAGTGGTAAAAGCCTTCTTCGATACCTGGGATCTGAATAGATTTAAAGAGTTTTTGATTATTGAACCTTTAAGGGTGAACATATTACTATAAATATAGGCTATAATTGGGAGTTGAGTTCAAGAGATTTAAAGGATGTTTTCTTACTTTATAAGCTTCTACAGGTAATCAATTACAAATCTTTTCATTATCCTGATCCAAATATTATCTAAATTTCCTCTAGCTATATTCTCCTGATATTCTCTTTCTTGATGAGCTCTCCTCGTATTTGAATTTGAATCGAAAGATATATTTCTACAAACACCGTATGTCCAGGCTACTCGAAGAAACTGTCATACTGGAACACCCAAAATTTTTACAATTCAACTACTAATTGCAAAGTCATCAACAAATAGAATTTATTACAAACAGTATAACTTAAATCTACTTAATCTCATAATTCTGATGATATATCTTCACTATTTTTTTTGTGTGTGTGTGTGTGATAACGCAGATTGCTTATTGTAGTCTTCATCACTGGCCGAAAGGTTAATTTGTCAACATTAATATTCAGTTCAATATTTTGAATGCGTCTAAAGTTTTAACTTTAAATAAAAGGTGTATAAAATATAAAGGAAGTCTAGTGTTAAAAAGGAGTAAAAACACAATGGCAAGAGTCAAAAAAAATAATAATAGGATGTTATATGAAGAAATTTAAATCTAAAAACAGCAAAAACAAATAGAGATATCGGCGTGATATTATGTTTGCGATAAAAAATCAATCAGTCATCTTTTTATTATGATTATTATTTTTATTATTCTTATTTTTATTAATATTCTTATTTTTATTTTTATTTTTATTTTTATTTTTATTATTATTAATATTCTTATTCTTATTTTTATATTAATATTCTTATTATTATTATTATTATTATTATTATTATTATTATTATTATTATTATTGGTTTTTTTTAAGAAAAAAATTAATTTGTTTCTTCTGAATCAGCAAGTTGCATCAATTGTTCAATCATATTACAAGTCTCAGAATCAAGGCCAGAAATAAGTTTTTGATATTTACTTGCATCACTTTGTTGAAGACCTAGCATTGTATGTTTTAAAACAGAAAAGAATTTGATTTCATCAATTGGTGTATTTTCCAATGGATCATCATCCAATTCTTCATCTTCTTCATCATAATATCCAAAAGTCTTCTCATTTAATTTATCACTTTCTGAAGTTAAAAATTCCATATATTCTCTAGCCTCTTCATCATTAACATCATCATCTTCATCTTCATTGTCATCATCATCATCAAAATTATTACGTCCAGTAAATAATTCTCCATCTTCATCAAGTAATCCACTTTCAAATTTCTTCTTCTTTTCATCAAGATTTTTAATTGCACTAGGTAATAATTTTAAAACTTGACCTAAACCTTTACCAATTTGATCAATTGATCCTAAAACTTGTCCATCAGGTAATCTTAAAATTTCTAAAAGAGCTAAAGCAGATAATTTCAAATCATAAACTCTTGTCAAAGTTGGTAATGATTGAAACCAAAAATTAAAAAATTCAGTAACAAAAGATTCTTGTGTTAAAACTTGTAATGTTGCAGTTGGATTATAATAAATTGAAGAAATAATAACATCTAATAAATTTGTACGATAATTAATATTTTTCAAAGCTGATTCAGAATCATTTTTAAATCGATAAATAACTAATCCTAAGAAAGTTGGAATATGTTTCCCAGCAGTATCACCAAGAGATAAAATAACAGTTTGGGCTAAATTGCAAGCCATTGCTCTTTCCATTAATGATAATTGATCATCTTTTTCAGGTGATAAAGTAGTTGTAACAACATTTGTAAAAACTTCAACATACTGAGGTAATGATTTTAATTCTTCCCTACCATACATTAAATAATTATGAAATGCAGGTAAAATATCATCTAATTCCATTTCATGTTCAGTATAAGCAAAATGAATTTGTTCAAGAATTTTCCACATTATTGGAGTAATTCTACTTAATGCAAAAGTTGTATTTTCAATAATTTCACCAACTTCATTAAAATAAATTGATAAACCATTTTCAAAAACTAATGATATTGCTGGGGCTAAAATTTCTTCCAATTGTTGAACAATTTCAACGGAATTTTCCAAAGATAATAGTAAAGTAACAATATTGTTCAATATACCTAAAGCAGCCATTTGCTTATCAACAACAGCATTATCGGGATCATCCAATTCATCAACATTTTTGTCAGCTTCAATTAATTCATTTGCAATTCTAATGAATTGTTGAGTTAATCTACCACCAAGTTCAACACTAAAAGGACTCAATTGTTCGGCAAATGTATCAACAAATTCATCCATAACACCAGAAAGAGCATCCATATCAATACTATTTGTTAAATCAATTAATTTTTGCATTATTTCAGGTACTCGAGTAGAAATTCCAGCATTTATTTCTTCTCTTGCAATTAAAGGTTGTAAAGCTAAAGCAGCTTCTAATCTAACGGGTAAATATTTATCATCAAGACTTTGTAAAGAACCTTGTAACATGATTGATAAATTATTAATATCTTTAAAATCAGTTTCAACAAATCTACAAGAAACTTCACAAGCTCTTGCTCTTAAAAATCCAAATTGACTTTGAAAATCTGGAAAAATATAAGAAGTTAAGAAAGATTCAATCATATTTGAAATTGGACTCTTTGGACCAGTTAAAACATGAGAAATGTTACTCATCATTCTTAATACTGCTTCTTTTTGTTTTGCAAGTTGTAATGAAGGATTTGAATTATAAGAATCAAGAATACCATTAATAAATTGTAAAAGTGGTTGTAAAGTAGATTTTGATCTTTTACTAACTAGAGTATAAACAAAATTAATTGCAGCCATATCAGGAGAATTACTAATTTCGTAAACATCAAATAAACGATGAACATATTCTTCTGGTTCATCTTCAAATGATTCTAATAATTCTTCCGATGGAATTAAAAGAGGGAAAACAACAGCAGAAATAACAGCATTAATATGAGGCTTTAATAATAACCAAGTTGATTTTTGTTTAATACAAACTTCTAAAAATCCTAATAAATGATAAATACAAGGACCACTTAACCAAATCTTTTTATTTACCCAACCATCAATTTGTTGAAAATAAACTTGTAAGATTTGAGGTACAAAATTATGATTAAATAATTTTAAAAAATTAATATATTCATTTTTGGAACCTTTTGCTGGTATAGCATATTTTGTAAATAATCTTTGAAGATTGAAAAAAGCCCATTTTTTACATTTAGACCATGGATTTGTTAGTCTATCACTTTCAGGAATTGCCAAGACATCAGGAGGGTACTCTTTTTGAATAACACTTAAATGAAGAGTACCCCAATCTATTAAAGATTGTGATTCTTGCAATGGGATAGGTAAATCAAAGTAAACAGCAAATTTATAAATTTTCAGGACAAATTTCAACATTTCACCAGCTTCATTACTTGTTTCATTAAGTAAAGAATGACCAATTGAATGAATTCTTGGGAAAGCGCCAATGATGAGTTTATCTAAAACAGGTCTATCTTTATTTTCAACCCATCTATAAATTTTAGCAATTTCTGCCATTATCAATAAACCAGTTGATACGGCTTGTAAATCTGAGCCATTCAATAGATTAAGAGCAACGTCATATAGCTGAGGCCATTCAGAAGGGAAATCTGAGCTGATAATGGCACCTAGAGCAGCAATCAGCTGTGGTTTAATATGAGGAGAGACGGAAATAATAGCAGGTATTATACGTTCTCTTATTAAAGGTTTTTCATCATGATCAACAGTTGAACTTGAAGTAGATTCAGAGGGTTTCCAATTTCTTGAGATTTTGTTCTTAACATAGATCGCAGCAGCACTTTTAACAGCCTGATCGATTTCATTTGCTAACATAATATCAAGACATGCACCAAGAAAGCCTGGGACTTTTTCAGCTTCTCGTAGTTGCAATTCTGCATTTGTTCTGACATTTGGATCAGGTTGTAAAGAAGCCTGGAAACAGGTATGAAGTTGAGTTGGATCCATTTTAATAAGTTCAAAGAAGGTTAAGTCTTTGGATATTGTCAGATTCTGATTATCTGCTTACACTTACAATAAACCCTCCGAAGAAGAAAAAAGAGGAAATATCAAAATTTTAAAAAAAGAATCATTCAAATTTTGTACAGTAATTTTTTTTGTGATTCCATGTCACATGACATTCATTTCTTGCCTTTAATCTAATTTTTATACTTTATATACACAAAAGTTTATTACATTTATAAACATTCTTTAAATAAGTAAACAGTATTTGTTAATTCATTATAATTATAAATATTGATCATTATATTCTCTTTTCTACTTCTTATATAATTGTCAAATAAGAAGAATAAAAGTGCACATGAACATTACCCGGACATATAAATGGTCAGAGACTCAGTAGCAAATATAGAAGAACAGCTTCGCTCAGGAAACTGATCACTGCCATCAGCAAGACAGTATTTCCACCCGTAGTGAAGTAGGAGGTTTCGCCCTCTTCTGCAACGTGAGTGTATACTCGCACCCGGTGTTTGTGGTACGTCCCGATCGCCAGCACAAGGGTTCCGTAGACAGTGTAGAGCGCGCCGATTGTGAGGAACTCCCTGCTGAACAGCTTGAGAATCAGCAACGAAAACGAAAGGAGTCCAACGGCTGAACGCATGTAAGCCCCGTCGTAGGTGCGCTGATGTGCCCGGATGTCCTGTTTCTTGTTCTTAGGCAGCCCGGAGTATTCAGCAATTGAGTGGTGTCGTGTGAAAAGGCTCATGGATGTTCGACTGAATTCAAATCTAGATTGGCCACAGAGTGTATGCACGCAAAGTATGCTGTATTGCAGTTGCCTCATACAGTCGTCTTCTTTCCTTCCATCTTTTGGTTAACCATTCCTTTGGCAATTACACCGTCGTAATTATCTTCAATTGGGCCTTAAACTTTCCAAATCCATCAAATTAATTCTGTTCATAACATTCGAAATAGATATAAAAATGCTACAATTCCCCTTCCAAAATGTTGTTTTAATTCATCAATTAATAATTAATCGATATCGATGGAAATGTCTGCTTCTCATTCCACTAATGGTTTTGCTACAAAATTTTCTCGACGATCAAAAGAAGATATTCACATTTCAGAGAAAATACACATTCTCACAAATGAGGTCCAACAGATGAAGTCGATGTTGTTTCGTATATCTTCTCAACTGACCCTTGATAATTCCCACATGCATGCATCCAGATCTATGTCAACATCTGCTTGTAGGTCTCCAACTGCAGATATCGATGATCATGATATCAACGTTCAGGTGAACGACATTGATGACGGGATAGACGACTTTGATCAAGTTTCCATTGCTAGTTTGGGTACTAAAAGTAATGATTCGCTATCATCTTGCGCTGGCTCTGACGAAATGCCGTCTGCAATCCTGTCTCGATCTCAGTCTCGATCTCAGTCTTCTATTGACTTCAATGTTAATAAAAGTATTGATGATACAAAGTTGAAATTAGTGAACGGTGAATCTTTAAACTCTTCTAAATTATCTATTAATGAAGATAATGAAGATAATGAATCGTTTGTTTCATTTACTAATAGCATTTCAAATCTGAAAAATCATGGTGATGTCCAATCGCAACAAATTCCGGGTGCTGATAATAAAGAATCATTGGTATCTATAACTGTAGTTGATGATTATAAAGTGGTTGAATCACTTTCACCACCTATGGTCACCGGTGAATATGAATCGGTATTAAAAAATGATGATGCTCAAATATACAGCAATCGTAACAAACATTTATCTTCCCCAATTGCTGAAAAATTAAATTCAAACGACTCTCCTTCAACTGAAGCCTCTAGTGAAGAAGAATCATGGACATCAGATATACCTGAAGATAATGATGAAAGGGTAAAAGAATCTATAGCTAATGATCTAATTACTAAAGATTTAATAACAAATTTTGCTTCAACCAGTATTAATATTACTGAGAGATCTTTTCCCTCAATTGATAAAGCTTCAAGTGATCATGATTCTGTTGAAATATCTCGTATTAATGAGCAACAATTTATGGTTGACGAAAATACAATTCTAGAGTCTAAAGATCATGCTTTAACTACAGCCTCGATCAATAAAAATAAATCTTTGCTACCCCCTTTTTCTGAAGGTTCAACAAAGGATAATATCTATTCCCACTTAACAAATTCCAATACTATTAAATTCGAAGAGATAGAACTTGTTAGCGATTCTAATGATGACCAACATGTATCACAAACAATGGAAATTTATAGTGAGATAGCAGTGTCTAAAGAAATGAGCGTTGATCATGATTTAACACCTTCTACACCCACTAATAAAAAGGTATTGGGATCGAGACATCAGAAAAATGATTCTGAACAGAACTTCAACAGGGATAACAAATTGTCGTTATCCCCTATCTCTGAAGCAATTAATGCTGCTGCATTTGATGATAACGCAACTTGCCATTCCAAATTAGCAGGTCCTAATACTGTAGTTAAGGAGAAAGAACTTGCCAAAGAACCGGTTACAATAATCAGTTTAGCTTCAGGTGAATTTAATTTTAAACTCATCTTGAATTGTCTCACAGTAATTGATACTTATAGCTTTTGTACTAGTTGCAAATTCTTTTTCGAATATTTTGAGATTCCTAGCTTTGAAGTGATTATATCTTCTCAATCTGAACAAAACAAAGATATATCTAGAAAAGAACTAGAAACAAAATGTCTTAAGATTAATAATAATTTAAAAGTGAAAAAAGATTATCATTCAAAAACTTTAAAGCTAGATGAATTTAAAAGATTGAATTTTAAAAAGTTACAATCAGATGGTTGTAAAAAAATTATCAATAGTTTAACAAAAGTAACTTCTGAAGTTGTTGTAGCTGAGAAAGCATTTATTATTGATGCCAAAAAATTTAGTTCAATTGATAAAGTTGATGTTAAAATAATCAATTGGAGCATTAAAGATAATAACAAAACTGATAATCATGAAGAAGATTCTTTTGTTAAACTAATACCTTGTAGGATTCCTCTAAAATGTAATTTTGGCCATGGAAGAAACATCTATGAACTTAAAGGATCCAAAGAACACAATTTAATTGCTACTGATATACGACAGGGCTCCAAAATTACAGGAGGATCACTTTCAGATTATGATTGGGAAAATGTTGATAGCACTGAAAATATAAATTTATTAAATTTCCCTATAACGGATGGTAACTATGAATTAATGAAAGGATTTTGTAGATATCAAAGGTTAAAGGAAACAGATTTTAACGACCTCTGTACTAAAAGAAAAAGAAGCAAAGTTAAATTAAGAATGCCAGAGGAATATTCAGCAACTTCTAGCAAATATTTTGTTTGCTTATCTCATGTTGAATCATCTATGAATAGCCTAGGAATAATGAGTTCAAAAACTGGTGTTGTTGCAGTATTAAATTGTTACGCCTATAATAAAAATAGTAAATCTGAACAACGACTACTATGGAAAAGCAATATCCCTGGTAATCAATTACATCCCGCAGTAAGAAATCAAAGGCTTCAAATTTCTAATAATTTTCTTATCGTTCAAGCCTCATTTGATTTTTGGCTTGTATTTGTGCTGAAAACGGGTAAATATATTGGATTTTTTTCTGCATCTGAATCTTTGGGCTCAGTTGAATTTGAAGATAAAGGTAAGAAATTACCATTGAAATTGGTTATTCGTGGTGCAAATGTATTTCTAGAATTACGGTGCATGACTGGAAATCGTGGCGCTTCCAAATCTTGCTTGCTATCAATGTCGTTAAGCTCATTTCTTTTGAAATTGAATAAAGGGAACCGATTCAAGGTAGTCACAGTGATAGAAGCACCAGAGAATGTCTCTGATAATTGGTTAAATGAGTTGGTATCATCACAAGATAGCCTTAATATTTGGAATATCATATTTGAAACAGAATACGGGAGGCCCACTATCGAAATGAAAGCTGATATAAAACACTTGTCTATGGAGTCATATTTTTGGGGAGACAACATTGCATTGTTTATTTCTGAAAATGATGCTAATAACAGTGTTGATAATGTTAAAACAACTGATTATTTGATGTTATATGATCTGGTAGCCAATAGAAATAAATATATCAACCTTGCTGATTCCAATTTGGAGAAGACAGGATTCATTTTGGCGGATGATAAGCTCAACTTTGTGGTGATGAGTGATTCATTTGTTGAAGTTCCTATTTATTAATCTAAGAAGATAGATATATGAGTTAATAAGATACATAAGTAAATTAAATATATGTTGAAAGTTATAGTTATTTGAAGCTGTTTAAATTTGTTTGTTCTTTGCATACGTTATTACCCTGCCTGCGGGGGCATAGAGTTATTTATATCTTTCCCATATTTAAAAACCTTCCCTCGCTACTTTTCCTCGAATTTTTTCTCTTTGCCAAGAAAACAATCTGAGATTCATTCGCTACATAAAAATGACTGTCGAACATCCAATGAAACCGCTCTTTAATTCAGACCTCATTCCACAGGAGATTAAGGACTCTCTACCAGTTGGTTATAACATCAGACCAACTCAGCTCGATGACTATAACAGAGGCATACTGGATTGTTTAAGCACACTAACTACAGTAGGTGACATCCCCTTCCCCGTATTCAAGAATACATTTGAACACTGGTTACAAGTCCCTGATACTTACTACCAAGTTGTAATTACAGATGCCTCAGATATTGTCGTTTCTGTTGGAACCATATTCTTGGAAAGAAAGTTAATTCATCAATGTGGTGCTGTGGGTCATATTGAAGATATTGCCGTCAGCAAAAACCAACAAGGTAAAAAACTTGGTATCAAACTTATCAAAACACTTTTGGCTATTGGTAAACAAACCGGTGCCTATAAGGTCATTTTGGACTGTTCCCCTCATAATGTTGTCTTTTATGAAAAATGTGGTTTAAAAGTTGGAGGAGCTGAAATGGTTTGTCGCTTCTAAAATAATAACTTGGATTTTTTTTTTATTCCTTTTGGCATTTGATTTTTCATATTTATAATTTCATATAATTTCATAAATTTTTATACTTATTTTACTTTTTAAACGTAAACAGAAACACCCAGACACTCGCCACCTATAACGTTACAACCTCGAGCTCTGGGATCTGAACTCAACTCAACTCCATTTTTTAGATCGTCACCGCGAGCATGAAGATATTCTATATTGGTGTTCTACGAACAACTGGAAACAAGGCTTTGGAACTCTCCTCTGCTAGAGATTTGTCAAGCTTTAGCTTTTTTGAAAGAACTGGGTATGTAACCACTGATTCCACCCGTCCACTCTATGGAATCCAAACTTAAGCTAACGATATCTGTTTTTGAGATAATAGAGTTTCTCAATTCATGACCTTTTTCAGTGAGACTGTTTCTCAAAGGACACAAGCTGGTCAACGTCAAAGTATCGAGGAAGGAGGTATGTAATACGGTCTTTGTCTATACTTGTTTTTATTATAAACCTGACGTTGTGTGATCTAACCTCATATGTTTGCTTATAGCCTACATTGGACACACATACGCTCGTTCTGAAGGCGTCGCTGGTGTAATCATCTCAGATAAAGATTATCCAGTTAGAGTCGCTTATACCCTTCTTAATAAAGTCCTTGATGAATATCTTACACAGTATCCTAAAGCAACGTGGGAGAATGTAACATCTAATTCAGGATTGGAATTTAAAGCTCTGGAAGGTTATTTGAACAAATACCAAGATCCAACACAAGCGGATTCAATAATGAAAGTTCAACAAGAATTAGATGAAACAAAGATTGTTTTGGTATGTTATATCAATTTTATAAATGAAGAAACAAAGACTAATATATATCTGAAACAATAGCACAAAACAATTGAATCTGTTCTGGCAAGGGGCGAGAAACTAGACGCTTTAGTCGATAAATCTGAAGCTCTATCTTCTTCATCCAGAATGTTTTATAAACAAGCGAAAAAGTATGTATTGGTGATCTTTTTAATTATTTTTTTTAAATTATTTTTTTGGTGTCTAACTGAACAACTTATTTGTAGGACAAATTCATGTTGCGTCATTATGTAATTTGCCACATTACTATACATTTGGTAAGCTTATATATATTTGGACTCATAAGTAAAGAGCTTTCGATATAGGGTGGATTTGTTGTTGTCTTTTACTTATTTGATCTTTGTTCTATCTTCTAAGGGACATAAAACCTTAGCTAATAATATATACCAATCAAAAGAATGTTATCTTTTTTTTTACACAGCTATATACTTAATTCTGTGACAAATTATCGTTCGTTTATACATAATAATCTAAATCTATAACTTAGAATTTCTAAATTCTGTTGTTGTAATTGGTTCATATACATTATTGAACAGTTTATCCTCTGGAACTGATCTAGTTGTAATTCCTCTAATGTCTAAATAAGTTGGGTTTAAGTCTGAGATTTTAGTAACACCTAATAACCTCATATTCATAGTTAACTCGTCCTTTAATAATTGCATTGCTTTATTAACACCAGGCTCTCCGTAACTAGACATTGCATATAAAAATGATTTTCCAAGCCCAACTCCTTTCGCTCCTAAGCACATTGCTTTAAGAATGTCCGTCCCTCTTCTTATTCCACCATCAACGTATACCTCAATCTTGTTTTCATACCCATGCTTACGTAGGTGCGACATGACTTCAATTAAAACTTCAATCGATGGTCTAGAATATTCTAATTGTCTTCCTCCATGATTTGAAACGACAATAGCTTGAACACCATGTTCAACGGCCAAAACTGCATCTTCTCCTCTTTGAATTCCCTTAATTCCAATGGGAACTTTTGTTAATGTTTTAAAACCGTCGATATCTTTCCAAGTAACTGCGGTATCAATAAATGAAGATAGGGCTTTGGCGGCACCATTTTCTGGTTCGCTTAGTTCTTCTTCACCTTGTACATTGGCAAGTTCTTCTTCAAATTTACATTTAAAATCTTTTGTTCTATTACCTAATGAAGGAGCATCAACAGTGACCCATAAACCTTTCATGCCCCTTTTCTCAGCATTAACAATTAATTCATGGGCTAACTTTCTATCTGAATTGACATATAATTGAAACCATTGTCCTTGACCAGGTATCGCTGCATCGACGATTTCATTAAATGAACAAGAAGCTAAAGTTGAAATCATTTGAATAACTCCATGTTTACCTGACGCTATGGTTAGATTCTTTTCACCGTCTGGATGTCCTAATTTACCTAAAGCTGCGGCGGATACATAAAATGGAGCTTGAGATTTAAACCCAAGCATTTCACATGATAGATCTATTTCCGAAACATCAACTAAAACTTTTGGTTTGAACCAAATTTTTTGATACGCTTGATGATTTTCACGCATTGTAATCTCATCATCAGCACCTGAAGAATAATAATACCATGCTGATCTTGGTAAAACACGTCTTGCAACATACTCAAAATCATATAAGTTATAAATTGATGATAATGGAGGTTTATTTTTAATTCTTTCTAGTCTTTGCTCTTCTTCCTTGTCTATCTCCTCTTCCTCTTGTTTAATTTCGATATTACTTACAACTGGACC
This sequence comes from Alloascoidea hylecoeti, assembly GCA_001600815.1. Classification (NCBI taxonomy): domain Eukaryota; kingdom Fungi; phylum Ascomycota; class Alloascoideomycetes; order Alloascoideales; family Alloascoideaceae; genus Alloascoidea; species Alloascoidea hylecoeti. Next base: position 626,681 of record BCKZ01000007.1, read on the forward strand.
TAAACATTTACTAGCAGGGAGATACTTTTCTAAGATACCAGGAGCATGAATTGGATCATATTTCTTAGTTGCATCTTTCCCGGCATATCTAATAATTATTTTCTGTCCACCAGGATGATCTGGTATAAATTCAGAGAGATCATAGACCTTATCGTGTATGATAACCCAGCAGTCATCTTTCTTGTTGTGTTTTGCAACTTCTTTTATTGTAAGTATTTTAGGCATGTTATTCTAAATGTAATATTCTCATGTAATTGGCAATATTATAGCTAAACCAATATAAGGCGATATTGGTCTGTAAATATAAGGAAGAGAAGAGGATCAGCTCGGGAAGAGAGAGCTTTTAAAGAACTTCCGATCATAGTCCCTGAGGGGATAATTTAAATATTTTTGATGATGATATTAACTCAATGGCCAATCATAATACGCGATTAATAACGCTATTAAATAATCTCTGTAAGGATATATTTATAAGCGGGAAGCATTGGCAGAAGACGAAATATTTGTAAGTCCCAAATTGCGCAATTCCAAACATTTTTTACAAATTCATAAAAATTTGCTCTTGTTTTATAATTACATTTATTTATAGTATTCTATCTGTTGAAATCAACAGCCAAAAAATATGATATAATTATAAGTAGTGATTTCACTTAATTTCGGACATTCTGACTACTAATTATCGGACACTCCCACAATTAATTATCCGACGGGCTACAATGTATAACCAGTACTGTATCCGTTAACATGCAGGCTAGGGATATAGAGCAACCTTGGGTGCGCCAAACCCGTCCGAAAATTAGTTGTGGGTGTCCGATAATTAGTAGTCAGAATATCCGAAATTAAGTGAAATCACTGTATAATTATATGTTAATGTAAAAGAGAACCCATTTTTTAAGCTTCCTAAAAATAAGAAATCAACCCCACACAGTAGCACATGTTCTTTTTTCTCCACAACTTTCCGTATAATAATCCTCTCAACTCAATTTATCATATCATCCATGGCCAACTTTAAAAAAACGTTTTTACACATTTTAAGATAATGTAAGCTTAAGGTTTATAGGTGATTCATGCCATCTTCATCTTTGCTTTCAATTAACTCAAAATTCAACCGTAATATCAAATCCTATAAATATGCTCCGTAAATCTCAATCTTTCTTATATCCAATTTTCATTCCCTGATATTAGGGGTGTTTCAGAGTAATCTACGTTGTAACATGTACACTTTTATGGTGTAAGGGTCTCTACATGTTCATCCCCAGATACAAAATTTCCGGAGTGGGTATGAGGTACAGAATAGATCGTATAGCCTAATTGTGAGAACCTTTGTTCTCCGTCTGTCTTATTCATCACACCTAAAGTCATTTAATCAAAAGTGGTGTTAAGTTCAACCCTCAATTCATCGATACATCTAGGTTATAGAAATACAAAAAGTGGTTAATAATTAATAAAAGAGAAGTTACTCAAGGAGGATTGACATATCTTGCATTTAACGTACAAATCAACGAGTATAAATTATATATCGATTGCAAACGTTCTATAGTCGATAATGGATGATCATCTTTACTGGGCTAAGCGCTATATCAATGGTTAAAATTCAGGCCCGGGAGTACTGTGATGGGGAATTTTCACCTCGGGTTCTAGGAAGGGTGTTATATATATCTGGACAAGGGTTAGCAACATTATAATGGAGCAACGATTTACACGTAATGCTAAATGTAATGCTATATTTGTAGATTATAGATTGGTAAATACCAATTTAGTACATCCTATAGTCATTTCACTTAATTTAGGCCATACTGACTACTAATGTTCGGTGGCAAAATACAGATATGTCGCATGACCCGTTAATATCCGGAGAGCAGGCGAAAATTCATTATGGATTGGCTGAAAATTAAGCCAACATGGCCGAAATTAAGTGAAATGACTGTACTATGCATATGAAATAAAAATACGAAATATTAATCAACCCCACAAATCCTCTTTTTTATACTTTCACTTGGAAATTGTTTCCATCATCCGAGCAATCCATATTTTAACATAATATTTTTATTTTTGTAAGTGTTTACAAACTCAACCCCAGATGAAAGCATACAAAACTTCCAGAATGAAGTTTTTTTGCTTGATTGGGTGGGCTAGGGGTATACTACAATACCTATATGATTTCCGCGTGCCTTAATCAATCTGCCCACCTATAGTGTACACTACAGCCTATACCAGGTACATTGTTTTTGATCAAACTTAGGGTTTAGTTCAAACCCCAATTCATCCATCTCTTCTTTATACCAACTTTAGTAGAGAGTTTTTGTTAAACAAACTCTTTTTCTACATTTGTACCACGAATAATTATTCATTCATCTCTTAAAAAGTACGAAATTTGTATAAAAGACTTCAACAAATTTCCAACTTCAATATTTAGTTTCACTATTACTTTATTTTACCGATTTGTTAAAATAAAATGCTAATTTATTTTGATATATATAATTTTCATAGCTACAATATAAGTATAGTATGATATAAAAGAAGAGGCAAATACACATTTGGAGTTGACTTTTATGTGTTTTTACTACATCTTCTCGAATGCTTCCCCTACAAGAATTATCCACTCACCTCTTACAAAGCACGAAATTTGTAGGAAAGACTTCAAATAATTTCCAATATTTACTTCCACTTCATTTTACGTATTCCACTTCAATTTTTTGATCTGAATCACCACCAAATCAATCTAATCTTATCATTCAATCAGATTACCTTGACTGGCAATTATCAATTATGAGGTTTTCAGACATTCTTGTTGGGAAAATTTAATGACAAATATAAATATATATATATATATTATTTTCCTGTTTTCACAAAATGGCTTACTTCTAGACTGAAAGTTATTTTTACTGCTACTCCCATTAAAACTGAATTTCTTAATGAACTTGAATCAGAAAAAAATATTCTGATAATTTCTATATAATCATATAGAGTTAATCATACAATGATTTTTTGAATTTTAATGATCATGATGAATCTAATATGCTTAGCAGCATAGTTGACTTATAGGGGGGTATATATGCACAAAAGCATAAACTTGTTGTCTTAAACAATGTCAAGATACAAAATCTACTCAACAATTTTTTTGGACACTGTTCAAGAAGGTTCAAACATGGAAGACAAAAGGTCTCACTATATAGCTACATTAATTAAATATAACACATAATGGTTTAATGGTGTAATAATTCAACTTGATTGGGAAGAATCTTTTGTGAAATCAATTGTGCAATCATTTTGATCATGTTGATCATGTTGATCATGTTGAGTTTAGTGTTGGTGGGTAGTTTTACCTTGTGGAGTTTTCTTTTAGGAAGGTGAGTCAGAAGGTTTTTGAGACAATGTTAGCTGAAAAAATGAATCAAATAGTTCGTTTATCGTTAAAAGGTATAGAGATAATGCAGTCGTAGAGACTCTAGAGAGTGGGTTTGAACCTGTCAAAAGAATCAGTCGAGCTTTTAGTGTTGGATATATGGCTGAAGAGTTCACAAGAAGTTAATTAGCTTTTTGGCATAACGGCTAGATATAGGCATTCGATATTTAGTAACAAAGCTGATTTTTTCAAATTCAAATTGTAAGGATATCGATTCTTTGTAAATAATGATTCTAAACTATAAAATTTGTAATAAAGAAAGAAAATATAAGATCTTAGATCTAAAGAAAATAGCTTACCGTCTGGAATCAAAAGAGATATAACTCCTAAAACATCTCAAAATTAACTATTCAGCGTGACAATCTTCAACCCATTAATCTCATATTAATTAATTCTAGATCTAATAAATCTGTTGCCTTTTTGAAACAGTTGCAGACCCATAAGCTGACATTGCATATAAAAATGGTCTTCTAGTTCCAACTTCTCGCACCACTAGCCCCTAAAAATTAAACCTTACTTTTATTAGCAATTAAATAATTCATTCAATAGATCCTGTGAAGTATAAATTGTCTCCCTCCGTGACGTACAATGCAACAGTAATTTTAAAAGCATCCTCTCTGAATACCTTTCATTCGGATTTCATTGTCGTATCGTTTCTTAACTAGCGTAAATCCTTAAATATTAGAGAACTGTCAACAGCTTGTGATATACTTCCACAGCCCCTATCTGAAGGAACATCGCCCTTTCCCCTGGTTTGCGCTTTATGTTTTCCAGCACATATTTCTGATCCCTTTTCTCTGTTGCCAATTGTAGAACAATCTATCATAATGCATCGATCTTTCTAGTTATAACAGCCTTTTAACAATTTGTTGATCAGATGTATTTTATTAGAATGTTCAGTATCTCTTCCAGCGTATTTTAAGGGCATACTCTTTCCCCTTAAATGATTGTCAATGGTATTTGATTTCTTTTAAGTTCGTCATATTACAAACAAAATGATATAATGAGCAGATATATAATTAATTAATTATAAATATATACGTATACTGCCATGATTGGAAAAATTGGAATAATCCGAGCTACCTGGTTATATAAATAAATAGTGTAACGTATTCATAAAATATAAATAACACAGTATAATATAATAAAACTTTATGAAGAATATTTGGAATAATATTGATGTATGTATGACCTTATTCTGATATTTTAGCATTCAATTTAAAATAAACCGCCAAGAGAGCTAGCTAGGTTGTGGGGTATAAAATATATATACGGATATGTAGCAATACAGTTACGAAAGTCCGCGTGAAGAAATAAACTTGTCCAAGATCCCCTCTTGTTTAAGGTCTTAGCAAACTTTAAAAATACTATAAATTACAACATGCTTGTCCTATTTTTTTTTTTCCTTTCAGACATACAACATCCAAAATGGCAAGTGTTATTGTTGATTTACTTATGCCCCCTGGTGCTGCAGTTGGCACAGGCACAACAAAACTACCTCATCTTACAAAAAAACTACTAAACTTGAAAAGTATCGACGATATTCCTGAAAATCTTGTTGAACTTGCAAAGGCGATATCCTTTGCAACCTTCGGTGGTTATCCTGCTGATGATTCAAACACAAAAGCAGCTTGTGGAGTTCTTATTGCTGCCAATTCAATTTTATGCCTTGCACATTTGTATATCTTCATTAGAAATGTGAGGAGAAATCATAACTTTTATCTTACCATTGGATATGCGGCGACTTGTCTACTAAATGTGTTGGGATATGGGTTAAGAATTTATTGGGGAAATCATTTTGTTCATATTCCAATTGGCTTGGCTTCCACTATTTTGATTATCATCTCAGCAATTTTGTTGACCACTTTAAATACAATTTTAGCACATCGTATCTTCACTTGGAAACATCCAGAAGCAGGTAACTCTAGATGGTTTAACACAGCAATGATAGCAATTTATTCGGTTGTCATCGGTATTATTGTTTTAGCTATTGTTTCTAACGCCGTCCCGAATACTACATTTTTGAGCCCAAAGCACTTCAATATGTGTAAAAAGGCCTTTAGAGCTGCCGCTATCTTACAGTGTATATACTCTGCTGCTGCGTTAGTTCTTATTGTTCTTTCATATATTTTACCTCCTGGATCAGTTAGTCAACATTCACCTTTCAAAAAATGCGGCGAAGCCATGCCACATACTTATTCACCTTATTGGATTGAATCATACGCTCTCAACTATTTTGTTCCAAAAAGTAGTGTTCAACCAGTTTATAGGAATGATAATTTGGCTCAAGCTATTAGAATTATTAACTCTTCCGAGGTTCCGGGAAGTGGAAGAGCACATTTCACACATCCAAGTCCAAAGGATGGTATAGAGCAAACTTTATCTGTAGTTTTGGTTACTTTTACATCTATCTTATTGTTAATATCTTCTTGCTTCAGATGTGCTTCTACTTTTATTGATGATCAAGTTGGAGGGGGGGCTAGTCAAATTAAAGAAGCAAGTTGGATTTTTGACCCAACTGTAATGTATGTCTTATATGGAGGTTTACAAGTAATTGTTAATGTTTTGTTTGTATTTGGACGTTTCGATTTAAGATTTTATTTGCCAGATAACTTTATCAATAAAGATCGTGATGTTGAAGACCATCAACAAACAAGTGAAAAAAATGATAGCATCTCTCATGATATTGGATCTGCTCCTAATTCAACTAACTAATAGATTAATTTATTGAAATCGTTTTGATTTATTTATTGATAACTAATTCTTGGAAATGAAAATGGTGAATCTTTTCTCCGGCAATTGCAAGTTAACAGTATATATTTAATATTTGTTTTAAAATTTAAGTCAGCTTATGATATTAATTAGAAATATTTTAGTTGGGTATAATAATGTTACCCCATTTAGTTTTGTAATAAACGTAGATTGATGAATTTTTGTTGGCTGTAGTAGTCAACAAAATTTTAGTGCAAAATTCCCATATTGTAATTATGCATATTATAGTTGTTGGTTTATCCATTCCTGGTATATGCATGCGCTGTTATGCATACGAGAAGAAACTGTAATTAAGCAGTATTTTAATAGCCACAAATAGACCAATGAATTGTGAATAAAGTTAAAGTTGATATGTCTAGTAATTTACTCATCATTGGCTAAACTCCACCTCATCTGTAGTTTCTGGTTACGTAAACGTTCACTTGCATTCGAATTCTATAATAGGAAATTTAAAGCTTTAGCTAACCAAAATATTATATTCCCAATTGTCATAGCATATTGTATATAATTTTAAAGACATGAAAATAATTATATGATTGATTTTACGCCAATCTGTGATTATATATAATAGCCATTTCCAGTATATAACTTATATAAAGGAACCAACGAAAATCATCTTGATATAAGTTGCTCCTCGGGCGTTTAACTTTATTTCAATCAATAATTCCTCTTCGAAATTCTCTATAGCTAAAGGACTGCATTCGCATTCCAGTTGTAAATATTTTGCAACTATCTAGATAAATATATTTTATATTTTATATACATTAAATATCTAAGTGAAGTATCTGAGTATAATAGAATAAATCGTTTATATTAAGATAGATATACATATTAAAATTATTAGAATAGCCTTCGTGAAAAGTGTATCGTCAATATACGGCTCGTTATAATCATTTGTTTGTGTAGGCATATAAGTAAATAAATAAATAGTAAAATCCTTATGCATTTTGTTGGGTTGTAAAACAATGTTCGCGATATCGAAAGGTACATGGATCAGTTTAGCGAAATGATTAGAAGAAACACTGTCTAAGTAACAAGGGTATTAAGGCTTATAGTTAATTATGAAGAATAATAAGATTAACAACTGTATGTATACCTTTTTAGCTCATCGTGAGTATGTATAAATCGGAGATAGTTATACTAAACTTGATCGAAGCTTACCACTCTATTTCAATTGCAATTGCATTACATATTATAAGTCATAGGATATCTTTAGGGGTTTAATTATATATATATATATATATATATATATATATATAAATAACTAGGACCTTCATTTATTCAATTATGTATTTTCGCACTATCAATATACACAATATTACACATACAAGTGAAACTGTGAGAGTCTTAAGTGAACCCAATTATATGTTTAAAATGGGGTTCTGTGTCGGAACATTATATCGTGTCCCTGCATGAAGTTTTTCCGAAACTTTATGGATATATGGTGCACTGAAAAATTGTGAAAATGATCAACTCTTAGGAAAATCAAAAACATTTAAACAACCCTCGCGCAAAATTTAACCACAACACCCAAATCACCTATTTATATATTGAAGACCTAAGAATGTAGAGGAATGACAAACGTTAATATTACCATTTCAAATTTTACCTGGAGACCAAAAATTGACGAGGAAAATGTTGTTTATTTTCAATGATGCGCTATAATAACTTACACAGCAACTTCCCCATACGGCTCACGCTTATAATGACAATATCTTTAAAGATGATTTTCATAAACTGCACTCGCATTTGCTTTTTTGTAAGTCATAAAATAGCCCTAGTAATACATATTGTAGCTATTGGCATCGATTTCAATTGCAATACGTGTGATTCTGATATATATATATAGCTATCACCAATTGATTTTCTAGTGTATCTCTGTTGCTATGAGCTGTGATTAACGAAGGATAATTAAGTTAAAACTTTGCTTCGGACTCTCGAGCTCTACTTGCAAGATTGAAACGCAAGTTTCTAATGTGGAGATATAAAACATGAATTCCTTATTATTTCCAAAATAAATCATAACAAAACTTTCTTTTTTAATCATTATATAAAAGCATTCATACCCCGGATTTTTTTCAATCTTATAACAAAATATTCTTTATACTAGCTACACTTCACATAAAAAGGATTTTAAAACAAAACTAATATATAATAATATAATGGACTCTAGAAGTAAGAATAGTCCAGCTACTACTGCGTTAGATTCTGGAGCTACCTCATTAAACTCCAAAAAGGCTGAAACATTGGAAAGTTTACCGGATTCCAATAAATCCTGGTTCAAATACTTTACTGTAACAGCTTTTTGTTTCTTAACAGCTTTTGGAGGGTTTGTTTTCGGTTGGGATACTGGTACCATTTCCGGTTTCGTTAATATGTCCGATTTCCAAAAAAGGTTTGGTCAGGTTAATAATGCTGGTGAACATTATTTGTCAAAAGTCAGAATAGGCCTTATGGTTGGCATATTCAACATTGGATGTGCTTTTGGTGCTGTAATTCTTGGTAAACTAGGTGATGTTATGGGACGAAGAAAGGCCATTATGCTGGTCACTATTATCTATATTGTTGGTATCGTCATTCAAATTTCAAGTATCGATAAATGGTACCAATATTTCATTGGACGTATTATTTCGGGTCTTGCCATTGGTTCTAATTCTGTTTTATGTCCAATGATGATTTCTGAGACTGCTCCAAAACAGATTAGAGGCTCTTTAGTTTCTATTTATCAGTTAATGATCACTTTAGGTATATTTTTAGGATATTGTACAACATTCGGTACTAAAAACCGAAGTGATTCAGGTTCATGGAGAATTCCCTTAGGGCTTGGATTTGCTTGGGCTATTTTACTACTTTTCGGCATGTTTATTATGCCAGAATCCCCAAGATATCTTGTAGGTGTTGGAAAAATGGATGAGGCTAGAGCTTCATTAGCTAAAGTTAATAAGGTTAATGAAACTGATCCAGCAATTTTTGATGAAATTTATGAGATTGATTCTGCAATTAAGTTTGAAAAATCTCAAGGCAATGCTTCATGGGGTGAATTATTCACCGGAAAACCACAGATATTTGTAAGGGTAATAACGGGGGTATTCTTACAATCTCTTCAACAGTTGACAGGAAATAACTACTTTTTCTACTATGGTACTACCATATTTAAAGCCGTTGGGTTAGAAGATTCATTCCAAACATCTATCATCTTGGGTATTGTCAATTTTGCTTCCACCTTTTTTGGTATTTATATCGCGGACAGAGTTGGAAGAAGAAAGGTTCTCATTGGCGGAGCCATTGGAATGTTTTTCTGTTTCGTGATCTTTGCTTCGCTCGGAACCAAATTACTATATGTTAATGGTAGAGACCACCCAGATGTTACTAGTAAACCAGTCGGTAATGGTATGATTTTCTTAGCCTGTTTATTCATCTTTTCATTTGCAAGCACTTGGGCCCCAGTTTGCTTTGTTGTTGTTTCTGAAATATACCCCATTAGAATCAAGTCTAAGGGTATGGCAATTGCAATGGCTTCTAACTGGATTTGGGGTTTCATCATTTCATTCTTCACTCCATTTATAACTAGTTCAATCGGATTTGCATACGGTTATGTTTTCACTGGTTGTTTACTTTTCTCAATAATCTTTGTAATCTTCGTCGTTCCAGAAACAAGAGGTTTATCATTGGAACAAGTTGATGAATTATATGCATCATATGTCAAACCACGGTTATCTGCGAGTTGGAAACCAATTGCAAAAGAGAAGACCCCAACCCAAGCAGATGTATAACTGCTAACGCTAGCGCTTGAAACAGGTATCTAAATCTATTGTATCTCTATATTTACCGTAAATATACTTCAGAACACAGAGACAACCATAATTAATTAATTAAATATTTATTTTTATTCTAAACTTTTATCTCTGCAATTATGTGATAAATAATATTATGCATAGCCATGGCCAAATTAACATTGTATCTGTAATTCATTATTTTCCTTTATGGTGGCTTGACTACAAATGATTATAACTAAAGATACGACTACATCACCTACTGCTGTTCATGCCAATAATAGTTATGTTATAGGTTGTTGAATGTAACTTATTGTTATAGATCGCTAGTAGTGTATTGTAATTTTCCATGTCCAATCGGTATCCCACTTCTTAAACATATAATTTAAAATTAATATACCGTCAACTACATAAAACTTGGATGAGTTGGCTTACTCAGATGTCATAATATTGTTATGTTGCAATCACAAGTTATAAAACCAGCAACCAATACATATTATTATAAATAGTATCACTCAAGTTTACTTAATCTCATAATTCTGATAATACTTGTTTAATATTAATTTTTGCCATTTTCTTGCGCTATTCGAATCTTTCTAAAACTCAGTACCAGCGTATTTAACTCAGTGATTTATTCATAAAACGCAATTTGCGTTATCCCACTATTTGTTGAAAGCTATAATATTGATATCATATGATGTTTTTATGATCAAATAATAGTGTGGATTTTTTTAAAGTAGTTATCGTAGTGTATTGCGAGAATTGAAAATATCTAGAAATTATGGACCTCCCCAAAATACGAAAAAGTTCCATTTTTAAAAGAACCACTAAATCACCACCAGAATTTAAAATGGCACGTACAAGGTACTGAATGAGAACGATAATACGAATAAGCGCATACTCAATCACTTATAGCTGTTGAATATAGGTTATGATACAGGAAGATATTGTACGAGAAAGTTTCCAACACAATTGGTATCTCAAAATTGATTCTTTACAATCATTTCTATGGTAAATTATGAAATCAAGTCTACTACCAAATTTAAAGGCTTTTATTTACTGTTGAGGAGTGAGAGTTCACGTGGAGCCCGCGAAAAAAGATCTGTCTCAAAAGTTTCCAGCAAGGAGCACGATAACAAAGCATTATTGTTCTGCAAAATATCATATACATCATTGATCATCGGGAGATACTCTACATTCTTCTATAAAAGAACCAGATGTACAAATTTTTAAGCATGCATCCCAAAATATCTTTGCGAAGTTTTCTCAATAAAACATCACGAATCTCTCATATTTAGAATTTGTTGCTGGTTTTGTAATTCGTGGTTGCAACATAACAATGTTGTGGGAACCAAGTATGCCATATCTGAGTTCTTGATCAGGATCTAGACGGTATAGCTATATGTATCATCATACACGTAGATACGTTTTCATAATCAGATAAATATCATACCCTACTATATACATATATCATGTCCATAACTACCTTATTATGTAGTAAAACTCAACGCAACGATCAGCAGAAAGGTTAATTCTTCCTCTTAACCAATCTAATAGATAAAAAAACGGATAAAATGGAGATAACTCTCAAATAGACATGAACGACAGAGTTTAGTATAACAAAAAATACAAATTCTGGGGCCGTTCTCATGAGTTATTAGATATTCCACGGCCAACATTTAGCATCATGATGGGCTTTTTGGTATGTATTACATTGCTAGCTCATGTTGTCATCATTATCTTAATAATGGAAACCAGTCTCAGGTTTACACCTTGTAGTAATCACCAGTACAAAAATTATTCAGTCTGAATATTACACATCAAATCGGTAAATCTCAGAACCGCTCAACAAAATTTGACCACTAAATACTTCTATTCCTGATATATCTATTTCTACCCGATATCATAACTCTTAGAAAAATGCCTATTGATCCTGAAAAGCTTGCCAAATTGCAAAAATCTGCCAGAATTGGTATGTATGAAAATCTATAAATGGTTGATGATTCTTAATTTTGAAGCGGTCGACTTAGGTGGGGAATAATAGTAATTTGGGTTAGTCATTAAAAGAGGATGAATAATATTTATGTTATTTTATCGTTTTTCATCATATTTAATACGAATGTTGTTATTCAATGATTTTAATGGCTTAAAAAATTTCTGCGAAGTTATAAGCTCCTTTATATTTTGATTGGCTCACCTGCAAGACCATTTTCCTTGGAAGCTAATTCATCCTTTTACTAACATGCTTTATAGGGTACGAATAAGAATCAATTGATATGTCATCGCTAATAACTTAAACTAACAATTATTATAGTGGCAAAGGTACTCCTCGTCGTAAGACAAAGAAGATCACCCATTCTGAATCGTCGGACCAAAAGCTTCAGGGTACTTTGAAGAAGCTTGGTGCTCAAGTGATCCCAGAGGTCGGCGAAGCCAACTTTTTCAGAGATGATGGTAAAGTTCTTCATTTCCCAAGAGTCCAAGTCCAAAGTGCTACCAATGCCAATACATTTGCTTTCACTGGTACTGCTCAGGAGAAGGACTTAGGTCAATTATTCCCAAACATTTTACCACAATTAGGTAACGAATCTTTGGATGCTCTACGTAAATTGGCCGCCCAATTACAACAAACTGAACTAGGTGAGGCCGAAGCTGCTAAACAAGAAGCTGGTGATGAAGACATTCCCGACTTGGTTGAAGGCAAAACCTTTGAAGACAAAGTCGAGTAAATAGAACAATCAAAATTAAAACGATTAAATGAAATTAAAATGGAAAATGAAATATTTGTCACTAAATTATATATTAATTGTTTATTATGATCTTTTGTATACTTATTATATGTTTAACGTATTAGAATGACTCGCAAATATATGCTCAAATGTATTTCTTTTGCTGATTGTTTGTCATTATTTATATGTTATGATTAATATATGGTAAATATGAAACATTTTAAGTCCTTGTATTGCTGAAGTTATTCTAGTTTTGCAGCAAATATAAATTGGTGTGCACTTTGGAATATAATTAATATTAGTGGAGTGATGAAAGCCGGTATATTATCTCACGAACTATTATCACCCTATACTAGCTATAGGTAATGCCAAATCTCTACATCAGTTAGTTTGACCTGTTACCAAAGGATTAGGAATTGATTATTACTAATTATGTCTCCAGTTGACCTCCGCTAATAGCTCCTGAAAATTACTTTATATATCATCTAATGAAGGTAGTATAATTATTGGAATATAATAGCTCTAGAGGGAAAATATATGTTATGTTTTGTTGATTTTATACCTGTTACAACCAGTTTCATGTTGGATGTGTCATGAGGAACTTCATCCAAAAAGCCTATATTTTGCATTTTGCGTCAAAACGTTGTATTTGCTGCTGACCCCACACAGATGCCAAAATTAAAGTATTTGTAAACAGCTGATGCCCCTTGCAATTGTAGAGCACTACACTTAGATGAACTTCTTCTTTCCTATAAGCCACTAATAATAAATTAGTGACCTGTTAAGAATCCCGTCCCATCCGCTGTATAATCAATTATAAGATCATTAATATTAAAATTGCTTTCATTGTTATTGTAGGTAATTTAAGAACTTAAATATATTGATAGAATAATGTATGATATTACGTCGTGCACAAACCTAAATGTCAATTATTAGGCCTTTTTCTCGACTATAAGAATCACATAGATCCCCCATAAATTTTAATAGCAATTTTATTACATATTTAAATTCATTATGTCTTTAGTGGATCATATCGATGTTGAGCAATTAGAAGAAGAGCTTCTTGAACTTCAAAAAAAAGGTAACCAGAAAAATAAACTACATTCAGATAAAAATACACATGAGAAATATTCAAAATATAGACCTCATCCAAATGAAGTAAAACTTGGAGAAAGCTATATCAATAAATACAATTCTACTGAAAGGATTCCAAAATTTAGAATTCCTCAATCAGGAATCCTACCTGGTCCAGCCTATCAATTGTTACATGATGCTTTAGCTCTTGATGGCAGACCTTTATTGAATCTTGCAAGTTTTGTCAATACTTATGTTTCCGAGGAATCTCGTAAACTTATCAATGAAAATATATCAAAAAATTTGGCTGATAATGATGAGTATCCAGCTTTAATTGATCTTGTTCAAAGATGTGTTTCGATTCTAGGTGGGTTATGGGAAGTCCCAAAGGGCGAGAAAGCTGTTGGATCACCAACAACTGGTTCAAGTGAAGCAATCATGCTTGGTGGTTTATCAATGAAGAGAAGATGGGAACAAAAAAGAAAAGACGAGGGAAAAGATTTCTCAAAACCGAATATTATCATGGCTTCAAGTGTTCAAGTTGCATTGGAAAAGTTTGCTAGATATTTTGATGTTGCATCTAGAGTTATTCCTGTTTCTAGAGAGAGCAATTATGTTTTGGATTTAGCCAAAGTCAGGGAGCAAATTGATGAAAACACAATTGGGATCTTTGCTGTCTTAGGTTCAACTTATACTGGTCACTTTGACAATGTCGAAAAACTTTCTGATATGCTTGATGAATTTGAAAAAGAGACAGGTATTGATATTCCAATTCATGTTGATGGTGCTTCTGGTGCATTTGTTGCACCATTTTTATACCCCAAACTGAAATGGAATTTTAAGCTACCAAGAGTAAAGAGTATAAATGCATCTGGTCACAAATTTGGTCTAACAGCTGTTGGATTAGGCTGGATTATTTGGAGAAATAGAGAATTACTTCCTGACAATTTGATTTTTCAATTGAAATATTTAGGTGCAGTTGAAGAAAGTTATACCTTAAATTTCTCGAGACCTGGTTATCAAGTTATTCATCAATACTATCTTTTTATTCACTTAGGAAGGGATGGATATAAGAAAATTCATTCGGGATCATTATCAAATGCTAGACTTCTTAGTAGATTCTTAGAAGCAACTGGATACTTTGAATGTCTTAGCGATATTCATAGACCTAAAGGAAGCACTGAGTTTGATCCTGAATCAGTTACACCAAGCTTAAATGGACAAAACATAACACCTTTCCCCGAGGATCCAGAGGTCTACAATGAAGGATTACCTGTGGTATCATTTAAATTTACTGAAAAATTCAAGGAGGAATTTCCGGAAATCCCACAAGCAGCAGTTTCAGCTTTATTAAGGGCAAAAGGTTTCATTATACCTAATTACCCATTACCACCATCTGAACAAGATACAGAAATTCTTAGGGTTGTTTGTAGGATGTCACTAACACTGGATTTAATGGATCAATTGATGACAGATATTGTTCATTCCATTGAATCACTTATTAAGGCAGTTTTGGCTTCTAGATCAATTGAACATAATGATGAACAAGTTAAAATGTTACGCGCTTCTATTAATGCATTAGTCTTAACAGATGACAAGCCACAACCACATCAGAGACAAGAAAGGCAGGACAACATTAATGAGAGTAAGAATAAGGTCCATCATAGTTATAGAGGAACCTGCTAATATTAATGAAGTAATTTATGAGGAAGTATTACGTAAAATACCTTTAATGAATCTCTTTCGTTAACATACATTTTTGGTGCTCATAAACTTAATATTATTCATAAATTTTAATATTTTTGATTTAGTTATATGCTATAGCGCTGAAGTAAACGTAGTTACCAATTACAACTATATATGATACTATATATAACAATAGTTAGCCAATTCAAATACTTTGATTATGGTTAGTTTTTAATATCAAGGTCTAAATGTAATTGTACACAAAGTTTGTTTCGTCGACATGCAGCTGTATTTTGATGTCTCTACAAATAAATAGAAATAAATCCATATTGTTAGTAACGGCATTTCCTAAATTATATAGTACACCCTATATGGATGAGCATTAGTGCATATAATCAGAGTAATATTTCAACGTACCTTTAAAGCATCTTTCCTTGAAAATCTCTTTGTACAATCAGGGCAAGAGTATGGGGGTGTTTTTAAATGAGTTTTACAATGCCTTTGTAAATCATGATTACGTCTGAAAGACAAGTGACAGTGAGGGCATTTATAATTTCTGAGGCTCTGCTTGTTATTTGGTTGAAATATGGCCTCAATTTTGGGTATGAGAATAGAATTATCTAGACATGAATTCGATTGTATGTTATAATGATTAAATGCTGATGTATTTTTAGTTGGGGAGATGTCTAAAGAAACGTTATTTAAAGCTTCTGGGCATATTGATAGTGAATTTTCTTGAGATGGTTGATATGTATGAGTTTTACAATTTGGCTGAATTGGGATATAAGTCGATTCTTTATGCTGTTCTATGTCTATATCTAGTGTTGTGCAGGGGGGGTTTGGTGACGGATATGGCAAATTATCTGGGGTTGTTGCAATTGTATGGGTTCCATATTTCAATATTTGTGGGGTGGAATTTGAATCGATTGAATGATAATGAGACTTAAATGACTTAAATTTCTTTTTGATATCAGGGATAGTATTAACGGAACTATACTCAGATTCACTAGTCAATGCATGTAAATGCAATTCCTCAGGTCCATCGATATCAAGAGTATCAACAACGATTTGATCGGTTCCTAGGGACCCAGATATAAGTGTTAATGCTTCTGATTTATCCACAGTGGCAGCAGAGCGGTTGTATTCAAAAGGGAGAATGAATATGTCTTCTTCATTATATTCATTTGCCATTTATGTTAAAGTTGGAGTATAGAGTCTGTTTTCAGCTCCAAACAAAGTTGCAATATATTAGTTATACTTCTTTCCCCTTCAAATCCTGCTTCACGTTTAAAATTTCAAACTTGTTCTAATTTCAAACTTCTAATTCGCAATATTAGAGTGTATCTTTCATCAAAATAACTCCCCACAATATATTTGTAAATATATCTTTGTTATTATGAGTAACTTAAACTTTTGAATATGACTAAAGAGGTAGGTGTAAGTTATATTTGTGACTTAATTTTGTAGCTATGGAAAAATAAGACAATTACAAATTTAAACAACTTACGCTGTCAAGAAGTAGTTTTGTTCTTTGACCAATGAATGGTAATTGCAATGGTTATTCTTAATGAATTATACCTGTATTCTCAAAAACACTATACCTACTAGTTAATAATTCATATATGACATTGCACCACTTCACGTGAAAATTCATGAATAATCGTCCTATATATCAATCCTCTGGATTTAGGAAAATGTGTAAGCTGAGGCCTCGATTTAAGCAAATATGAAAATGTGTTTGCTACTGCTTAAAGTTGCAATTATATGTGACATCACAACGTTTACAACTGCAGGAACAGCTACGGATCATTTAAATGGACATATTTAACATCTGTCTCGTTTAATGATACAATATTACAGATGTTGTACGATATGACGACTAAAAAAATTTCGTATTTTAATGTAAAAGTCAGATTAACATTAGCTATAGCCAATGCTATTTGAGTGATCATAATAATATATTGTTATACATAATTAAGTATAAATGTACGCGTTTGTACTTCATATTAAAGAAAACATAAAATAACCCTAAGCAAAAGTAAAACAAATACAGTAACTTTGTAAAGAGAACTAACTAAACTTCCCCTTTTCCAATTTTAAAAATTAAACAGCACGGACTTTTCTTTCTAGAGGTCTTGAAATTTCATCTTTGAAGTCGTCAGGATCAATATCAAGATCTCTTTTTCTTTTTTCCTTTATTAAATCAGCCAAATTATCAATTGTTTTTTTAGTAATTAATGAATTCCATTCATCATATTCATATGGTTGAACATAACAATTCCAATTTAATGCTTTAAATAATAAAATCTCATTCTTAATTAATTCATTTTTTGAAAGACCAGATACTTTACACCAAGCATGCAAAGGTATTCTTATATCTTGTAAATTTTTTGTAGCTAATATTATCGATGAAACAAATAACTTTTTACAATCAATATAATTTTTTTTAATAAAATCTTCATCTTTATTTTCCTTTAATAATGAAATATAATATAATGATAATTGTAATGTATGAACAGATGCTCTTGATCTTTTTAATAATTCTTTTATAAAATAAGAAAACTTTAAATGATTTAACGACAACTCTGGCCATATCTCTTCCATCATATTTGTTGATACTTCAACTAATGATAACATAAAAATAGATCTTATCTTAGGAGTTTTCAAGATTACCTCTGAAATATGACTAGATCGTAATTTGATATTATCAATTCCTTTGCTGTTTAAACTATCTAAATCGGCGCTATTGTTTGCACCATCATTATTATCGTTATTAACGACATTGTCATCAACCGCGTCATTTGTATCATTAATAATCGGTGAATATTCTAAATTTGGAGGGCTATCATCATATGCTTCACTCTCACACTCACTGCCATTTTCAATTCCTTTAGAATTCATGTCTAAAGCACAATGTTTTAAAGCAACTACTGGTTGATTTTGTAATGTTAAATCTAAATTTGAATTCTGATTTTTTAAATTAAATAGTTCGTCAAAGTTCTCCTCTTCAGTTACTACATTTGCCTCAATCATTATTTTTTAAACTGGACCAAGAAATATAGAGAGAGATAGAAGTTTATATTATGAGTGTTATGCTTCTTTTTTTTGATGTGTCGAGTATAGTAGTTGAAGATTATTATATAATTATATTCTTTAATTTAATTTAATTTGTTTTGATTTTAATTTGTTTAATTGTAATTTGTTTAATTTTAATTTATTGTTATCTGTTTTTTGTTATTTTTCTATCGTTAAAATATATCTTTCAAACTGATAGAATGTAATTTCCCCATTAACATTTCGATTCTACAAACAAACGAAGAGAAAAAAAAAAAAGAATCGAATTTATCGCTTTACAACCAATTAATATAAAGAAATAAAAAAAGATTGAGATATTGTATTATTTTCTTCAGTGGCTTATTTTGTAACTGAGTTTGAATGACTTTTTGGTGTAATATAATAAAAATTTAAGATATACAATAGGCTAGAAAAACTAAATTTAACCTAATTTGTTTATAAAATAACGTGTTGAAGTTAAAGAATAAACTGCTGTTGAGAGCAAAAATATAAAGCTGTAAAAGGAGCTTTAACTGTATATAATTATTATTATTGTGATTTTGCCTTTAAACCAAGAGATATCTGACGATATGTTAAAAACACGTAATTAGCGATAATCAATTCCGTTGATACACCACTAAACTTGATCAGATTTTGCTTGATATTGATATATAAATCAGGTCAGCAAAGTTATTTGTTGAATAAAAGGAAAACAGGAAGAAATGGGAAAAAAGAGAAGATGACAGTAAAAAAAGGGAGACAAAGAGTGATAGATAAATATAATTTGATGACGGCACGTAAATTTGTAATTATAATGAGTCAGAGCCGTGTATGGAAACCGGGTAACTGATACATATATTACGTAATCCTGAGTCATCATCGATTCCTTTTTGTGTCCCGAACTTTCTGAATATTTTGGTGAAGAAAATGCTGAGATATTTGGCAGCAGGGCCGAATATTAAACAATCGGTATGGCATTGTGTTAGACCGACTAAGGCTCTACGTAACAATTCCGATCTAGCACATAAATACTCAAAAACACTGAAACTTCCAATAACTGAATTTTCAAATAGAAGTAATCATGATGTGACTGTTAAAGACTATTTACCTGTAACTACTGAAAATTTATATAAATGGCAAACTGAAAAATTACCTGAAAAGTCTTTGTTTATATTTCATGATGGTCCACCATATGCAAATGGTGATCTTCATCTTGGACATGCAATGAATAAAATCTTAAAAGATATACCTAATAGATATCAATTGTTAAAAGGTCATAGAATCTCCTATATACCAGGATGGGACTGTCATGGTTTACCAATCGAATTGAAAGCTCTTAATGAGCTAACATTAAAAATGAAAAGTGATCCAACTCTATCATTAACAAATTTGGAAATTAGAAATATTGCAAAAAAACATGCAACCGAAACAATTCAAAAACAAATGAAAAGTTTTAAAAGTTTTGCTGTAATGGCCGATTGGGAAAATCCTTATATAACCTTGCAAAATGATTATGAAGTTAGGCAATTAAAAGTCTTTTCAACAATGCTGAAAAATGGTCTGATATCAAGAAAAAACAAACCCGTATATTGGGGATGTGAGACTCATACTGCTTTAGCTGAAGGAGAGCTAGAATATAATGATAATCACATAAGTACCGCTGCTTATATTTCTTTTCCAATAACTAATATAAATGATGATTCGAAACAACTATTAAGTAAATCTATTTCATCAACTGGTTTATATAATGATATTTTAAACAATTTAAAAGCTTTGATCTGGACAAGTACTCCATGGACAATTGCGAGTAATAAAGCGATTTCAATTAATTCGAATTTAAATTATAAAATTCTACATTCAAAAAAGTTTGGTTATTTAATCATTGCTGATACATTAATTGAAAATGTTTTAAAATTAACTGAAAATCATAAAGATGATAAATGTGAAATCTTATCTGATATTATAATCCCTGGTTCCTTACTGGTCGGTTCAAGATATAAAAATCCACTCTTCTCTTCTACTGAACTCGGTAAAACTGAGGAGACTTTCCCAATATTAAATGCTAGCTATGTCACTTCAACAACGGGAACAGGTCTTGTACATAATGCTCCTGGACATGGAGATGAAGATTACTTTATTTGTAAACAAAACGGTATTGAACCATATTCACCTGTTGATGATTACGGACAATATACTGATAAAATACCAAAAGGTTTAGAAGACCTTATAGGCTTAAAAGTATTAGGTGAAGGAACCAAAACAATTATAGATAAAATGTATTCAAAAGATATGCTTTTTAAATTAAATAAAAAATTTAAACATTCATATCCATACGATTGGAGATCCAAAAAACCAATAATTATACGTTCAACTCCACAGTGGTTTGCAGATGTTGAATCTTTAAAGAAGACTGCTACAAATGCTATTAATAAAGTCAAATTTTACCCTGAGAAGGGTCAATCAAGATTATTGTCATTTGTTAATAATAGATCTGTATGGTGTATTTCAAGACAAAGGGCATGGGGTGTTCCAATTCCTGCTTTATATGAAAAAACCACTGGTGATCCATTATTAACCGAAGAATCTGTTGATCATATAATAAATCAAATTGAGAAATATGGTACTGACGCTTGGTTTGAAGAAGAAGTGGATATTTCTAGATGGTTACCAAATGGTTATGAAGGTAAAGGCATAGATTATCGTAAAGGAACTGAAACAATGGATGTTTGGTTTGATAGTGGAACTAGTTGGACATTATTAAAAGAAAAATATGGTTATAAACCAGACTCAAATTATATTGCAGATGTTTATTTAGAAGGTTCTGATCAACATCGTGGGTGGTTTCAATCATCATTATTAACAAAAATCGCAACGGAAGATTCAACAGCAAATGATTTAGATTCAATTGATGCTCCTTATAAAACGGTAATTACCCATGGATTTACATTAGATGAAAAGGGACAAAAAATGTCAAAATCTTTAGGCAATGTTATCGCACCAGATTCAATTATATTTGGCGAAAAAGGAAAATTTGGCGCTTTAGGAGTTGATGGTCTAAGACTTTGGGTTGCATCATCAGATTATACAAATGATGTAACTGTTGGTCCAACAGTCTTAAAACATGTTGGTGAAAGATTGAGAAAAATTCGTGTTACATTAAAATTTATTTTAGGTAATATCTCTGATCTAAGTAAAGAATCACTAATACCCTATGACAAAATGTTACCTTTAGATAAATATGTTCTTTCTGGGCTTTATTCATTAATTAAAACATGTGAAAATAATTATGAAACATATAATTATAATAGAGTGGTACAAGAAATTAATCATCATGTTACAACATCTTTATCTTCATCTTATTTCGATATAATCAAGGATAGACTATATGCCGATGACCCATCATCTTTATCAAGATTATCAGCACAATCATGTTTAATTTATATATTTCAAGTTTATATATCATTATTAAGTCCATTGATTCCATTAATTACTCAAGAAGCATGGAATTTTGCACCAAATTGGTTAAGAGATAATAAAGAAAGTCCCTTCATGATTGGTTGGAAAGAATTACCCAAAATATTTAAGAATAAAGATTTAGAAAAAGAATTTGAATTAATTTGGAATATAAAAGATGAAATTAAATTATTATTGGAACGTGCTAGAAAAGAGGATAAAAATTTAAAAAATTCATTGGAATCATCTGTCTATTTGGATATAAAAGATTCTTCACTTTCAAATAATAGCTTGTCAACAAACTCAATATTAACCAAATATTCTGAATATTTGGCTGATTATTTCTTATGCTCACAAGTTTATATTAATGATAAAGAAGCGCTGTTAAATGGCCAAGGACTATGGAAGTATGAAAAAGAAATCGTCAATAAAGATAATGGAGATACGATTACAATTTCAATTGTTCCATCAGGAATGTGTAAATGTCCAAGATGTTGGAAATTTACTTCGAAATCCGAAGAAGACCTATGTAATAGATGTGATGATGTTGTAAACCATCATCACCACAATTAGAAATTATGTTACAATATTGATCAAAAACTATATGATGGAGATGCACAAGTGTAAATAGTTCCATATATGATTATGATATTAATACTGTATATAGCAACATCAAACCTTTTCTTATACTTACCTCCATATTTTTGTGATTAGAAAACTGTATCCCCTTGTTCTTATAATCTATTTCGCAGATGGTTTGATTATTTAGTGCTTCCACTGAATTTTGGCCACACTAATGATCGTATTGTACCGAATATTTAGTTCAATATATGACAGATCATTAGTTCACCAGGCGACTGAATATATAGTGCAACATCTAAGTGATTATTCAGAGGCTCATGTGGTCAAATGCTTTTTCCAAATAACGATTTTTGATGGTCCTTATTATCTTGAGCTTTCTCCAAGCGTCGAGCGGATTTTGTTAAAATTTAGGCAGTTAGTCCTACGTTGGTGTTTTTAGATTAGATTAGAATAGTTAAAGGTTACCGTAATTAGCCTAGAGAAAAGCTGGGAACGGTCAAGGATTGCCTTCAACTTTGGATTCAACAGAAGCTTGAATATTTAACTTAAGCTAGTTAAAAAAATAGTCTAACATTAAAATGAGTGTATTCACACAATTTCACAGCAAAAAGTAGTCTTGTGAGACGAACACAATGGGATGATTATAATCAGTGAAATTTTAGTTCGCTACAGAATATTGTTTACTTTTACCGCACCTAGCGGTTAACATTTACAACAGTATTCGTAGAGTTTCAATAAAGATTTTAAAAATAAAACCACTGCATACCGGTATAGAATGATTGTACTCACGGATTCGTTTGCCGCAAACGAAGCAACACTATTTATTTCTCCACTATTAAAACACTAACGCGGACTATGCACAGATTTATCTCTATATTTGTTAAAAGGTTCAAACCGTCAAATTTTAGGGTAAGTAAAAGCTCTTGCAATTGGCTCTGTGCAACAGATTTCCACCTTAAGTCAACAATTGCACTTAATCATTAATATTTATTGAAGCTACTAAACTTAATTAAGTCGAAGCTGTCAATCCAAAGTTATAATTATAACATAACACCAGTATTAAAAAATCAACTAATTATATATATATAAGCCATACATGTCAAAAGGGTCATTAATGTATCCAAACTTAACAAAAGGGAGGGAACATTAAATATAAAATGAAAAGGAAAAAAAGGTGTCAGAAATTATATCGTACAAGCAGCTAGAGGTATCTCATCGTCCGATCATCGATATCCCTTTCAATTGTTTACGAGTTGATACCTCATGATTTTATTGATATTGTGTTTTCAGCTGATGTTTTTCCATTTAGTGTTGGAATAACTGACTCATTTGTACTGTATTTACTTTTACTACCGATAGAATCGGGTGCATCCGACTGTGTTTCTGTATTCATATCTGCATTCGAAAACAGATCCTCTGGCGGTTCTGATTCACGTTGTTTCAGCATCTGTAGCTCCAATTCTCTCTTATCATCCGTTACTATGATTGGAATATTACCATTACCTTTACTGCTTCCTTCCCCATTTGGAGGTTCAATTGGCACTTCATAGGCTGGCACGTAGTCATTTCCAATCTGCTCTCCGTATAAATCATATGGATCTTGTTCCATTTGTTGTAAATGTTGTTGTTCGAGTTCTAATTTGTCAGGATGTGGGTTCGGCGTACTATCATTATTTGTATCATTTACATTCGGTATCCGGGTTGTTGGCCCGTGAGATGATTGTGGAGTAAGATAGCCATCAATATATGAATCTGACGGCGGAGGAAACATTGAATGTGATACTAATGATGATGCCGAGGGCGCATTCGGCGTTAAATCATTGATTGGCACATTGTAGTCTGGCTGTGAGGGAAGTAAGGCCTGTTCATGTCTTCTTATTAGTTCTTTTTCATCTGTAACCTCATTTGGAGAAGCAGATAAGGGATTTAGTTGTAATGGGATTGTAGGGGGCATCTCTGATGGTGATCGAGAATAGTAAGAATTTAAATTATTATAATGACGAGATCCATATAACATATTGTA
Source organism: Alloascoidea hylecoeti (assembly GCA_001600815.1). Classification (NCBI taxonomy): domain Eukaryota; kingdom Fungi; phylum Ascomycota; class Alloascoideomycetes; order Alloascoideales; family Alloascoideaceae; genus Alloascoidea; species Alloascoidea hylecoeti. The sequence continues at coordinate 651,233 of BCKZ01000007.1, forward strand.
TTGTAAAGGAGAGGGTGGTAATGATGATGGGCTGTGAGAATTCCGTATTTCCATAGATGCTGATTCATGAGAATGTGTTTTTGTGATAGGGGGCTTTGACCTAACAGTTCCTACAATTATCTCAGCCCCAATACTAACAATTTGTTTATGCCGTTTTAATTTATCGATATCAATTAATGCTAAATCATTTATTGAGCCATTCCCCGTTGTGTTGAATCCAGCAGCTATCAAATCACCTGTACTTATTATGCTATTTATGTTAACTTCACCGGATAGGTCAATTACCACATCAATCCAGTATCTGAAAGATACGAGATTGTTACCGGTTATTGTTGGAAATGCATCTGTAGGTATTTTAACTTTTGTATTTATCATCGCTGTCATAGTAGATGGATCAATGTATAATGGTGAAACCGATTGAGATAAATCCTTCCTAAAAGATTGAAATGAGTTTAATACATTCGAGTCTTTATCTTTATCCTTATCACTATTATCAGAATTACTATTAGATTCTCTTTCTTTAGATTTTAATTTTCTTTTACCTTGAGAATCACCAGATTCATAACCATCGCTTATCCGTTCATCTGAACTTCTGTGTTGAGATTGTGGAGGAGATTGCTTAGATACTCTACATATCCGAGAAAGTGTTGTGACTATTCCAGATAGAGATCTGATTGGCTTTAAATGAGAAATAATAAGTTGAACATGAACGATCTCTCCTGGTAGGTAGCCCATTTGTGGCACATTCATAATTACTTTTATAATTCCAAATTCATCAGAGTTGTTAGAATGTACGATTTCTTGTGAAGAGGCAGAAGATAATGTGTCTTCATCACGAGTTTCTCGATCTCGTTTCTTCTTTTTCGTCAATGGTACTTGAACTTTTAAGATTTTTGAAGGTGGCTTATGAAGTTTTGCTACATCAAGTGGACAGATAACATCAAAGCCACGTTCACATATTGTTGAGGATTTAGTAATGTTTGAGTTGTTATCTAAGATTGATTGTGAAGATGATCGTATCATATATGATTTGGAGTTATTTGTAGATTTCTTCCGTCGTCGTCTTCTGAATATTCCTTTTAATGAGTAAGTTATTGAGCCTCGTTCAAATTCTAAGCTTGTATGCAGTCCTTCTGAAGGCAGACGTATCTGAAAAGGAAACCGATGTTCGCCTTTATCTAAAGCCTGCGAACCTATTTCTGTATTTTGGTATCCATAAATATGTAAACATTGATCTAATAGTGTCGAAGTTTTCACTCCTCCCGTTGCTCCGCTTCGTACTGTTATTTCGCCTTTTAATATTAAATCAATAGTGCATTCGGGAGCCTCACCCTCGGCCTCAGATGCAGCAGAATTCACTCTTGGAATATTGTCCGAGCTGTGTGATTTGGCAGAAGGCAGAACAGGAGAGCAGTGCTGCTTTTTTTCCAGTGTCAGTACTATTTCACCCGAGATGCGATCACCAGGAGCCCATGTTCTGTGTGGCTCGTTGAGGGTGATATAGAAATCGGAGACCGGGCCCTCAAATTTGGAGGTGATGGAGGAAGCAGAAAGCGAAGAGAATCGTCTTCGTGAAATCAGCCTGGAGACTGCTTTCTTCATGAAAAGAGCTCACGGAGGACAAAACTGAGGTCAGTAGTTGACGGTCAAAAGATATACGTGGAAACGTCTGTGGGGCTCATTACGTGAGAAACACAAGTTGGGGGATAGATTCGGTGCATGGTGTACGGGTGTACGACATGTATGCCTGAAGCCTTGTCGCAAAACAAGACTTGCCGGCTTTCTTGGCACCAAATTTAATTTAAATGTTATTTACTATTTACTATTAATATTATACCATCGTATTAATTATATATTATCCCTAAAATGTGATTTTCTTCCCCTTGAATTCTCCGCTACTTGGGCCCCGGGTTGGAGTGCCACGGTTACTACCGCCAAACCCTCCACGGCCACCTCTAAATCCCCCACGTCCTCCACGTCCTCCTGGGGATCCACCACGGCCACCACGGCCACCACCACGGCCACCTCTAAAACCACCCGATTCTCTTCCTTCACGTGGAGGTCGTGGCGTAGTATAGTCAATACGGATTTGTCGACCGTCCAAGTATTCTCCAGACCAAGCTTCTAAAGCTGCTTTAGACTCATCAATTGAGCTAAATTGAACATATCCGAACCCTCTTGGTTGTTCGGTCTCTGGATTTGTAGGAATTCTAATCGAAATAATATTTCCATACTCTGAAAATGCTTCGCTAAGTGAATCATTTGTGGTCTTGAATGACATATTACCAATAAATAAGGTGTCAGATGGCTCAGATGGCCCTCTTTCAACTTTCTGAAATGAACTTTGCTCCTTTGGTGCATCTCTTGGTCTAGCATTGGAAATATCCAAATTGGCTTTTCTTCCATCAATCTCCTTATCTTGTAATTTACTAATAGCTTCTTGGACATGGGCTCCATCAGCAAATTCAACATAACCATAACCCTTTGATCTGCCACTGTCTCTCTCGGTAATAACCCTGGTTTCCACAATAGTTCCAATACTTTCAAACTCACGTCTTAACCATTCATCATCAACATTCCATGATAAATTACCAACAAACAATGTACCAGCTTCACCCTTCTGTTTTTTAGCAGGTGTAGATACAGCATCATCATCTGTGTGTTTTCGCTTGGTAACTTTTTCTTTTTCTTCTTTTTCTGAGCTAGAATCGTCATCACTGCTATCAGATGAATCAGAATCAGAGTCAGAATCTGAAGATGAAGATGAGTCTTTATCCTTCTTATCGTCATCACTATCTGAACTTGAGTCTGAATCCGAAGAACTGGAGTCAGAATCAGATGAACTTGAGCTTGATTCCTTCTTTTTTTCTTCTACTTTCTTATCAGAACTTGAATCAGAATCGGAGTCAGAATCAGAATCAGAATCAGAGCTAGAGTCAGAATCAGAATCAGAAGATTCTTCTTTCTTTTCGTCTTCAGATTCATCATCAGAATCGGAATCAGAGTCGCTAGAACTAGAGCTTGAGCTGTCAGAATCAGAATCAGAATCAGAGGAGTCGGAGTCAGAAGACTCCTTCTTTTCTACCTTTTTGTCTGCCTTTTTGACTTCCTTCTTGTCTTCTTCAGCATCACTATCAGAGTCAGAGGAATCAGAGCTTGATTCGGTCTCAGTTTCAGTTTCAGAACCCTTAACAACCTTCTTTTCGGGCTTCTCATCTTCATCATCTGAATCAGAACTAGAGTCAGAATCAGAACTAGAATCAGAGGAGTCAGAATCAGAATTGGCACTTGATTTAGCATCCTTCATCTCCTCATCAGAAGAATCCTCATCAGAGCTAGAACTTGAGGACTCATCAGAAGAAGATTCACTTTCACTATCACTCTTCTCAACAACAGTCTTTTTACTCTTTTTCTTTTTCTTTTCAGAAGAGTCCTTCTTTGATGACTTCTTCTTCTCGGCAGCTTTCTTAATAGCAGTTAAGATTTCTAAAGCTTTCTTCTTTTCATCACCTTTACTAATCTTTGGTGCTTTAGACTTCGTAATCTTCGAAGAGGACTTAACAGCCAATGACTTTGGCTTGGAGCTAGATTTTTTGCTAGCTTTTAATGATGTTTTACCCATTATGTCTTCCTCTTAATATAATAATAATAATAATCAGTAATGTCTATCAATAACGTGGAAATTGAAAGTTGGGAATTATATTTCAAAAGGGTGATGAGAAAAAAAAAGCTTGATATATAAAAAAATTTCATCATCACGAAAAAACTTAAAGTTTTCAAAATATTTCAAATTACCCGGACAAATATAAACAAGGATTTAAAATTTAGAAGTAATGTGTCAATCACGTGATATTTTTTATCAATTGGAATTGAATTGAATTGCATTTTATAACAAATTATTATTGACATGATTGTACCAGGATCCTACATAGGAAATGAGTAATCGGTAGCATTCTGTGTATGGCTGGCAGTTGATTAAAGTTGCTAAGCTTTTGACGTCGCCAAGCGAAATTTCACGTAATTGTAATTTTAAAAAGGAATTGCAACCAACTAAAATATGTAATCTGAATAAACATGGCTTCTCAATTGCTGAAATAGATAGAAAGCATATCTTCAACTGTGTAGTTCACTGTTAAGAAATAAGCCAGCAACTTTTCTAGCAAAACACCTTCTCGAATAAAAGAGATCAAAACAATTCCTAAAAGGGCATTAAATTCTAAGTGCGAGTGTTGTAAAAGCTTCTTCCTGTAATACGTTTGAAGAGCTAGCTTCAAAGTTCAATATTAGACTATCAAAGGTCACCTAAAACCGCTTTTTGTGAAGACATGAAATGCCCTTTCTGAATGAGAGGAACCAAAGGAACAAAATATTTAATCTAAAGATATAATGGAATGATCTTAGCGTTGTACTTAATGACGTACAGTATCTTCGGTGGCTATAGGGTCTTGACCTGGAAAAGTATAAGGATAACAGTCGCTTCAGACCCTTATTTCAAAATATTTGTAATATAAGGACTGGGTCTGTAAGACTTATTTTCACTGTATAACTAGAGTGGTTAAGGAGTCACCGGAGGTTCTTACATAACTTTGAGACTCCTGAAGGTCTCATATTCAAGCAGGATAACGTAGCTATTTATAAAGCTGAAATGAGGATGAATTGGATTTGTGATAAGGGGATAGAGGTGTTAGCTATATAGAGTAGCCGCCTTTTTCACTAGGTCAGACCTGAAATTATTTGAACGTACATATTTGGTATCTTCTCAAAAATTGCATCACAGGGCAAGAGTCACGATTATGTGCCTTCCACGCCGTGTAGAAATGAAGAAAGTATTTTTTATTAAGTACCTTTCAAAATGTTATGACCTCATGGATCAAGATATGATTAGTAACTTGACTAACTCCATGATCCGTAAAGTGGAAGCCGTTCAGGGTGCCAACACTAAATACTAGATTTAAATTTTCATTTTAGGTATATACTGATATAAACTCCAGTATCTACGGAACATTGTGTACTATTTTAAGAACAGGTTAAGGTCTTGTAGAGTATTCGGTGGGTGGTTGAAATATAGCCACATTTTTGAAGTGGTATCCAAAAATAGCACTTATCATCCTTATACCAACTGTAATTATTATAATTAATGACGAAAAGCCGGCATTTTAACCTTATACCAACGATTACGATCATTAAAAATGAATGTATAGATAGAATTTCAACCTTATAATAACAATAGTGATTTAGTTTAATTGGAATTACTACTGAAATTAAGTTTAATTAATTGCATTGTTTGAAATATTAGAACACACACACTCAATTCCCACAACAAATTCACAATTTCGGATTTAATTTAAAAGAAAAAAATATGAAATTAATTTAAGTCAAAAAGTTTATTTATTAAATATAATGGTTAAAATTTTTTTTTGATATACCAAAAATGAATGAATTTTTAAGAGTAAAAAATGGTGTTAAACACAAGAAAATTAAAAATCAAAAGCAAATATTAATTAATGTTTATGGTAGTTAGTTTTAGTTTTAGTTTTATTTTTTTTAAGGATTCCCCGAATACAATTTTTTTTCTGCAAAAAAGCCTATACACATAGATCAAACAAGTTAATAGTTACTGTCAAATACAATTTAATTCAAGCATACCTCTAAGAACAAGATGATGTATTAGCTTTTTATTAGATAATATATTTTTTTATAAAAATTTTAAAGTTCTTTTTCTCATGTTCTAATTCTAAAATTAGAATAAGACAAAACCGATACCACCGAAGAAGAAAGTACCTAAAATTACCAACATTGATAATTCTCCAGCACCAATGGTTGGAACACTAACTGGATTAGCCCATGAAGAAGAAGAAGAAGATTTGCTGCTACTTCCACTCTTGGAGCCACTAGATTTAGAATTAGAACCACCTGAAGAACTTTCATCAGCGGCTGATGAAGCAGAAGCCAAAGCCTTTGAGCATGAAGCATTAGATGTAGCCTTTGAGTTGTAAGAAGCACTTCCACTAAAATCACAAGCAGAAGAAGAGGCACCATTCTCGGAATAATAATGATTAAGAGCCCAGTTAAGTTTAGCTTCAGCACCACAGTAAGAGAATGTACCATATTCACCTGATGTAGCATTACCGTTCAATTCATCACAAGAAACTTCACTACAGACATAAGCGAATAAGGTTGAGTAGTCATCAGTGTCAACACTGCTTGAAACAGTACAAGCCAAGTTACTAAGACAGTCACAAGCATCTTTATCAGGTGTTGGTGGTAAATTACTTGAAGCACCCCAATTTGTTGCAGTTGGACATGATGCTCTGTTTGTATTTGTTGGAGTATAAGAAGCGGAGTTGACAGATGAAGGAGAAATATCGGCAATAGCGGAAGACAAGTAATTGAAATCTGATTCAGTCTTAATTGAAGATCCTGAAAGAGTAACTAAACCATAATTATTAGCTTCTTCAAAATACATATAGACAATACCACCAGACCAAACATCAGTCATATCTGAACTGTATAAAGTACCAGTTTCTTGGAATTTTCTTGGAGTAACTTCATTACATCCATATTCAGAGAAAAAGACAGGAACACTATAGTTTGCAAATTCCTTTGTTCTATCTTCGTAACCGGATTTGGCAAATGTAGAAGTACCACACCATTCATACATATTAATACCGTAGAAATCAACAGCTTCATCATCATCACCACAGTTAAAGTATTCTAATAGGTTAACACGAGTATCAGAATCATCATTAGTGGAGTAACCAACAGGAATAGCTCTATAACCTTTGTCACTAATATAAGCCTTCATATCACGAACAGCAGCCTTGACATAAGCGGATGCCTCAGTGTTGGTATCGTTATTGGTGACCTCGTTACCAGCGAAGAAACCTAGAACATTGTCGTATTGTTGTAAATCATCGATGACGGCAGCATATCTGTCATATAGTGTAACAGTCCATGAAGGATCATCACGGTTAATGGAAATTGTTGGTTCGGATAAATCAGCAATGATGTAAATACCATTATCGGCAAACAGGTTGATACAGTCGCTGTGATCTTCAGTTGTGTTGACGGCATAGACACGGAGAGCGTTGGTACCTAACTTAAGTAGGTAAGGTAAATCTCTCTTACATCCATCATAATCAGCCAAAGGATCTGTGAAAGAAGAGTCTGCACTGGTGACGTCTTGCTGGTAAGCGACACCCTTGATGTAGAATTGGGAACCGTTACCGGCATAAAAGAATTTGTTTCCCTTGATTACGATGCTGCTAGAAGAGGAGGAGGAGGAAGCGGCAGTGGCCGTTGAGAACACGGAGAGTCCGGCGACCGCCAAAGCAAGCAGTTTTGAGCCCCAGAACATTGTTGAACGAGACTATTGATAGAATAAGTTGAAAGAAAATGACCCGAAGTAACGAAAAGAGCGAAGGTGGGTTGGGAAGAAATAAAAAAAGAAGTTAAGTGCAACTTTGAGGATCTGTGTTGATATTTAAAGGGATGCCTGAAACATGCAACCACGCCCGAACAAGCTCTGTAGGCTGTGCTTAAACTGAAAAAGCACATAGGCTAAGCCTTGGCCGGCCCGTTGCCGTGGGGACGCGGGTCACGTGCACCGATTATTTCAGACCACATTCCCTATGCCATTTGTTCCAGCCTGCTATCCTGGGAGCAGCCTCATTGATCCCTCCATCCCCACGTGACCCCGCGAGCTACGAGTGGCCCTCGGCTGCGGATCAATTCGACCAAATCACACTCCGATCATGTATCAGATAGCTCATGAAACTCCATACTTTTTCGGTTTCCATTTCCGTTTCAACTTTGGAATATTCGGTTTGAGTTTGGCTTCGATATGACTTTGTTCTTCAATTTCAATTACTTCTGTACGCCTGTTTATTAATAGCATACAAGCCTCACTTATATTATGATTACATAACAATCGATCTGATAAATATCCTTTGATACATTAATGTCTTTAACCACTCCATATCAACTTATCAAGCCTCACTAGTTATATTATTCAGTACATACCAAATTTAAATTTAATAAAATCTACATCTAATGATTGACACATACTACTATGAACGTAATTTGAAATTAAACATTATTATAAGTTATATATGCGAGGTAAAATGACCAAGAGTCATGTTATGAAAATTTTAAAATGATGAAACGTATCAAATAACCACACCGTTAAATATACGGCTGGTTGAAAATGATGTTTATAACATTTAACGTTGCAATTGGAAAATATTTTGAAAATAATTCGGGATGGCTTAGAAGATAATGGAAACACCAAATAATCCGCTTAAAATCATAACGCCTACCATCATCAAAGATCCATTATCAACTTGATATCCAACATTTGCTAAAGAACTTCCTGATGCCTTTGAACTTGATGAACTACTGGTACCTGAACCTTTTGAACTCGATTTAGATCCTGAACTAGACTGTGTTGCACTTTTAATAGCGTTTGAAATAAGTGATTCACAGGTTGAATTACTAGATGATTGTAAAGTAGCCATACCATCAAAATTGCAAGCACTATCACTTGAATCATTATCTAAATAATATTGATTAAGGACAACTGATAACTGCTCTTTGGGTTGACATCCTGAAAATGCTCCATATACACCTGTTGTTCCATTGGCTGTAATTGAACTACAGTCTCCCTTACCACAAACGATTCCAAATAATTCACTATAATCATCTTCGTCTACATCATCAGCTAAAACACATTTTAATCCCTTATGAACACAATCACATAAATCTTCATTTGGTGTTGGTGGTAACTCGAGTGCCGCCTTCCAGTTAGGACCATCTGTTGGAGGGCATTGAAATTCACCTGTAGCAGTAGGTGTATAATCTGCAGATTTCACTCCTTTTGGTGTAACTTTGGCAATTTCCGAGGATAAATAACCATAATCCGTTAAAGTCTTAACTTTCCCTTTATCAATAGAAACTAAACCATAATTATTGGCTTCTTCAAAATACATATATACAATACCACCAGACCAAACGTCAATCATATCATCACCATAAATTGTACCAACTTCGGTAAATTTTCTTGGCGTCTTCTCATTACAACCATATTCTGAAAAGAACACTGGAATTGTCATATTTTCAAATAATGTGGTTAATTGTGAATAACCTGATAATTTGAAACTTGATTCACCGCACCATTCATAGACATTAATCCCGTAAAAGTCGGCGGCATCTTCGCTATCACCACAAGCAAAATAATTGGCCATTGCAATTCTTGTGTCAATATCATCATTTGAAGAATAACCAACTGGTATCTCACGATAACCTTTTTCTTTGATGTATGCTTTGCAGTCACGTACAGCTGCCTTCACAAATGGGGAAGCTGCAGTATTATTGGAGGAGATTGTAACTTCATTACCAGCAAAAAAGCCTAAAACATTATCATATTGTTGTAGATTATCAATCACAGCGGTATATCGTTCATAATGATCAACATCCCATGATGGATTATATCTATTAATTGATACCTTTGGATTTGATAAATCGGCAATAATATAAATCCCCGCATCATCGAACATTTTCATACAAGCGTCATGATTAGCATCTGGATCAACAGCATAAACACGAAGGGCATTTGTACCAAGGTCAACAAGGTAAGGGAGATCTCGTTTACATGTTTCTTCATCAGCCAATGGATCTATATAGTCCTTTGAAGTTCCTGTAGTATCTGACTGGTATGCAATACCCTTTATGAAGAATTGGGAACCGTTTCCCGAGTAAAAGAACTTTGTGCCTTTAGAAACTATAGGGTCGGAAGCTGCTAATGTTGAGCTGGCCAGCAACGAGGACAGAAACAAAAGCGAGAGAGATAGTGGGCTTGAGGAGGAACTCGAGAAGAGCTGCATTATTTAACAATTGTACCAAAGAGTGAATGAAGAGAAAAAACAAAAGAATTGGAGGCAGAAAAGCAGGTATAAATAAAAAAATCTGGTTCGCGGCGGGCGGGATGGTTGTTTATTTTTACATTAATATGTGTTTGTGCCAAGCGCCAAGGGCCAAGCTAGCCATTGAACACTGTAATTATTAATAACCAAAATCTCATTTTAACATTACAACCTTATAAAATAACACCCAATTACTATACAGCCCCAACCCTAACTGTCTTACACTGGTAAGGGTATCGATTTAATTATGGTACGAAAAAGTACTCTATCCCAAGGATCATGGTTACTCTCTTGGTCTTGCTGTTGAAAAAAAAGTTATGAAAACGTTCAATTCATCATCAAACCTTATGTATAACTAACTACCCTATTTCTCCAGACTATTACTGTTCTATTTGGTTATTGCTTGAATGAAATAAGTTGTCGTAAATTATATACATCTTTACTATTCATAAGGAACTTTAAGGTTGAAGCTAATCATTTAAGTTTCCAAAAAAAAAAAAAAAAAACCTGAAAAAACCAAAATGTAGTCTTCAATGTCACGATTTTCTTCAAAGGTACCTTGCATTCGGTATATTTAACATTGTAATTTAATTATATGAATTCACCTTATTTTTAGGACCAAATAATTTATGGATGAGCGCCCAGCGCAACGTAATCACTCTAACGGGTACTACGTATTTCTTATTTACAGTTATCATATAGAACTACGTATACGAGTGATATATACGAATAATATGTGTGCATATTCTTATTTGTCAACAAGCCTTCTGTTATTATACTAATATCAACTATTAATTTATATATGATGATTATATTGTTAGCGTTGGGGTCTGTGTTACAATCGTACTAGGAGCATTTGGTCCCGTGTCATTGTTATCCTGAGATGTAGGTTGAATGAGTCCAACTCCAATCAAAGAGGGTATCGAGCTATAGCTATGAATATCCGGTATCATACTACCTGCTAAAAGCGGCCCAACAAATAAGAGGATAAAAAACGCAAATGTAATAAAGTAAAGTATTATACTCCGAACCAACTTTTTCCTATTATTTGGTCGCCTTTTTTCGGCTTTAACTCTTCTCAAATTTTTTGTCCTCTTTGGTTTCAACCAAAATAAAACCCAAAAATGAATCCAGTCAATCCATGGTATACATACAAGTGGTAGTTGTACAAACAATAAGAAGTTTCCAAGAATAAAATCAACCGCAAACATATTCATTTCTTCAAGTTTGCATAGAAACTCTCGAAATGGCTGCCCGATTCCACTCCATCCAACAAGCCTCCAGTCTCCTGTCCACCAAGCAACATTAACTGCATCTCCTCGGTATTCTCTCGTGAGCAAAAACGCTGATAAAACACTGTAAATAAGCCGTTGTATCGATAACACACTAATAAGTCCTAATAAACCTCGAGTTTTATTCCACCCTTCAAAATACCATAACAGTTCAATTGATGCAATATGGTTAATAACTGCCATTCCATGGGCAATAAAAGCAACGGTATTAGCCATTTTCCTTCCAGCGAATGGAACTAACAATAGTGATCCAAGACCCAAAAATATCAGAATAACGCCATCGATTACAATAGGTATCAAAGCACAAATTATTAATCTCATCACTGTATTCGCTGGTATCACCTTATTATTATTTACTTCCCGAACACCATTTTGTGCATTTATAAAACTAAATGCACAAAAGCATGCACAAGCATTTATTAGTGGCAGTCCCAAGGCAGTAAATAATGAATTCGTTAAATGTGGCCTAATATATCCTGATATCGAGCCTGCCTCATGTTGTACTGCTTTTAACTGTCGTTTCTTACTTCCGGTAATCTTTGTTCGGGTATTACTAACATGCGATATCCAAGAATTCGAAGATCTTGCAACTTTATCATTTCCTCTGCTTAACCAACAAATAAAATCTCCATAATCAATAAAAAACCGTTTCCATTCAAACTGATGTGGATTAAAAAGGAATGGGGATATACAAAGCGATGTAACTGTTACCCAAATCCAGAGTAACGCTGGCTGCCATATCGTGACACACCCAAAAAGTAGCATTAAACCGCTTCGTACCCCATCGTATATTGCTGTAGGGGTATATGTTGAATATAGATGATGAAATGTATTCCTTTCGATTGCGTACCCTCTGCCTGTACCTATATAGCGAGCACCACCAAGAGAAATATCACAAAACAATGCTTGTGCATATATCTGGCAAACAAAAACTTCAAAAAATGGTGATAGTGATAAAAAATGATGCCCAAAACGAGTCAGAGATTTTATTAATCCATTCTCGGTAAATTCTTCAACAAGTAGAGGTGAAAAAGATATGAAAAATACAATGAATATAGACAAAATGAATATTTTAACCCAATGAAGAACAGGAACCAAGTTATAACAGCCGATCGGTAACATTAATTTAGTTATCTCATCTTCCATTTTGAAATCACATAAAATAGATTCATGAACCATCGATCCCAAATTTATGAGAATTAACATGAACATTTCCATAGATATCATAATGAACAAATTATTGATATGGAAACCAGGGTGCGCATAATAAAATGACAGAAATCTATCTAATGGTAACTGGGTTCCGAGATAAAAGTATTCTCTTGAAAGCATCTGTTCACCCATTCCAGCTCCAATCTTTGACGTAAAATTAAGTATCGAGTCAAACCCAAGATCGCGCCCCTTGCCACATTGATAGAAATCGCAATGTTTGATTCTTCCTCCTCTACATAATGCATTCATACCTGCGTATATATCTTCATTCAAATGTAATCCCTTCTGTGCCTTTGAGATTCCACCTCGAGTGGTCATGAATATAGCATTCAAGAAGTCAGGGTGCCCATAATGAAGTTTACCGCTAACAGTTGCCATGGTTCGTGCAAAAAGAGTTCCAAATGTTTTTTCCTTTCCAGCGGCTACATCTCCTAATATACCAGCCTCTTCAGAAAAAATAAACTCTCTAGCCCCGACAAATGCCACTGGCGCTTTACTTGTTGTTCCTTCATAATAAGGATCTAAATCGTTGGGAACATTCAATTCTTCAAACTCGGCTAGAACAGATCGAATCTTTAAGCATTCTTCTAAATAATTATCCTGATTCGCATCAATTACCTGGATGTATTCTCCTCTGTAAAATTGTAGAGCCATATTCTGATTATCGCTTTTACCATCACCAATGATTGGATTGCCTGAAAGTTGAACTCGGTATCTTGGACGACGTTTTCCTTTTTTTGTTATTTTGCAACTTCCATCAATCAAAACAGCAAAATATTTTTTTGATTCTTCTTCATCATAGTTTTTATTGGTACTATAATTATCATCAGTTTCTTCTTTTTCAACTTCTAAATAAGCTATCTGTAACTGAGGAAATGCTCTCAACAAAAATTCGGTACTCTTATATTCTTCTATGCTAAAATCATTTAGCCTTTGCATAGACACAAGCATCTTGAATTTTCTAGAAGCCATTTGATTCAGTTCCTTGTCCAGACTCTCTGAATTATTACTAAACATATTCATAATGTCGGAATTTTCAACATGGTATAAAAGTTTCAAAGCACGTTGATAGTTCATAAACCCGGAAATAGTTCGATATAATGTCTGAGATCTCGTTGATGCCCATATTCTAGTACGCAATATATTTTCTGCTGATGAAGATTTAAAAATCATACGATTTAGATCCTTTGAACAATGCCTCAACTTAGGTATTTCTTTAAAATCATCGAAAGTAAATATTTTTGAACTTGGATCATCCACTTCAACTTCTGAGTCAGTAGAGTCTTCATCATCAATATCTGGTTCATTGAGTAAAAAGTTAGTTTCTTTTACAAATGCCTTCCATTCCAAAGGAAATAATCTTTTTAAATATTCTAATAATGTCATGTCACCATTTGTACTATCCTCCTTGAGCAATTCTTTGATCGAAAACATAATAGTCTCTTTATAATGGGGAATCATCACAGTAAAGGTAGGCATACAATCTATGGCCAATGGTTCTTGAATTTTGCATGCTAAAGACTGGGAAAAAAAAGACAATCTCCGTTCTGCTTCCGAGTTGTGCGAATAAAAATCAGAACTCGAATGTCTGTCATCTTGAGAAATGAAAAAAGACGGTCCTCTAATCGCTATTGCATTCTCCAATTGACTAGTTATATCATGGTACATGAGTTTTCCTGCTTGTTCAATTGTCAAAAAATGCTCTCGATATAAGGATATAATTATGGAATTCCAAATTTGAGAGACATATCTTGTCTTGGTGATAGGGGTAACATCTGAACTAACTAGCAATTTATGGTATATTCTGTCGGGTAGCTGAGAAAAAACCTTTCTCCAAGGAGTGAATAACGATATTCCATTTCTAAAGGACAAAGCAATGGACAAAATACAACTGCACATGACATACCATAAATAAGTGTCAAGAAAAAACAGAATCAAATCTGTGAAATACATTAAACCAAGGAGAATTAACGGTTGAATTTGGCATAAAATATTTCCAAGGTATTGCTCGCCATGACATCGTGTCATTTTCATAATTGATAAATCTCTTATAGGATCACGTATAGATAGAGTCAGGAAAAAATAAGATTCGGTAAGTTTTGCTACAAAAACAATAATCCAAAATGCTATTGAAATGACACGATTATGGAAGGAGATGCTCGGGAATGATGCAGTAAAGTTTTTTGAAGGAATGTATCTTCGTGTATTCTTATCTAAGTATGATCCCATAAGTGCACCCAGCGGAGTTATTGAGAGATAGAGACAGGTGCAAATAGCTATCGCAAATTGAATTCCAGCAATTATTGCCGCCGTTTTTGAGTATATATCAAGAGGAAATTTCATAAATATGAAAATTGAGGGAGCGATGTTTACCGTAAGTAAGCCCAATAGAAGGAATAATCTGCCTATTATTGATTGGGCACCTGGCCAGTTTCTGGGTACGAACCACGATTCGCTTAAAAGAGCTATTAATTCAATTATGACGGCAATAGTACCACCAAGGGAAACGGACGACCACCGAGCATGCAGTGATGGTTCATTGTTCAAGAGCTGATGATATTCTTCTGTGTATAAAGTTGGAGAGTTAAATGCTGTGTAGAACCAAAATATAGTTATGTGTATTATCCAGATACGATTGAAGTTTGTGACTAAATGAAACCAGGTTCTAGTCTCTCTGTATGTTTTGAAGAAAACCTTTGACCAAACGGCACTTTTTAGATGATTATACCGTGACTCTAATGGTTTATCTATTAGATGTGAATTATCATCTAAAATGATTCTCTTAATTCCCTCAGGATACCAAAAAAGTTGGTTCACATCATCATATCCAATAACTTTATTATGATCACTATTCCTTTGAATGTATTTTCCCTTCACAAGTTTATACCTTTGATTTCTTAAGAATTTGTATAGCGGTGTAATAACATCTTCAAGGTATGCACCATTTTTAACAATATTTGTACTATTTTTACATTCAGTTGAGTTGTAATAATCATTGGCACACTTAAAAATAAAGCATAGACATTCAGGAACAAACCGAATCTGATTTGCCTCTCCCCATATTAGAAAATAGAGAGCCAATTGTTCAACTTTTTCATTATCTTTCATATTTTTCATTTTCATTAACCAATTGGATTCTGCCGTTTCAAGGGAATAGTCTAGAGAGTTGTTTTTCTTATCATCCTTTTTTAATATTCTTTTAATTTTTTGGAAAGATCTATTTAAGGGGATTTTGCCAAATCCTGTTTGGTCATCTATATCAATTCGAGCAGCTAAATACCATTTTTTATAGTTTGCGTTCTTTCCACCGATATAATCTGCATGAAGACTATCCAAAGCCTTAGGGGCAAACATACGAGATGCTCTAGAGTCCAATTGTGTCATTAAATGATCAAACATATTGTTCATACTCTCCTTCTGAAATCCAAATTTATACGTCAAATCAATAAATATGGATCTTATTTCCTCTGTACTTATAGGCATATGATTTTTTTCACACCATGCAGGATAAAGGTTATCAGGGATAACTTGTCGAAATGGGTTGAACTGCTGTTCCATATTAGATGAAAGATAAGAGGAGTTATTATTTATAGAATAGTCAAGATTAAAATCGACGAGATATGATGTGCCATTTTCTGTGAAAGCAGGTCCAATTGATGGCCCGGCGATGGATTGGTGGCGATCAGGCGGTAGTGAGTTTTGCTCATTTCCCCCTCGTTTATTTTCTGATATTGATGAGGGTGAATCTTTTAATTTTGTAGAATTTACATCATCATACTGTTGATAGTTAAGGTAGTAGTTATAAAGATCATTGATATTCTCATGATCATTTGTTGGCAATAGTTGAAGAATGTCTAATAAATATTAACTTGGCTATTCTATCTTTCCAATTTCTTTTTTAATCATAACTTACCTCCACTTTGTTCATTCATGCTTGAATCCGAGTTTGTCCCCAGAACCTGAACCTCTCCACTTTTACTAAACTTCTATTATGGTGACTTCTGTAAAATGTTGTTGAAGGATTTTAAGAGAAATGAGGTGAAGAAGGTTGGGAAATGTTCATTCACAGATTTTAAGCGCTGAGATTGAGAGTTAGGAGGAGGACTGAACTATACTCACGCTGACGTATTTTTCAGCACTAACACTTTTCTGGGGCCTTACATAATAAAATGGACTTAACAGCTTTTATACCTTTATCATTATTTAGTATTAGTACCAGTTGTTTGAAAATTGAAATTAGTCCGCTGCTCATCACAAATATGTCTTCAACATCCCCCTCCTCTACGTATAACCCTTCCACTTTCAGATCTTGCCATCATATCACATCGGCATTAAATTCAAATGCAAAGCAGACCATTCTGGAAAATTATGGATTAGCTGTTTTGGTTTCCCTAATAAACTCATCAGACTATAATAAGTACTACAACCGTAAGGCCCATCCTCACTCACATGAAAACAGAAAAAAAACAGGGAAAGTTTTAGTTGAGCCGAGGAAATTATATAGCTTAAGAGCTGATGCTTTAAAATGTAAAGACTGTCATACTAATTGTGGGACATCATTTATGTGTCTGCAATGTCCAAACGTCGGTTGTTGGTCTCTGAATCATGCTTCAAAACATTCAAAAACTAGTAATCATCATTTTGGTAAGTTAAACAGAAATTCAACTTCTATACATTTAATATCGCAATTTATTCCCTTCTCTCTCCTTTTTTCTTTTTTTTTCTTTTTTATTGAATTATAGGTTGGTACTAATTCAACCTTAGGTATCGACACAAAACTAGGAGTAATATTTTGCTTCAAGTGCGGAACATATGTTGGGGAAGAGAGGATAGAAGCTATGCGGGAGAAAAAAATCAAACAACTTCATAGTCGTTGTAAGCTTGAAAATTGTATAACCCAAAAAGTCCAAGGGTTTATATTTGGCTAACTTATTCCTTATTTTTCAAGTCTCTTGTAATGGTCAATTACCCGTTTATCTTAATCCTAATATTTCTTCGAACGAAAAACAATTTATAAATGAAAACTCAACATTACCAAGTTACAAAGCCACGACTGGATTACGAGGATTCTATAATATGGGTTCCACTTGCTTCATGAGCTCTATTCTTCAATCTCTGCTCCACAATCCATTGATCCGAAATTTCTTCTTGTCCGGTAGACATACCGATTGTGACCGGAATAAAGATCATTGCATAGCATGTTGCATCGATGAGATATTTACAGAGGTTTGTATTGATTTTTTTGGCTTAACTTGTTTTTTGATGATTCCCTAACTTATATATGTTACCAAGTTTTACTCCTCATCCGTAACTTCAGGCTATGGTCCCACATCATTTCTAATTGCAGCATGGAATTCTAATAAATCATTTGCTGGATATTCTCAGCAAGATGCTCATGAATTCTGGCAGTTTCTGGTCAATGAACTTCACAAAATTACTGCTTATGAAGCAATAGAAGAGGTTCGGAAAGAAAAAGGGGACGTGATATCAAATGGACAAGTTATCCAATCCTATCCTGATTCAAAAAATTTAGATCAATATTCAATTGATGGTAACTGCCCATGCTTTATTCATGAAACATTTGGCGGATTACTACAAAGCAATGTTAAATGCCAACATTGTCATAATATAACAACTACGATTGATCCTATGTTAGACTTAAGTTTGGAAATACGAAAAGATATTCCAAAAGATGGTGCGCTACAAAAATTGACTGATTGCTTGGATAGATTTACTGGAGTAGAGAAATTGGATATGATGATATATTGTTCGAAGTGTGATGCTCAAAGAAATGTCACCAAAAAGCTGACTATTAAAAAACTACCTGTTGTACTCTCAATTCAATTAAAGGTAAGATTCATTTTGTCTCTTTGTATTACATTCTCCACTTTATCTTGTTGATCACTAACGGTTCATTTAGCGCTTTGAACATTTTGCATCATCCGCTAAAATTCAAACACATGTTCAATTCCCATTAATTATTAACATGAAAGATTATGTCACACAAGAAAACACACCTGAAGCTACGTTTGGTGAAAAGGCTAATGAGGATGGACTTATTTATGAACTATTTGCTGTCATCTGTCATATTGGTTCTGTCAATACTGGACATTATATCTGTATGGTGAAATCAAGAGAAGGAAGAGTAAGTTCTGTTAACTGATTATTATTTAAACAAATTTAATCTAACTTTTAATAATATCTCATATCTAGTGGTTCAGATTTGATGATGCTGTTGTGAGTCTTGTTACTCCAACTCAAGTTTTAGATACCAACGCCTATTTATTATACTACATTATGCAAGACATTCCTTAATATACTCATCCTTTAATATTAATCATTCTACTACGACTATTTTGCTTCATTATAATGTATATAAAAATTCTTCTTAATAATATATTAGACTGTCTTAAATTTTGATGCTGTAATGCTATTAATTGTAGTTGATGATTTCAATTAAATTCAATGATCTTTTAAGTGAACTCAATTGAAATCACTATCACTATCACTATCATAAGTTCGTTTCGATTGTTTCAAAGATTTAGATTTAAATCGTAATTTTCTTTCATCATCATCGAAATCACCCTCATCTGTTTCATTCTCAGAATCACTACCATGCTTTCGATTTTTGACTAGCCGTCTATCATTAGGTGCAACTGCGTTTATAGACACCAGGACATCCTCCAGATCAGATAATCGTGTTGACATACCACCAAGTAAAGTCAGTGTAATGAATTGTTTAACAACATTTGTATTGTGGTATATTAGAATAGTAGGACAATTTTGGTCGGGATAGTTTTCAATAGCTCTTGACCCTTGAATTTCAACAAATTTGATCTCTTTATACTTTTGAGCAAGGTCATGAAGCAACGACGATAACAAACGACATTGTGTATTAGCAGACACTGTTAAATGAACAAATACAAAGCATTCATTAGAACATTCGGTTATTTCTTTTTGATATTCTGGTTTTGAAACAGGATATACTGATCCATACTTTGCCTTAGCTGCCAAATCATTCAATTCTTTCATTCTTTTTTGTTTATAGAAGTTCAAAAAGTCTTCATCTTCTTCATCCTCTAAAGCATCAAGTTCGTCCAAATCTTTATTCTCGAGTCGATTTTCATGTTGTTTTGCAATAGCATCTTGTAAGGCTTCTTCGATCTGTTCCGATGGTGATGGTTCTCTCTCGGGAATGATTCCTTGGGCCCGTAAAATATCATTCCATTCTGTATCCTCAGTAGGATCAACTTCCATATTAAATCCATTCATTTTTAACGTATTTTATCTGTAACTATTTTCGTAATGTGGCGTTTGCACAATTTACATCGAATATCACGTGATACGTTACATGGTCGGTAAACAAGTACAATTTATTTATTTTATATAATTTATTTATAAGGCTTATATTGTCATAGTTTAATATCAGTATGGATCTATTTCTTGAAATATTCAGGGAATAAATCTCTTGCCAAAGACTTTTTATTAACTTTACCCATTTGGTTTCTAGGGATGGATTCGACAATCAGCACATTTTTTGGAATTTTATAACCCGATAGAATACCATTCAATTTAGTCTTCAGCCAGTTTCTGTCAATTCCATCTGAAGAAACTCCTTGACGTACTTTTAAAACTGCAGTTACTACCTGTCCCCATTCTTCATCTGGTAAGCCAATAACGGCAGCCTCATCAATCTCATATAGTGATAAAATCTCTTTTTCAATCTCTAAAGCTGATATTTTTTCACCTCCAGATTTGATGATATCCATTGATGAACGTCCAAGAATTGTAATTGTCTCAAGATCATCTGCATTAATTGAGACAATATCACCGGTCTTGAACCACCTTGTTCCCTCTGTATCAAAAACTAAAGATTCGGCATTGGCTTCATCCCGATACCAATAATGATCAAATACGGTATCACCTCCAATTTCCAATTCTCCGACAATTTTCTCTGGTTTTGAAGAACTAATTTGGTCGATTTTATTGGATCTATATATTTCTTTATCCCCATTATCGTTATCAATCACACGAGCAATAACACCCGGTACGGGTTTTCCAACAGTACCAGCAATTCTCTTTTTAGGGTCTAATGGTTGAGACAATGTAATACCAGTTTCTGTCATTCCATATCTTTCTAATAGTGGAACATTTCCACCGGATAATTTATCCCAAGCTTCACGTAAAGGTAATGGTAGAGCTGCAGATCCACACATCACTAATTTCAAATTTGAAACAATACCATTAGTTATTCCTTCTTGTTCAGAAGGGGGCTTTTTGTTGTAGAGGTTTATTAATCTATTATAGATGGTAGGAACAGCAGTATATGTATTTATAGGTCCCATTGATGGAATAAGACCTTTTGTATTGCTAAGAGCATTTAAAACGTTGTCGGGATTAAATGGAAATTGAAATTGTAAAGATCCTCCTCGTAATAAAGGAACAGTGAGAGCATTTAAAATACCATGAACATGATGTAAAGGTAGATTGTGCAAAAAATTGGTGGTTGGGTTGATATTCCATGCTTCCGCTAAGCCATAAGCTTGTGCTATAAATGTTGAAATTGGTGTCAAAACTCCTTTTGGCTTACCACTAGTTCCAGATGTGTATAACATCATACCACTATTTATTGGGATGTCCTGTTTGACAAATTTAATGGACTCGGTCTCGGAATCTGGAGGGGCAGTTTGATCCTCTGGCTGAATATCCTCAAAAACCAAGAATTCGATATTCTGATCCGGAATTGTAGTAATAATCTTCTGTAATCTTTCTTTAAATCTCGAAGGAGTGATAATAAAACTCGCTTGGGAGTTTTGAATAACAAATGAAATCTCGCCATCGGTATGGTTCGTACATAAAGGAACAGCTACCGTTTGTGGTAAAGTCAAACAGGTATAGAAGGTAGTAACAAATTGGTATGAGTTCTCCCCCATTATTGCCACTCTGATACCATCTTCCAATGGTAGACCTTGACCTTTTGAAGCTGTTAACCTAGAAGAAATAGTTTGCCATGCCGGATACTTGATCAATTGTTCTCTCCAGTATGAAATGTCTGTTAACAATTGGCCATAGGAGTAACTATTAAGCGAAGGAAGATGGCCAATTGCAGGTTTGGAAGAAGGATACTTCTGTAGTTTAGAAAGAATTGGATGGCCATTCGGTAACGAAGCGGTATGTGTCATTTTCAAGGAGATTAAAGAAGAGGTAAGGCTATGACGGGAAATGAGGGAATTCGAAGAGAGCCAAGTCGATGGATAACAGTTGTGAAGTTTAGGAAAATTTAAAGGTTTTGCAAGACGCAACATAGTACTGCTAATAGAAGATTGTTTGAATTTATAGCAGATTAGAAGTTCGGTAAAAGGATGTTACAACTTTGATCTTTTAAATCCATGCATATAATTTCCATGACATCTCCGGTATTCTAAGATTCTCAATGTGGACGAGGACTCCGTTGAGGACTCAACGAGGAGGCCTATAACTTTTCATATAACAAACTTCGCTAGAGTCTATACCCAATAATGATAGTATTTATTTTCGAATGACAATATATGTAAGTGAGAGGTAACTTTGGGTGTGAAGGGATTCAAAGATTCTGGCAATTATGCACTAAACCCATTCCGGAAGTTTGGCGCGTTTTCACCCATAGAAAATATTACTGTTAAAAGATGGATTTCTCTAAAATACCCTTGATAGCAGTATATGAAATTGGATATGTGATAAAAGAAATATTGAGACGGAGGGATCATATTTATTTAAAATGGGCTTGTTATGACTTGAAGTTTGAGTTAAAAACAAAGATGAGGATGACTCCTACACACCCATACATTTATCTTAACAAGTGGATATAACGTCAGGCAATAACTTTTCTTTACAATTTAATTTCTGTTAGTATATATCTAAAATGTTATAATAATTGAAAGTTAGGTTGTGAAGAAAAAAGGATATGTAGGGGTAGTTATATCGGTAGTGACCTCAGTTTATACCATTCAATAAGTTATCAGACTTTAAAATTCTAATCTGAAAAAGCAGAGACATGCATATAGTAATAGCCACACCAAACAATTCTGTTCATGTTGAGATATTTCTTCTTTCAAAGTCAGAAATATGATTTTATATAATAGCTATAGATCTTTCTACCATACGTCTGTAAAATGCGATTGACCCTTTAACTAGAAAAGAAACTTGAAGTTAACGGTTCGTGAAATGTCTACTATATCAAATGAACTCTTTTTGAGTCGGGTTTAAAACATATGATATTCTATCTTAACATCACAGAACCACGAGAAACCATTCCTAAATTTAATAATTTACCTTCTATCTACTCTTTGTACTACATTTTGTATTGTAAATTGGATCATGAAGGTCATTAGAATATAACCCATGACATAAAATATATTAATTATGTATGTTATAAACTTAAATGGTAGTAAGGTTTCTGGTATAAGGTCTTATAATTGAGCTTATAATTCGTATATTAATTTGTTTCGGCACGTCCCAACCGGGAAATATAATGCTATGCATATGTAAGTGTATACGCATAACATCATCCGCAACTATTTTCTTAGGTATGTTTGTAGCTCAATGGAGTAACCCATAAACACTTAACATTTTTTGTATTCAAAGGTGGCTATATTTTTCAAAATAAATATTGTGTGCTATCTTCATACGTCATCCACAACTAGAATATAATAATATTTACTAACTACGAATTTGGTATATGCCATATTCATGGCTCAAAGGAGTAGCCCATGTTTTGAATTCAAAGGCTATCTTGTAGATCTGGTAATAAGAATGGCAAACAGTTATTGTTTACTACTTTCAATTTTAATTGCCACCTTATACTTAATTTACTAAACGATATATTTTGAAAACACAAATTTTAAAATCTTCTAGAAATACAAGAACAAGTGTAAGATTAACCCTTAAAAATTGTATAGAATAAAAATCAGCTATATACTGTATAAATATATAAATATATATATATATAGAAGAAAAAATATATATATCTGCTCAGAACTAAAATAACTTGTTGTAAGGTGATAAGGATATCGATCGCCATTAAAAATGGTCAAATTATGGGTTTAAACCCCAAAATTGTTCAGCTTGGAAAGCACCTGGAGCTTTCCAGCCATCATTGTAGGCATTAAAGAAAATGGCATCATTTCCAAGGACAGTCTTGATACTACCCATTGCAATATCTTGATTAATCTTACTTGGAACACATAGGTTATTTGAATCACCTTGTGTAGGCCAGCCTGTTTCTGTAACCAAAACATTCTTCTTTCCACCACAAGCGTTCCAAACACGTTGAACTTGGCCCAAAACCCAAGGACCAGCAGCGACTGGAAGAACATAACCGTCAAAGAAAGCATGAGCATTAATACCCATATAATCAGAAATATCACAGAGGCCTGGATTGTTGATTACAGCAATAAATGTATCAATAGAGATGACAGGGCCATTATAACCAGCTTGTCTCAATAATGATCTAGCGGATCCAACATATTCAGCAATTTGACTGACAGTAGCTTGTCCATTGTTGACAAGTTCATTACCAACGGAGACAGTGTGGAAATCATCCCAACTGGATCCTGTAGAGGAAACAGCATCCTGGATTGTTTTGACAGCTCCAGGAATATTGGAAACATCGAAAATTCCAACCAAAATCTTTTGATGTTTGCCTTTACCGGCTAAAACATTGGCGACTTGATTACAGTCGACACCATAAATACGAATAACACCATAGTTAGAAATTTTAGATAAATCAGAAGCAACATCAGAAGCAGATTTGCATTGACCAGATGAGGTATATGGAGAATAAGTAACACCCAAAACTCCAGCATCAGAGTCAACCGTTGGTAAACCAGTAGATGAAGAACCTGCCGCAACTTGAGATGAAGTAGATGGTGTTGAAACCTCTGTGGTGGCTGATGTTGAAGCCTCTGGGACGTAAGTGTTGGTTGTAGCACTAACAGATGGAGGAGTCCAAACTGGAGCAAAGTTTGAGATGGTAACTTCTGGGACAGGCTCACCAGAAGAAGCATAAGTTACGACACGCTCTGGTTGAGAAGCAGGTATATCACTTGGAAGAGCTTGAACAGTAACATGTTCGTAGACCGTTTCGTACTGATAAACAGTTGCAACGTCACGCTTATGTTGATTATGAGCGTGTTCAAGAGGCAAGGGAGTAGCACAAGAAATAGAGGTTAAAGCCAAAGGAATCAAGGTTGTTGATAAACGCATTTTGTTGAACTAAAAGAGAGGTGTAATTGAGAGTTTCTTAAAATATGTTAAACAAAAATGTTGAAAGTTTTAAATCGAGCTATATTAAATTTAAAGGAATGACTGTGGATATAGATCCGAAATAAAATAGCAAAATCTGGAAGAAGAAAAAAAGAAAGAATGGAAGGATTGTGTTCATTTTTATGGATTGAAAAAAGAGATAAAAAATATCATCATCATCACATTTTAGTTTTCATGTCCGGAAACTATAATTATACTTTACAGTTAAGGTTCTACTAATTATACCTTTCTGCTACAACAGGCGTATCATATATAATCAGAAAATTGCGAGCTTGATTATCTTCATATAATGACTTGTATTAATATCATTTTCAAACATCGCTGGTATGATGCCAAAGATGAAATTTAAAGGGTGTACGATCGGATCTTGTAAAATGTTGCATTGCCAAATACTCATTGCTAAATTATGATTAAATACGCATGCTACTTCTAAGGCGCGTTTCGTATGCTTCATGCAAGCACCACAAATCTGTAAGTAGGAATTTATGGCCACATGTTATTGCCGTGACAACCATGTTCGCTATGAGAAGTTGAACAAAAGTTTTTTTAACAAGTTTTTGCAAGTGTTTTCCAAAGCTCAAATTTATCTCCCCAAAAAACGTTATCATTGATAGGTAGATAAAGTACGGGTGCTTTATCATATTGCAGGATCTCCTGTACAAAATTTTTAAGAATCCCAAATGAAACAACGCAAACCTTTATAATGTCCTGACAAGTTAGATATTCTAGTATATCAAGATTTGTCTTACTTCGCTATATAGCTATATGTATTATGTAATTTAGGGCTGCCAAGGACTAATTGATTATAACTAAATCCTCTAAAACTGAATCTGAAAGTAAGAGTTTGAGCTTTCAATTTATCATACATTAGAATTAATTAAGATTATAGAATAAGAGATAGAATAAAAAAACATGGTTACTACCCTGATCGTGGGGATCGTAAGTAATATAAATCTGGGAAACACTTTAAATTCATTCCTATCTTTTTTTTACTTATAATAATAATCATAATTAGAAGTTTCGAATCTATGTAATGAAAAGAGGATATAAAATATTGCAGTTGCAGTCGTAATTAGGCTTACACTAGTTGGAGGTCTGGGTCTAGATCTAAATCTAAAGTTTCAGATGGTAATAGTCAGATCTAGTTATATAATTTAATTGGAAAATATATGAAAAGTTAAAAAAAAAAAAAGAGATGTAAGCTTATATTCAATGGTATGTGGCATATCAGTTTATCTGTAACCATTATATGAAGCACAAATGAACTTGTCAAGGCACCAATACTATCAATCATAGGTCAATGGATTTTAATCTTCCACATAGTCTTTATGATTTTCAGGTTGCGTTAAACCTCATATGAAGTAATCTACATTATAAGGCTATAAAATTATAGCTTGTGTGCACACACCTATCAAGGCTGGGCGTTTAATTATAAGTAATTTTAACTGTAATTTTGCCATAATATTCCTTAATGTGTTACTACTTGGTTTAGGCGCTCTTAGTTGCACTAAGAATATTTGTTAATAATAGAAAATTTTAATGATAATTACTTAATTTTCTCGTAACTTAAACTTCATTTTTTCTACACTACGGAAAAATAAAAGTAAACATCTAATTAATCAAAATTAATGTGAATCCCAAAGAGTTTTAAGTTTGGGGGTGACTCAAACATAACGGGAATATTAAGTAGTTGACCTCATCAATTGCAAGCTTAAGATTAAACGAAATTATGAACCGGTTCGCCATCGTAAATAGCATTGAGATTGCCTCATTATAATCTGTAGCGAAATCAAATAAATCAAATACTTATAGGTACAGTTTACAACAATTGTAATATAGCTTCAATTGTAATACTAGCTACCTATTGCAAATTACAACTAAAATAAGTATTAGATATTACAGATAAGCTTTAAAAAGGAAATGTAAGAGAAATTTAAAGATGATTATTAGTACGTATAAGTTATATAATTAAAACAATAGCAATTGCAAAGAATTAGTATTAAAAATCTTCCAGGGTTCATCGTTAAAAACGTGCTTGTGGGAATGTGCTTTGAAGATTTTGAAGTTATATCTTTTTTTTTTATACTATTTTGCAATTAATCAGAATATAGTGTATTATAATTCCATGCTTCACGATTGAATTAATGAACCTTGTATAATTACATGTTCACCTCAGCACAAGGGTGTCAGATTAAACATCTATAAGTAATATATTTTGTCCATTTAAATCAAATGGCTCAGATTGAATAGTTACAATTCTAAGACTTTAATTAATATTAATATTAAGTCAATAATGATCAACGTTATCACAAGAAAGCTCTATATTGTATTGCAGCTGGTACGTAGGTTTGTACCTACTATTCTTCTGGATTCAAAGTTAAGAATTCATCCATAACCTAATGGCCAAATAAGTATACCCTATCATTTTTTTATTCTGAGTCATCTAATCTTGGAAGTTGAGAATTTTCTTCTATCCACTTCACCATTTTATCACAAATTTTAGACACATCCTTCAGGCATTCATGATAGTCATTGAACTTTGGTTTTATACAATCAGAATTAACATATGAAAACAGGATATCAATTTCTTCTTTTCCTTCATAATCAAGAAGAAGATTGATAGTATCACGTTGACATGAAGCAAAATTATAAGCATTACTATGCGATTCAATAATAAGTCTCGTAATTTGAAGTTCTAATTCTGAATACCCTGTGTGAGATGCAATTTCAGTATCTAGCAAAACTGGGAGTAAAACACGAGCTGGCTCACCATCACCTCTTGGGCCATTTAACAATGAAATCTTCTTCCATGTTATAAGTTGTTTTAACAATGCGCAGATACTGGCCCTAATCTCCATTGAATAGTCACTAGTATCAATACCCTTGACAATTTCCATTGCAAGAATAAGACATTCATTTGCCAAAGAGGGTATAGCCTGTTCAAAAGAAATTAAAACGAGATAATGTAACCTTTCAACAACTTTGTTATTTTGCATTACTTTATTATTTTTTCTCAAACAAAGTTTAAAATCTTCAATGCTATTATAGAAAAATATGACATTTGTTGTTTCCTTTCGTAGAAAAAAATGAAGGTTATATATTAGTTCAGAGAAAATAGTATAATATGGTGTGGTAAATTCTTTATCTATTGTATATTGATCTTCAGTTTCTTCATCAAAGCTATCATAGTATTTGAACATATTTAAGCTCTCGTTTAGCAAAGGCTCATCATCATCATCAGGACCATTATATACTGTTATTTCCTTGTAATTAGAAAGATACTTTAGTATCCTGTAGACTGCGTGTGGGAACAGGGATGCGGTACTTGGACAAAATACCCTTCTTTTCATTGAAAACACAAGTAATGTAGCACTGGCTCCTAGCCAAGTAATATTTCTTCCTAGGAATACCTCATACACATACTTCATCAACTCATCATGATTAAAGGATAAGTAGACACTATTTGAGAATGACATTTCTTTGATGGACAATGTTACCTTCTGGCAAAATTCATGGACTATTGCGGTATCACCATATCGCTCCCTGTTTAAATCCAATCCCACCTCAATTAATTTGAACAGCCGTATAAAAAACTCATCCCCAGAAATAACTTTATCTTTATTCAATTCATAATCCATTTCCTTGGTGGTAAATATATCATAAAAGTTTCTATATTGGTGTATATCAGGTATCGTGTAAGACATCCCGACTAACTCGTCTAGTGATTGAACATTATAGATTTCTTTTTCGTTAATATTAGATTGGTCATCATCTTCAATAAAAATATTACTTTTCCGTATTTTATCTAAAGTTTTTGAAAGGCGCATAGTATCAAATCTTAAGGTCATTAATAGACAATTCAAACAATGAATAGTAACATGGAACTGGTCACCCATGGCTACCCTTCGATTATAGTTTTCTATATCAATAAAATATTCATTATCAATATGTCTTTTCGCTGCCCTTATACCCGAAGCAAGAATAAAATATAAAGCATAGTCAGGAAGGTAGTGACTGAAGTTAATCTTATTTCGCTTCACTTCCTCATACAAGCGTTCTAGTAATGTTTCTACTAAAAAAAATAAGAATCCAGTCCTCATTCTTGGTTTATGATAAGCGCACATTATCAGTAGCTCGATATAGGATAATTTTATCATTCTCAACTTTAATCCGTTACCTGAATTAGAAATACACCATAGAATATTTACGAGTTCTTCCATGAAAAAGGTTGGAGGTTCATTTGAGGTTCCTACCAACAGAAAACATTTAGAGACATATCGTTGAAATTTCTCATCAAGAAATAAATGCATTCTCAACCATGGGAAATCATTAAGTATTCGAGACATTAAACTACCAGCTAGCCCGGATATTACTCTCGAAATCTTTGTTTGAATAACCAATGTGCCATAGTGAGAAAACACATCTAATACAATAGATATCCCCCATTCTAAACTATCGGGCATTAAATTTCCAGTTGTCGTGCACTTTTTCAATATTGTTTTCAAAAGTTTTAAGTCTTTTAGAAGTTTAGCAATGTTTTCTTCATTAAAGCACTTTTTAATGTCACGGAACACAACCTCCAGTAGTTGTTCAATGGGATACTCCTTTTTTTGATCTAATTTGGGGTCCGAGAGAATTAATATTCCCATTTTTATTCCAATTTTATATCATGAAATAAGTAATTTATGGTATAAATAGCCGTAGCGATATATATAAACACCCATGCATACAAAAACCTCAAAAGTGAAACCCGTTCTTTTAAGCCATTAATCCTCTAACAATGATTTCTTATCTTTATACCTTGTGCTATCGCTGTCGTTATTCTCTTGTTTATGACAAACATACTCCTGATTGTACAATAACTCATAAAAATAACGTTATTAATACATCTGAGATCTAGATCTATCTTATAATAAAATGAATTCTTCTGACTTAATACTTTTAAATTTATTTATATCCATCTATTCAGTCTATATCTAATATATTATAATTTCCATAACAAAAGAGTCCATAGACTAATCCAATTTAAGATACATGTATTGACATTGTATACCTTCATATTTTAATCTTCCATTGAAATTACTTAAACATTGTTTTAAACAACAAAAAACTAGAATACCCAATCAGAGAAATAACAATAAAGATATACACTCTCTCTTTGGTTTCTACTTCGCTTAAGAAAGGATAAGGTAGCATTCCATTAAACTTTTGCAGATAATGAATCCAGTACCAATAAGCAATAGTCAACCCACCAAATAACACAAAACCAGCTTTCTTTGAAATGAACCCCCAAGATTTGATGAAGAGAAAATTATTCAGTAACAAAAACAATAGTGGGAAAGCATGCAATTGCAAGTCTAGTGTAATTGGAATTGGATTAATACCACCTCTAAACATTAGATTATGGTCATAAAAGCGAATACCCCAATAAACAGTTGTAACGATAAATTCTGCAACGGTAGCAGCAACAAAAACAAGATTTTTGATCGATTTAAGGAGGTTTGGACCACTGAATACTGAATGAAGAGTTGATAAAAAGAAAGCAGAAAGTGTTATAACAAGAGACAAAAAGGTAAGAAATTGGAAATGCCCACCGACTGCTACTCCTCCAGAGGGTGTTATAATTTCAAATTTATTGACTGCATAAATAGCATATAAAGCTGATGATGAAGCAATTGAGCTTGAAATGAATTGTCCTGTTTTAACCATTGCTTCGTTCGATATAAATTGCGGGTATAAAAAGTAGGGAAGTCTTAATTGCTAGTGGATGTTTGGATTTGACCGGCAGTGGAAGATATTACGAAGCCGACATCAACCTTTATGAATAAGCTAAGTAACATGTACTTTAAATAAGCTAAGTTGAATAAGCCAATAAGTTGAATAAGCCAATAAGTTGAATAAGCTAATAAGTTGAATAAGCTAAGTTAAATAAGCTAAGCTAAGTTAAATATTTATATGAGTTTTGAAGACGTTGTAATATTAACATGAAGTTATACAAGTCTGAAATAAAATTTTAAATATATCCATTGAAAGAGCCATATCTAACCATTATATAAATTTAAACAGTAACTTTTAATTCTACTACATAGTACTTAAAGCTTTGTACAGGGTTAGAGTGAGCTGATTCAAATTTCAAAACAATCCACAGTGCTCCTTATTCTTCAGATCAAGCTTACAACTTATTTTATGAAAATATAGAAAAGTTCGTTTAAACTATATATTGAAATTATAAACATTAGTTTCTTCTATAAGCCTTAACTCCTTGTCATGTTATTACTAACAAAACTGTTTAGATAACAGACTTGACTTCAAAAAACCGTTTTAAGTAATATATCTGGAACAGACTGTTGGCGGCAACCACAATAATTTGGAATATACTCCACCATTTAACTCTATCATTTGTAGATTCAGCAGTATTTCTATGAGTTCTTTCTCTAATGACGATATATGTCTAGATTAAATCATCAGTTAGTTAGTTATAAATCGTGGAAAAGGGAAACAAAGTTCAAAATTTTAATAAACGTACCTGTTCATCTCTAACTTCTTGAACTAGATGGGCAAGATTTCTAACTTCTTTATCCAAAGTATCACCAACATCTACATCATTCAAATCAACATAAACAACTCCATGAATATTGAAGGTGATATCTTTTGTAGCAATCCCCCACCTTTCATTTGAGAAGCAATATTCATATTTTCCCTTAACATCAACTTCAAGTGATACATCACCGTGAGAAACATCGTATAGTTGCTTGACGGATTGTCCATTTGGTTTAATAATCTAGATTTGGGAAAAGCGCGTTAGAACTAATTTATTTCAACCACACTTCAATAAAAATATATTGCAAACAGAATACAGTCAACAAACTTACGTTAAAGTCAGCAGTTAATTGGTCTTGATGTGAAGGATCACGATTTCCCACCTGGAAAGTGACAGCAAGGACATCATTCACCTTCATGGTTTCAAAAAAACAAGTCTTTCCTCTTGGATGTAGCAAGACATTGTGGCATGCGACCAAAGGTAATAAACTGGCCAAGACCCAAAATAATGATAGAAACTTCATGTTTTTGGTTTTCTTTACGGATTGGATGGTGTTGCTTGTCAGTCCAGAAACGTGGTAACTTCTCGATGAGAGTTGTATGGGTGTTTCGACAATTCTGAGCAACTTCTACATCTGCCCCATCTTTATGAGACAACTATTTACAGCATTAATACATCTGAAATCAATCAAGTCTTAGATGAAAAGTTTAAACAGGGCCCGCCGCCAAATTTTGAAAAAAAATGGAATACGTTAAAATTAGTAAATAGTAAGGTAGGGAAGATATTTTAAATAATAATTAGATATATAAACCTTTTTTCCACATTATTATATATGAATAATATTAATTAACTAAAAGTAAAAAGCATATATATCTTGAAATCATTTAACTCTCTAAACATTATCATACTTTTAGAAATAAATTCGTCATTGAGGATAGTGATGGTTAGGGTTTTGATGAAGACATGGTGTTTGTTTCTAATTTAATTGATTCTTTCCTTTCTTCTGAAAGAACAACCTTCTGTGAGCTTGGCTTTACCTCCAGTTGGCTGGCATAAAACTGTAGAGCAGGCACCACAGGTGACAGCTGTCTGAGCATGTGAAAAGACGGTTGTGATGTTAAGACAACCAGGACACTTGACATCCATAAAGTATGATCTTGGTGTGGCAACAAGTGTCTTTAACTTGTGTTTTCTTAACTCAGCTTGAGGAGTTGGGTTGAGTAAATCTTGAACTAAAACCTGTACATAAAAGAAGTTAGTTGAGACTACCATGAAATTGATTGTGAATGAAATGTATTAATGATTTGGATAAGTGAAAATAACTTGGGATTACATAATTATAAGATTGTATCCATCCAATATATACCAATGAGTGTGCAAAATATTGTAAATACTCCGATCTTTCCTAGGAAATCCCTTCCAGATAGTTGAAGGTCTGTGATGAAGCCCATGAATTGTTCAATATTGATCTTTGTTCTTCGATAGATGTCGTGTAATGCTAACCTTACGTAGCTGTAGCTATCTACCTTCAGTTTTCACTTTCCATTTCGATTATAACATTTGATCATCAACAAGTTGATTACGTACCATTTTGTTACTATTATTGTAATGCTTCTGTTGAGTTGTGGTGTATATTACTGTATGGAGTCTTCTAAATGAGTGATTATCAGTATCATAATTACACGCAGTTTTACCGACGTGCCCAATTTTGTATATCAGTTACTATTTTGGGATAAACTGTGACTGTTATTCACACGTGATATTGGATGGGTTTCGAAATACCTAAAGATTAAAGTATGAAGTTACGGGAAAGAAGCACATAGCAAATACCGGAATACCAGAATTGACTGCAGTAGCACGACTGACTTTACTATCCCTTTTGTGTGTATTTAAAGGGCTTTTACTCATTCACATTACAAGGTAGAGAAATATTGAATAGTGAAGCGCTTAAGCTTACAAATGATTCTTGTAAGTTAATACTTTGTAAGCTTTTGTTCATTTATGTATCACATCAAACCATATTTATTTGATGTTTCGACATGCTCATATTGATTGGCATATAAAAATAGAACGCTCGCAGTAATTTTGAAACGAACCACATGTATCAGTGCACAGGAAGGTTATTTGATTTTTAATCTCGATTTACATTTGTAATTGAACATAGATATACGTAGGTTGGGATCGTTTGAAATGGTCTAGCTAGCAATAGGTCGTTACTATCTATAACTAGCCGTTGGATGTTTTCATGTTGAATATAGACAATGTTTTGGTAAGATAGTGTGCATTATATTACTCTAATTAATTGAGTTAAGGGATTGGTGTTTTCTATTAATATTTCATCTTCATAAGTATTATTGTTAATTCTGTATACGTAATTGCATTCAACAGTTACATGCATATCCATTTAAAATTGTAACGTTTCTGCTGTTATTATAGTTCTATATGCTAATGGCATTTTTTGATTGTAATCTAAATGATCTACATAGATTTGGATCTGTTGTTATAAGGTTGTGGTGCTGGTGATTTTTATATTTAATCATACAGGTGTGCTAGGTATATGGAGTATATTTCTATTACCTTAAATACCAGCATTACAATAATATTTATACTAATTTTGGTTGAAAATATGAGGAAAGAGATAAATCAAAATTAATTAGACATATACTTTACAATTAGTTATGAAAAAAATGATATATAGATTTATATACTTTTTCAAAAATCGCATTTGTAACCGTTTTAATAAATGGTAAAATAATATTGCTATTCTCTGGGCTCCTCAGGGGATGCACTCAACAATCGTGAACATTCTTAAGAGTGGTTCATTTGGAGAGTCCAACATAGAGTTAAACATGGGAGAGTCATTGTTCTCTGGAGTCAATACCTTTGATTATAAGATGAAACGTTTAACTGAAAATTGAGTCCTCATAAAAAGAAAACCACAGTCTTTGCTTTCCCTGTCGTAGGAAAATATATATTTGAGAATATGAACAAGACTTCCGACTCTGTCTACTATAATTATCCTACGGGTCAAGAATCACCTTAAATATTCTAATAAGCGCATTCTGGTCCCCATTCATCAATCATTCGGAAGAAATAAGGTTGCGAAGTAGCATCAACGGGATACCCACTTTGAGATGAAAAAGAGTGGGGGTAATTATCAACGCTCCTTTGTGCAGTGTTATAAAGAATTAATACCTGAAATTGGGTCTTCGTCCAGAAACATATTTCAGCAACTTTAATCTCATCTGGCTCCAACATTCAGGCGTTCCAAATAACGAACATTCTTGATATTAAGTTCCAACAGGCATCTCTGTCTTTGAAGTTTGTACATGTAATAACTGATATCATTTTGATAGACACATTATCACATGGCAAAAAATGAGTTCTTGATGAAATAAGCTTTAATAATAAAAGGAAATTTTAAACTAAAAGTTTCGTTTGAGAACCAAAGCATCGCCAATCTGAAGAAGAGTGTTTGCTTGGCGACTTACTTCCACCCGGTTACTTGTGTTGATTCCAAGATTCTCGTCTAATCTATGTAACTTGGACTTTGAAGCCAAAGTGTTCCCGAAAGTAAGCCCATTCACTACTAACTTATGCGATTCAAGAATTCGAACATAAGAAGAGAGGAATGATGTATGCCAAGAACATATAAAAATAATAAGAAGAATGGATAAAGAGGTTTTTATTTCACTATATATAGTAGAGATTTCCTCAGGATTTACATAGTTTCTAGTTATATAATTTAATTGGAAAATATATGAAAGGTTAAAAAAAATATTAGCACAACCAAATGTTTTTTAAAGACAAGAGCAGAAAATGCTAATTATAAGATCTGCTGACTATCCAACATTAATCTGTTCATGCATTGCAACCCAATTCCAAAAACGGCTCATGATCATGATCACAAATACCTTCGAAAATTTGTCTTTACTTATTCGATAAAACCAATCGTCGATTTCTTGTCTAAAAGTTAGTTTTTGCTGCGATAGTTCATTGAGGGTGAAGAAGTCGAATATCATTAGGTATACACATGTATATATCCACAAATATAACCATTTCTACTGGTAGTAAAGGAACATTGTTACCTCCCGAGATAGTTGCATATAACTGTCATTATGTGTGATAACTGAGGTTAATACCTGTGAAGCACGATCTGACAGGAAGCTGAGTTCTCATGACACGAAAGCTGCAGTATTTAGTCTAGGTCTTCTTGAGGAAAACATATGCACGTTGCAGAATCTTGCATCTGTTTGTCGTACAAGATGTAAACACATACATTTATCTTAAAAGTATAACTGATTAGTCGAAAGTCTAGTGTAACAACTTTTTTTAAAATTGGATATAAGTAAAATTGAGATGAGAGGATTACACATAGGTGAAATTATTGTCTAGAAGGGAATGGAGAAAAAAGGGTGGATAGGGTGGATTTATTTTTATGATTCTTATTATTTTTATTTATATATGTAGTGAAAATATAGCAAATATATACCAGAAAAAGATGAACAGCACGCAACATGTAAATTCCCATAGATGTTAGCAATCATAGCATCAAGTATATGCGATTGCAAATTAAAAGTAGGTTTAAGTATAAGTATGTAGGTATAAGAATAAGTAGGTAGTTAGGAATGCTGATGAAGCCGCAGTTATAGAGAGAAATAATGTTATAGCATCATTGGGCTTTCTTAATCATTTATGTTTCTAGTGTATTTATCAATCAATCAATCTAAAGGTAACTGAACAGGAAGGCACAAAAATAAGTTAACAAACAAGAAAAAATATTCAATAATACTATTCCTAATTATAAGACGAAAATAGAACATGAATATAATTTTAAACAAACATGTAATTAGCTATTAAATACTGACATTGATTGTTTGAGAATAGACATCGGTATAATTGATTGATTGATTAACACTAAAAACATACAAAATATAAAAATGTGGAAACCTAAAACTTCATCTTCATCTCAAACATTGCATTCCAACTTAACTTCAGATAATTTAACACGGAACTATTTTCCCGACTTCTTCTTACTACCTCTTGGTGGAGTCACAGGCCTACTTGCTCCTGCTGTTGGTGCTCCATAATACTTTTGCTTCTTCTCAGCAGGTTTTAAGATCTGGAAACTGCAAAGTAGTGTTTCATCAACACTCATCATTGCACCAGCATTATCAAATTCACCACAATAATTGGGTGCACTAAAAATAGTAACTAGCTGTCTCTTGCTAAAAAATTCATAACCATCTTCAACCACTTGATGTGCCCTACAAATCAAATCCATATCATGTTTTTGTAGGAAGCGCGACACAACATCAGGACCAAAGGTAAAAGAAACACCTCTATCATTTTCACTCCAACCAGTGATATCTTTATCTGGGTCTGACCAAAGTAAGTCACACAATAATCCAACGTCGGGAATATCCGTTGGGCGCATAACACGACGGATTTGTTCCATAGAGTTCAGGTCTGGAGACAAACCACCATGCATTGTGAAGATCTTTTCATCAATAATTGCAGCAATAGGAAGACAGTTAAAGCAATCTGTAAAAGTTTTCCATAATTTAATGTTATAACGACGTTTGCCTAGAAAGAAACTCATTAGTTAGAATAAAAGCAGCAACAAATGTTAAAAAAAGTTATGGATACTCACATTCATCATAAAACCCATAAATTCTATTAATACTAGCGCACTCATGATTTCCTCTTAGAATGAAAAAGTTCTCAGGGTATTTAATTTTATAAGCTAATAATAAGCATATGGTTTCCAATGATTGTTTGCCCCGATCAACATAATCACCCAGAAATAGGTAGTTCGCTTCTGGAGGAAAGCCACCGTATTCGAAAAGACGTAGAAGATCATAGTATTGTCCATGGACGTCACCGCAAATCTAAACAAAAATGAGTTAGTAAATAGTTTAGAGTGTCGACAAAATGGCTGGAACGATGAATGAATGATGAATGGATGATACAGAGGCGGTTGATTCCGGAACACGAAAAATCTTCACAACAACCTGATCTCAAAAATAAAAGTGAAGGAGTGTTAAGAATGAAAAGGGGTCAAATAATCTTAAGACACAAAAGCACCCCACGTCTCCTCGGGAGACGGGATTGATAGAGATGGAGATGGAGAATGGGGGGCGGAAGATTTACCGACACCTCATTTTCCTCCACGTCGCTCATTCGTCCCATCACTCGACATTCATCATTAACAATAAAAAAAACAGCCAGAAATAATAAATTTGGGGATGCGATTATATACCTTTATCGGAGCTTCCAACTCGAGCAAGATTGGCTGTTGGATGAAAATCTCTCTTGCTTTTGTACATAGATACCTAATTTCGTACTCCTCTAACTGGACTTGTCTTCCTGGTCTGTTTCCGCGGACCGCAAGCAATCTATCAACAACGTCGTCAAGGTCGATGTCCTGGTCGGTCATACTAGTAGGTGGTGATGTTGGGTATTGGGTGATAAATAATTGGAAGGAGGGAGAGTGGAAGAAGAAAAGTGGCTTTATTGGGTGTTTGGATGTTACATTGTCACTAGATTTCATTCTCTCCGTGTTTATTCTTCAAATTCTAGAAAGAGGAGACACAAGCTGTACATGACTATGATATATATGTTTATGATCTGTGTGATTGTACCAGTTGGTTTTAGAAAGGAAGGGCAACTGGTCGGTTTCACAAACTTATGGATGATATAAATCCACGCCGGAGTTTAGACAACAAATCATAACATTTGTTTTTCCTACATCCGAATCCTGAATACCCGAGGAACCCATCCTAGATCAGATCTTGCTTCCTGAAGTATCTGTTAATATCAATTGTGTAGTAAATATAATTATTTTCAGTCATTTTGATATTTCATTGCAAAGAAATACATTTGCAACGTTAACATACATGTGCATATAACTGATAGCTGATAGCTATAAGACTTCTAAGAGATATTCATGCCAAAAGACCTTCATTTACATCTTTTAACAGAAAAAACTGGTTGGACCCAAGAAAATTTATGACCAGGATATATCGATACGATCTTTACATCTTGTTCACGTCGATAAGGGCGTAAAATGAAGCATTTTTATTTGATCTGTTTTGTTTTCCAATGATATGCACGTTATAAGAGGAGTCCTCGCTTGAAGTTAATTATAAGCTAATCCATACTCACAGTGGTGGCGTATAAAGTTCATTTTGTCTGTTACAGACCCAAACCTTATATGGTTATCCTTCCAATTCAATTTCTGTTTTTATGTTTCTTTGGAGATTGTTACAGTCTGGGTATATAAGTTTATATATGCTAGGTTTTTAAACTGTGATATAGGCCACTGTAGCTGTATTTTAAAAGGTTAGTAGTAATAGTTATATTTCATGATCATAATTAAATCAGCTGCAATATTTGTTGGCGTGATGATCAAGAAAACTCCCAAATTTATGCATTATTGGCATTGTGCATTTGCATGCATACCTATAGTTTGTTTCAATTTACTCCACATTTCTTCAATCGTAACGTTAACCGCTCATCATATCGATATCGATATTACGATCACAATCACGTATATATTTAAATTTTCTTTTCTAACTTGGCTATTACTTGTATCAAGTACATAATGTTTTTAAATCTCTTTTCCTAGATTTCCGAAGTATTTACAAATGGTTGTTACTAATACATGTAGTACAAAAATATTCGCTGAATCCAGCTGCCTTTAATTTAATTTATAATTTGATACACAAGAATTAACAAATGGTATGTATATATATTGGAATAAGGGGTATGTTATGATAATTAAACACTGAAATTAAAGTTATCTATAGAGATAAAAGTGCAATATCATCAAACAACAACCGATATTTGTATAAAAGGAATTGGCCTTGAAATTTTGAAACACCCAAAACTCAAAAGAACGTTCTACGGTAACCTAAAACCTATTGATTCACCTTAGTGGTAACATCCTCCCCAAAACTTTGTCAAGTAAAATTCGAAACAGATTACGAATCTGCTAATCCATTAAATTCATTGAATGGCCATATCCTTGATGGTAACGTTTAAAAGTAAAATATACTAATTCTCAACATACTGATTAATTCTACATTTGAAATTTATTCTGGTGACGACCTTTTCTTACTTAATTAAAATCGTCATCCTAATGGATTGGAAATCTTCCATTTAATAGCTCTGGCAAGCAAGTGAGATTATATGAAGAAATTTGGTACACTATTGATCCCTACAAGTGGCTTACTTAAAGGTTATTGCTTTTCCACTCATTGAAGTTATATATATATATGAATTAAACCAAGCATGCATGTCGTAAATTGGATGGCCAATACTTTAAGGTAAGACCGTTAATAATTAAACAAAAAGAAAATAAATATGTGCCCTTGATAACTCGGTCAATAAACCTATTTGATAATTCCATGCCAGCTACAATATCAGGAGGTATATATTGGAAATTTCTCCCATAGAAATATGGTACCTCTAATTAGAGACATTAACCAAGGAGTAAGAATTGATACGAAATAAATTACATGACAAATGAGAACAGATAGGCAGCTATCATTATCACTAAAATTAAAGAAGGAGCCTGATAAAGTTTAAAGTTGCGCTTTTATCGGTCACCACTCCAAATAAGAATGACAATATTATAACCAGTTGCTAATCAATATACAATGAATTAATCTGCTCTTAAAGTAGTACATAATTTTTTGATAATGTATAAAGATTCTATAAACATATAATATAATATTTTGAGTTTAGTATTTAGTGTTAGCCCTTATTATTACATACTACATAGTGATGTACGACCACCTTTCCCAATTCCTGCCCATACTATGAGACTAACTGACTTTTTTAGATCTATAAATATTTTGAGGTTCAAAGACCTGGTCTGACTGTACTCTATCATATACATTTCTAGACCTGGTTCCTGTAGCGGCTGAATATTCAATGAATACAACACCATTCCAAACATACTGAAACTTACTTTATCTACTTTTAGACCATACTTTTCTGATCTTTTTGTTATTCTCATTCAGAAAAGGCTTTTTACGTACCGAAAATGTTCCATATTCATGTTTTTTAGAATATATAACTTCTTATAGTATACGCACTTGAAAAAATCGTAAATTTAATCTTGACCGGACCGTAGTTTCTAATATTAATCTATAATTTACTGCTTCCTAAGCTAAAGATCATAAAGAATTTAAATATATTATATATATTAGTTGTACTCATATAAGACCTTATTAGTATATCAACATATTTTAGATAAGTTAAATAATTAAGCATGATGGGCCTGAGGAACTTTAAAACAAAAATGGGAAATCATTATATATCAAGCTTAGAGAGTTTCCAATAAGATAATATTTTTTATAAGGTAATTTGCCGCTACCATAAGACAATTTTGGTTTAATGGTATTTAAACCTTCATTATCAATCATTATATTTTTATCAGCGATTGCAAATGTTGTAAACATGTCCATTAGCTTATCAAACTTACTAGATAATTCAATGAACTTATCTTCCATCCTTTTAATGTCTGATTTAATATCAGAATTCATCAACGTTAGATATTAAATTCTCAATTTGTGGAAGAATGCTATTTGCAGTTGCTCTATTGGTGTTACTAGTCTCAACCATTTTATCTTATTTACTTTTTCAGATAACTTGATTCGTTATACGAGATATAATAAATTTTGATAAATTTCGATTAATGTTATAAGTAAGTAATACTATTGAGTTATAAAGGTGTTTTGGAATTAGTCATTCATTACAGCTTAAATAGATAACTCTATTTGTCACAAATAATGTTCATATGCTCTTATTATATGATTTTGACATTATTTATCCTTGTTACCAACGAAGCTGATGGCTATTAGAGTTTGATATTAGAGTTGAAAACCTGTTTATACGATAAATATGGTGAAGAAATTAGGTAGTTTAAACCCTTACAGTCTTCATCACAGTGATACTATAATTAAGTATCAAGAATTATTTAATTATGGTAATGATTTTAAGGCGGTAAATATAAAAGTACGTAGTCGGATATGTCAAGAATTTTCGGATTAATTCAAACCCAGTTTACAACTCTAATATTCAGCTTTAATAATCGCGAAATAGTACCATGGCCGCGGTGTATGACAATAAGAAATTAACACAAATAATCACATAAGCACAAATAGACAGCTGCAGATACTGGCAATCACATGCATATAGAAAATTACATGAACATAGACAAATACCTGAACCTGAACAATGATATGAACATGGACAATCACAGGTTACAAAGTATAACACAATATACCCTATAAGTTATATTAGGCCCTATCTAACAAGTACACTATCATTAATATTGATAATTAAAATGACATGGCCATAGGCAAGTATAATAACAAGTAGAAATTTAAATGCTTGTGAGAACAAAATCGCAAACCCATAAAAGGCTAGCTGTAATATTTCCTAACATTCTAAAATACTTACATGACCAAAATATAGCTTCTAACATAACAATTACTCAACCAAAGAAATATATACCTTATTGGTTTTTAAACCAAAACATAGCTAACAGTCATAAACAAGGAAGTATAACCATACAAATAAATATAAAATTAACAAGCCAAAAACATAAACATGGCTAACTTTCTTACGGATAAGATCTTATGGTTGTGGGCAACACAGCTGAAGTAATATAACAGTGAGTGAGGCCGAGAACTATCATCAATTGAACTTACACTCGAGGTTGCGATTGATCTCTACGTACTACGTAGCTATAGAATATGGATCTCAACGTGTAATACAGCTGGCATACGATCACATAGTCCAATTATTATATAACTACAAACTTACATCATAAATATTAGTTCATAATATGCTAATATGGAAAAAGATCAATACACCAAATATGTTAGATGTCAAATCTCAAATCTCAAATTTCAAATAATTCAACTAAACGTCAAACATCGAATGAATCTCAAATTCATGCGATTTAAAGTCAAATGAATATAAATGTAATAAAGGTAAAGGTAAAGGTAAAGGTAAAGGTAAAGGTAAAGGTAAAGGTAAAGGTAAAGGTAAAAGGTAAAGGTAAAGGTAAAGGTAAAGGTAAAGGTAAAGGTAAAGGTAAAGGTAAAGGTAAA